>QRDG01000172.1:0-193288 GCA_012064385.1 Puccinellia tenuiflora | reverse complement strand
GGAGTAATACTTTGTGGATATCAAACATCACTTCGTAACAGGGTGATTATAAAGGTGGCTTTCAGGTATCTCCGACGATAGGTTGTTGGGTGATATGAATCAAGAGTGGGATTTGTCCCTGCATGTGACGGAGAAGATATCTCCAGGCCTTCTCGGTAATATAGCATCAAAAGTCTGCAGACATGTGATTAGGATGTAATCACGGAGATCCTATATTATGGACGAGTAAAGAGAAATTGCCGGTAACAAGATTAAACTAGACATGGGGATGTCAACGATTAAATCTCGGGTAAGTAAAATATCGTGAGACAAAGGGAATAGTATATGAGATTAATTGAATCTCTGGCATCGTGGTTCAATCGAGAGAGAGTTTCGTTGAGTGTATAAGAATTAATATGGGCATCCTGGTCCCGCTATTAATTATTGATATGATCATGTCTATGCATTCCCGAACCCGTAGAAATTAGGTTTTGCGATGAATTAAATGATGAAATGAACGAATGGTGATTCGGAGTCCCGGATAAGATCACGGACGTCACGAGGAGTTCTGGAGGAGTCCGGAGAATAAGATTCATATAAGGAAAGTGTTTCCGGAGGTATCGGAAAGGTTCCGGGAAATTTGTATAGGGTACCGGAAGGTTCTAGAATGTTCTAGAGGAGTCTAGAAGTGGGACCCACATATTGTATGTGGCCCACATGGACCAAAGGGGTGCAGCCACCACATGGTGTGCCGCACCACCTAAGGCCCACATGGGCCAATTCGGCTGGGACAAAGGGGTGGGAGTCCTACTCCTAGTTGTACTAGGAGTTAGGCCCCTTTCCTTTAGGAAAGTCCCAAGCCCGAGTCCACTTGGGACTCAGCTTGGAGGCCAAGCTAAAGGGGGGCCGGCCGGCCCCAACCCTAACCCTAGCCGACCACCTATATAAGGGGCAAAGGGGGGGGGGTGCGGCACACCCAAGGGTGGAGCCCTAGCCGCACCACCTCAACCCCCTAAAAACCCTAACCCTAGGCGCACCACCTCCACCATAGCCGGCCGCACCCCTCTCCCCAGAGGGCTGCGCCACCATCACCTCCTCCTCGAGCTGCCGCACCACCCTTACTCTAGGGCTGCTGCGCCACCTCTCTCTCCTCTCCCTCTCCTCTTGCTTGGCTTGGCGAAGCCCTGCTCGTGGAGATCGTCATCATCACCAACACAACCGTCGTGTTGCTAAGATCATCAAGGCCACATCTACCTCGCTTGCGGGATCAAGGAGTTGACGTCTTCATCGAGCTGTACATGTGGATACCGCGGAGGTGCTACCTGTTGATGCACTTCATCAGATTGGATCTCGAGGATAATACATCTCCTCATTGCGGGGATCGACTAGCCAACCCATGCACCGACAAAATGTGTTTGTTCGATCTTCAAGGGTAAGAGATTGGATCTCCTCGCTATCTTAATCTAGTAGATCTAGATCCTTATGGTTTATTCCGCTTGTTGCATAGGAAAAAAATTTGTTTTCTATGCTGCGACCCCTTCATGTTCTTCCTCCGAAATCCCTCCATAGCATTAGTTGCTTTGGTTGGATTTTAGAGAGAAGGATTTGACCACTTGGTGTGTTCTTGCCTTTTGCATTAGTTGCATCGGGTTGTGCTCTCCATGAAGATTCGTGGGATTGACGTTGAGAAGCTTATTACTCTTGGGTGCATTGTGTTCCCAAGAGCTTTGTGCCTCTTGGGTGCATTGTGTACCCTAGATGGTTGGAGGATTCGCGAAGACTTCAAGTTGTGAAGCTTCGGGAAGATTTGGGAGCCCCGAATTTGGTTGTGGGTGTGTGCCCCAATATCGATGTAAAGGCTTCGGATTCCTCCTTGAAGGATTTCGATAGTGGAAGGTGAACCAAACCCTTGGGTGCGGTTCATCGGAGAATAGGGTGAGGCCTTTGTTGCATCTTGAGTAGGCCTCTTGTGGCGATCTCACACCCCTCCAACGAGACGTACTCCCTTAACAAGGAGGAACTTGGGAATACATCCTCGTCTCCGCGTGCCTCGGTTATTTCTATACCCGAGCTATTTACTTATGCAATTTACATTGTGATAGCCTTCGTGCTTGAAGTTTTATATATTGCTATCACCTTGTTGTTATATTGCTTAGCATAAATTGTTGGTGCACATAGGTGAACCTAGTATATTAGGTTGTTGGCTTGTTAATTTAAACACCTAGTTTTATTCCACAATTATGAAGCCTTAAACCGAAAAAGTTTTAATCGCCTATTCACCCCCCCCTCTAGGCGACATCTCGGCATAGTTTGTTCTTTCAGGCGTTACAAATTGGTATCAGAGCAGGACTGCCTGTAGGAAACCCTTCTATTGGTCGACGTCGAGTCTAGTGTTTGTAAAAAATATTTATAACCTAAAAATGAGTTGTGAAAACCATCTTAGGATTCTTTTTACTCCTTACCTGATATCACTCTATTCTCGGAGACATCTTACCTCTATTTGAGTTAAAAGTTTTACTTCTCGTCTGTTACTTCAAATCTTTAGGATCACGAGGTTGGCTTCTACCTTTAATAGTACGTGTTAGGTTGCTTCCATTTTCAGAATTCGAAGTAAACTTAGTTCTTTAGCAGTAATCTTATTCTTCCTTGCTTTGGGTGTTTTGCACCTAATTGGGTGTTCCTTTCTTCGGGCTTTAGCCCAAGTTCTTGAACCAAAGGTCCCGGATTGTACTAGAACTCTGGTGTAATGATTCATGAGGATTGTCACCCCTGTGAGCATTATGCTATTCGTGAGTCCCAGCACATGAAGCTAATCTTTAACCCAAGATCCTTCCCGTTGAACCCTGATGTTAATTGTCAAACCCTACATCAGGTTGGCCAAATTTGAAGTCAGTCTTCAAGCTCGAGATTGCAGTCGTAATTGATTTTCTCAACAAAGGTCTTCTCTGTCACTAGTTTTAGCTAGACTCTCTATTATGGAACCATCTGGATCACGACAATAGTACTCTTTAGCGAGTTTTCCACCTATGGGACTCCTTCAGTAACACACGTTCGTGATACCCTTTCAGAACTAGTTGTTGGAAGAGTGCTAACTTGTGCTTCTGCAATATCTTGGGTTTCTCCTGAGCATGTTTTCTTATCCTTGATCTGATGTCCAAAAATTGTCTATCAGTTGACGGTCAAGTTATATCATGCGTTGGTGTGTTCCGATGCAAGTTACTCTTGTGGTTCGTCCAGGCATTCCACTTCAGGATGTCAGAAGAAACAAACTCCGGTACCTTGTCCATTTCTCGGACCAGGTCACAGGATTTTGATTCGCATAATAAGAGCTTGTCTAGCTTTTGTTCCATTCCACCTTGGAGTGTCACACTCTTTTATATCAAGAGGTCATGCTTAGTCTCATGACGTACTTGATGAAGTGATGCTCTTACTCTTCCTTATCTATCTACCTCAGAGCTACTTGGGCTTGAGAATGTTGGGGGTGCATATTGATGTGGTAATCAGATATTCTTAGCAATTGTTATTGCTTTGAAGTCCAAGGACTTTGATGGCACTCTCAGCATGATTGGTAATCATATCATCAAGCCGAGTTTGCCTGTGCTGCCAAGTCCACTTGTTCAAGTGCACACATTCGGTCAACGAGTTAGATTTGTGTCAATACTCTCAAGACCACATCTTTTTCCTTGAAAAGCAAGTTTCCTCTCGCAACCAATGACATGTGGTGGTTCGTGATATTCTAGATGTCTTTCCATAAGGATTTCCAGGTTTTCAGCTGACCGTTTTGTCGAGTTCGCGAATATGTTGGTTCTCAGAATAGCTTCCATCTCCAAGAAACTGTGATGGATACCCCTGAACTAATTGACTGAGCTTAAGCAACAACTTCGAGAGTTGAAAGACAAATGCTCAATCTGAATTGGTTCGTTCTCAAAAGGGATGTCTATTTTTGTACATGCCAAAGTGAGATAGTGTTTCCTTTATGGAATCTGCTACTTCTCCTCGATTTTTGATTTGAGTTGGGCTATCGTCAAATCAAACTCAGAACCAAGGGCTATCGTGATGGTGTTCTACTACGATGTTTCGCTTCTCTCCATGTCGTTGTTATGACCGATACAATTGCTCCGTTCATGCAACCTATGAGTTCATCTTCCTGAAGTATCCTAATAAGCTTGTTATCGAGCCCATCGATAGCATTCATTCAATTTGGACGGTTGGCAGTAATGTTGGAAACTTGTCAGAACCATCTTCGTGTCATCACGTAGTACATGTTCTGGATGTTGGAAGTGTTCTTCTCTGGTCCATGTGCAATGGTTGACATGTGATGCCATGGGTCTGAGTGAAGTTCTCTTTGTCTCCTCGGGTTTAATCACAAGTTGGTCATGCATGTGTGCATCATCATTGAGATGGTAGGTTTTTGCCTCTAGTTCTCTAAAGAAGTCATGTATGCACACCAAGCCACTGGCCGAATTGTTCTTGAATAAGAAAAAGTTGTCAAACTTCATCATCTTACTGGTGTTTCCCAATCAGGACTCGGTTGAGTTTTCATTGCTCTGAGTTCATGCTGGTTCAGTATCCTCTTCATAGTCATGACCCCATGGAACTCGCGATCTAGCTCAGTGTTCTGGAGCTTGACGTTGTGGCCCATGTCTTGAGAATCTAGTAACCCTAATTTCTCCTTTAACTTTCGCAAACTCCCCTTCAGACATGCTAAGTCTGAAGTATCTATACACCTAACCAAATCTGAACCTCAAGCAGAAATGATGGTTGGTGTTTCTCAAGAGTATGACCCAAGCCTATTTGTAACTCCTGCAAGTTTGATGTTATGGTTCACGCACTTCACCGGAAGGTCTATTGGCATAATCTCTTGACTCGGTAAAATCAACCACTCTCCATGAGGATCTTGTGTGACTTATTCTAGGAGTTGCCCTTATGGTATTTCTGCTATCTTGGAGTACAACCTTCGCTTGATGATCAATTGAAGGATATTCAGAAGCTTGTTTATGATATCTAGAACCTCAAGGAGAACATTAGAGCGGAGTTGCTAAATGTCTCTCGGTCAATCCTCCTGCTCCTTCTAACGTGGCAATAGCTCTTCTATGAGGTTTTCTCCCTCTATCTAATTGTTGATCAGTGCTATATCCTTCCCTTCTGGTTGAACTTGAAGTTTAATCAACTCACACGTACGTTGTGTGAATTCTTCAGTTACATTAGGGCCCAGACTTTTAACCTTATGGAAAACGTGTTGTATGTCAAAACCTTGGAGTCTAGAAGATGTCGTTTCTCCTCATGGTGCTTCAAATCTCTATGCTCTACTCATCCGGGTGGTGTGATGTGATGTCATGTTCTGGGACAAAGATTCCGATAAAGATGGCTAAACAAAGTAATCGGTTTTCCTTTGTTCTGATTGACCTTTCTTTTCCAGTTGTTCCTGCTTATTCCTCAACGGCTTATGGTCTTGTGCCCAGTTCGTATTTTCCCAAATATTTATGCTCTTGTGCAAAGTTAATATTTCCAACCCTTGGAGAAAACTTGTCTATCACCTTGAACTATCTTCTGTTCACTCCGCCTCATCGCCATGTCATGCTTGTTACCTTGTGCTCTACAACAAGGAAGATCATCGTGCGATCGAGAAGATCGTGGAAGACTTGTGTTGTCATGTTTCCCTCCTCTCTATTTCTACTCTAGGAATCTCGGGACGAGATTCTTGTAAGGGGGGTAGATTGGTAACAGCCCAAGTTTGGTACTGAAAAATTTGAACCAAATTTTCACTTTTTCTTTCTATCATTTCATCATTGGATCTTGGCATCCATACTTAAATTGCTTAACATGAAATAATGCTATGGCAACAATTAATAAATCATTGATGGTGAATGTTGTTGGATAAACAAAATTCAATTTGAACTTTCATATTTGTCCAGGAAGTTCCAATAGTTTCAAATATGAATGTTGCAAAAGTATTTCAACTGCCAAATTAATTGTCCCGGAGCAGATTGAAGCACGCCACCGTCTCCGCCTCGTCGCCCTCTACCTCCTCATCCACGGAATCGAACCGGGGAGCCCGGAGTAGTTGCCGTCGTCCTCGTCTTCCTCCGCTCCGACCGCCGCACGCCAAGCCCGATTGCCGACGTCTCCGACCTTCCCCTTCACCGCCGCGAGCACCCACGCGATGAGGGTGAGCTTGCTGTCCTCCGGGATATCCCCGTTCTACTCCTCCCTCCCTTGTTTGCCGATACGCAGTAGCACGCCGCCGGCCGCCGCTCGGCGCCATCGTCCGCGTCACCCCGTTGATCATTAGGTAGCGGCGCCGCCCTAGTTTAGCTCATTGTAGTCCCGCGTGACGAATGCGTCCCGTAGCTCGTCCCCGCGTGCTCCCCGTCGACGGACCAATGCGCGACGCCGCCGGTGGTCACCGCCACGTGCGTGCCGGTCGTGGCCATCCCGTGGTCAAAACCTGGCCGTGGGCCACCTCGCCGACGTGGCCGCTGACATGGTCCTGGTCCCAGCCGTCAGCCTCTGCGGCTAGCTACCGCCCGGTTAAAAACGTTCGGGCCTTCTTCTAGGTTTTAAAGTTTAAACAGAAAATGCAAGTGAACTTGTAAATTTCAAAGCAATTCAAATAATTATCAGAAAACTACAAATGAGGTATCAAAATGTTCAGAAGAACGAACTCTACCTAATGGTATCATTGTGTTGCCCAACAAATTAATTTTTCTGTTGTTTAAATTGAAAGAAATACATGGGCAGATTATAAACTAATTTTGTAAAATGCATAACTTTTTGAATACCGATCCAAAAATTACAATTAAGATCTCAAAATGTTCAGGAAAATAATATTTACCTGCTTGAGCTAATTACATGTTAAAATAAATATTCTAATTTGCTGTTAAATTGAAATAACTTAAATGGCAGAATATAGACCAATTTTGTAAAATGCATAACTTGGGAAATAATTATCAAAAAATTTGAATGACCTATCAGTTTGTTCAGTAAACAATGAACTACAAGTTTATGTCTTTTTAGAGAGATGTATAATTAATTTTCGTGCTGTTTAAACAAATTAAGTAAAATGGCAGATTTAAAATGCAACTTGCAAAATTCACAGAATATTCATACTTACTCAGAAAATTGTGTTTAATATACCAAAATGCTCAGGAAATTAATACCTATCTAAGGAAAGCATTTGCATGCATATTTAAACCACATTTTAGTAATGTAATATTTTATAAGCAATGTGGACATTAAATTAAACATGGGGTTGTTTCCAAATAATTGCACCAATTATTTTGGCACTCCATTTAAATTGTTAGCTAAGTTAAATGATGATATCAATGCATAAACTTGACATGGCATCATGAGTGTGCATTGCACCTTTTGTATTCGTGTTATTTATTTGTTCTCGTATTATTGTTTGTGTTTCAGTAGATTCAGGAGTCGAGGTTCCACCACAATACCTCGACGATCCGTGCTATCAGCCCCATCAGCAAGGCAAGAGATAACCTAACCTTCTGTGCATATCTCATCCTAATGTTTTACACAAGTATTTTCTCCACCATAATATTGCATTCGATTCCAATGTCAATTTTGGTCGATGGATAGAGTATCCTATTAATTGCATAGTTCCCTACACCATTACATGTTTTCCCTCCTATTATCCATAGGTTTGATATGTTGGGCTGAGTAATCACATCAGTTATATTTATGCTTAGCCATGCTTAGTCGAATGCTTAGTCGTCCGGTGATTATTTTCCATGTTGAGAAGTAATGGAATGTTCGGATGATATGGAAACTTGTGGTACTTAATTAAAATGCTTAAAGCCTTGGATGAGTTGCCATCGGGGTTGGTGGTGTTTTGTCTCATTCTTGCCGCCTAGGTGCGAGTTCTTGTCTCTTGAACCAAGATCGAGCGTGCTCCCATCGGTGGGGGTATGGGCCCCTTACTGACCGAATAACTTGTGCGGGCGTATCCAAGGGTCCTCTAGTTTGCGCTTTCCATTTGTGTGTGAGTTGCAGGATGGATGAAGGCGCGATGAGGACGGTGGTGTTTAGGATGTGGCGATGGGGGCAGGGTGTTGAAATAGGCACTGAACTTGTCCTATCGTCACGATGATCCTTGGATAGTCTCATGCGAGGTAAAGGTTTAACCGCGCCCACTCTGCCGGCTTTCCCCGGAAGAGAGCTAAACAGGCGAGCCGGACGGTACTGATGGTTAAAAATATTACACCCCTGCAGGGTTAATCTTTTCGAAAAGATGTGTCCACGGTTATGGACAACTTGGGAATAGATTATGAGATCATAGAAGACATGAACCTAATAAAATATGGCAACCTAAGAGTGAAGGTTCATTTCCTCGAGGGTGATTCGAGGGAGTGCCTTGGTGGAGATGAGTGGTGGAATCTGGATACTGTTGGTTCGATGTGAACTGAAGAATGAAAGTTTTACTATCTTATCCCCTTTCGAAAAACCTTCTGAGTAGTCGATGCCATGAGTCATGTCTTTAAAAAGGAAAACTAGCTTTATGCAAAACAACTACAATACAGCTTTGAAGCCTATCATCTGAGCGTATATAGCTCTAGTAACCTTGCGAGTATGTCGTACTCAGCCTTGCTTTGTTGATTATTTTTGTTTCAGAGGAGGTCGTCACCGACCAGGAAGGTGGGTTCTTTGTTGACATCGACGAGTAGTCTGGAGTTCCCAGGTGGCAGCTTGGGACGTCACGGAATAGGCTGACTAGGATATGTTATTGTAGGCCTCTTAGGCCATTATTTGGATCTTGTTGTTTAGACAACTAAATTCGCTTCCGCATGATGTAATGTTGGGTCTGTGACCTTTGATGTGTACTTTGCTATCTTTCTCATTATATAAGTTGAACTATGATCTCTTTGTGTCATAGAGTCTGTGATGTGCCAGATGTTCCGCAGTCTTGCTCTCTCTATTATGCATTGATAGCTATGCCAGTGATTATGGCATGATCGAGGTGTTGCGTTGCCAACGATCCATTCCGAGCACGCCTGCCAAAGGTTTTGGCCTGGGAGTGGTAACCCCAGTAACCTTCGATTGTGTAGCATGACCTGTGGGTTACATAGCATCTCTGTATAATTCCGGGGTCGGGGCGTTACATCACCCTATTCTCCGATGAACCTCACCCCAAGGGTTAGGTTCACCTTCCACTATCGGAATACTTCAAGGCGGAATCCGGAGCCTTTACACCACTAAGCTTGGGGCACGCATCCAAAACTGAATTGGAGGCTCCCAAGAATCACCACAACGCCGTCTAGGGTCCAATGACCCAAGAGTAACAAGCTCACAATCTTCACTTCCACGAATCTTCGTGGAGAGAGCAAACCGATGCACCAAATGCAATGGCAAGAGCACAAGTGCTCAAATCCTTCACTCTCAAATTCCAACTAAGCAACACATGCTTTTGCGGGAATAAGAGAGAAAGAACAAAGTGGAGAACAACAAAAGAACTCCAAGATCTAGATCCACTAGGTTCCCCTCACTTAGAGGAGAGATTGATTGGTGGAAATATGGATCTAGATCTCCTCTCACTTTTCCCTCACAGATATGCAAGAATCATGGGAAGGATTGAGAGGGAGGCAAGCTTTCTAAGGTCAACAATGGTGGGGGAGAGAGGGAAAACATGCTGGAAGAAGCTCTGATCCCTTTGGGGAAGAAGGGGGGCCTTTTATAGGTCCCCACGAAAAAGAGCCGTTGCAAACTGCTTACACCGAAGACTCCAGTCTGCTCAGACCGGAGACTCCGGCCTAGGGCCGGAGACTCCGGTGCACCTCCGGACCAGGGTCCAGTACCGCACCGCGTTTTGGATGAAAAATAAACTGCGCAGATCGGAGACTCCGGTCTAGGGCCGGAGACTACGGCCTACAGAAAAACTGCAGAAACATCAAAACGAAGATATCTTTATCATCCGAACTTCGCTTTCAATGTTCTTGGGCTCGTTGGAGTCGCAACGAAAAGCTCTACAAGAATATATAGAGAAACATCATAGTCCAACAAGGAAGAATAAAACCAAATGGTGAAAGGTAAAACCTTTCTATTAAAAGACAACCCGGTAAATCCTCCACCATCAAGAAACAAACAAGTTTTTTATCCGGACTCCGTTTTCTATGATCTTAGGCTTGCTTCAAAGATAATCACAAGCCCTATAATATCATGCAAATACACATCATAGTCCATCATGTGAGGAGGAAACCACAAGAAGAGAGCTTGACCTCTCTTAGAAGAGAAAACCGGTAAAACCTCCAATAACAAAAACGCAAGAAGATATTCATGAGATCCGTTTTGATGAACTAGAGCTTGGTAAGAGAGGTCACATGGATAAAAGCCAAATAACAACCAAGAAATATGATATGCCAGGAATGCAAAGGTTTGAGCTCTCCACAAAGATGCAATCAAGTTACTCACTTGAGAGTCCCTCTTGATAGTACGGTTATCTATCCAATAACCCGGTCTCTCAACTAACAGCATGATACCGGTAAAATAGAAAACCTATCAAGATCATACATTTGCCTTGTGCATAATCCACTTGAGCTAGATGATGACGATCTTGAATCCCTCAAGTTGGACGACCTTTCTTGATTGTGCATGCTAGCACATGTTTGATGAAGACTTCTTCAAATTCTCCCCCATACATCATTATGGGAGAGCCTTGCTAAGCTCCGTCTTCATGTATCCACTTGCACTTCATCTTCTTCTCTTGATGTATATGATGGCTTGGTCATCATATACTCTTCTAGAGTCCAACACATGAACTCCAATCTTTTCCCATGGACAAGATCTATAAAGATATCTCAATACAAACATTAGGCCATAGAGATTGTCATTAATTACCAAAACTACCAAAACCACACATGGGGGCAACCATGCGCTTTCAATCTCCCCCATTTTGGTAATTGATGACAATGCCTTTTTAAGAGGGTTTATATAAAGAATAAAGCATCCTTGCAAGACAAACAAGCAAGGATGCAAGTGCATTAAAGGCAAATTCAACAAAAGCATAAAACCCAAATTCCCTTAAACCCTCTAAACTTCTCCCCCATTGGCATCGATTGCCGAAATGGAAAGAAAAATTTAGAAGGTGTAACAGTCCTAGTTTGGTACTGTATAATTTGAACCAAATTTTCACTTTTGCATCGCACTTGCATCATGGCATACATATTTAAATTGCTAAGTTTAATAAAGCAACAATTGGAAAACATTTAAAAGGGAAAAAAACACCTTCCCAAATTCCCAAACCAATTGCAATTGCTCAAGTTGGCAAAACCAAAATAATATTGAGCTTCCAAATTGTCCAGGAAGTTCCAAGAGTGCTTTTATAACTTTTTGTCAAAATCCAATTCTTGCCAAGTGGTTTTATAAAATGAGGAAAATCAAAATTGGTGCAAATCAATTCCTATTTTTGAAACCATGTTAAACTGTTCAAAAATTCAAAATAAAAATATGGGGAGCTTTCTTATCTTATTGTGAGCCTCCCTGAAAATTTTCATAATTTTTTAAAAGGTTTAAGTACCCCAATTAAATGGATTTGGTTTCTACCTTTAAAAGAAAAAAATCAGAAAAGGGAAAAGCAGTGCAGGGGGTTATTGCAAAATGCCATCATCTTCTTCATTGTCGCCACAGTGGCGACACTGGCGCCATGCCGCCGTGCTCGCCCTCGCCGCGCTGCGTGCTCCCTTGGAGGATAAGGACGCCACACGATGCCCTCTCTCTCCTCTCACTCGTCCCTCCCCGTTTTTCCCCAAAACCGGAACCCTAACCCTAGCTCATGGCCGCCATGGAACCGTCGCTGTCCCTCGCGCATCGCCGCCACTAGGAGCCTCCCCCAGCAGATCGAAGCAGGGCAAAAGCTCCGCCTCGTCGCCCTAATCGTCCTCGTCCAAGGAATCGAGCCGGGGAGCCAGGAATCATCGCCGTTGAGCTCGCCTTCTTCCACTCCGGCCGAGTCGATTGCCGCCGCCACCGACATCCTCCTTCACCACCACGAGCACCAACATGTCAAGGGTGAGCTTGCGGTTCTTCTGGACATCCTCGTCCTCCTCCTCTCTCCCTAGTTACTGGCCGTCGCCGTAGCTCTCCATTTTGTCCGCTGCCCGTCGCCGACGCTCGCGTCGCTCCGGCGACGAATAGGTAGCGGCGCTGCCCGTTTCTGGTTCCCCGTAACCGGGCGCATCGAACCCGTACTCCAGGTCGTCCCCGCACGCCCTCCACCGCCGTGTCCATACGCGACGCCGCTGGTGGTCACCGGGCACGCGCGCGCCGGTCGTGGCCTTGGCCCAGTCAAAATGCTTCAACGGTACTACCGGGCTGTTAGCCAGAAGTACCGACCGTAGGCCTTTTCAGTACTGGATACTTCTTTTTATTTTCGGAAGTAGCTCGGAAGTTGCCCCGGAAGTACCGACTTGACCGGTACTACCCGGCAGTTCACCGGAAGTACCGACCATAGGTTGTTTCGGTACTGGATACCTTCTGTTAATTTCCGTAAGTAGCTCGAAAGTTGCCCCGGAAGTACCGACTTGACTGGTACTACCGGGCAGTTCACCGGAAGTACCGACCGTAGGTTGTTTCGGTACTGGATACCTTCTGTTAATTTTCGGAAGTAGGTCGAAAGTTGCCCCGGAAGTACCGACTCGACCGGTACTACCGGGCAGTTCACCGGAAGTACCGACCATAGGTCTTTTCAGTACTGGATACCTCCTGTCATATTCCGGAAGTGGCTCGGAAGTAGCTCCGGAAGTACCGACTTGTCCGGTACTACCGGGCCGTTTACCGGTAGTACCGACTCAACTAATTAAAATTTGGGAAAATCATAACTTAATAAATATTGATTCAAATTCTGCAAATGATATATCAAAATGATCAGCAAATCAAAAGCTATCTAGTTATGTTATTTTCACAGCATGACAACAACTTTTCCTTTGATGTCATTCTCGAAATGATTGAAAGAATTAAATTTAAATAACCGTTTAATTCACCATTTATTCATCGTTATTCGGAAAATTGCAAACAAGGTACCAAAATTATCAGGAGAACAATACCTATCTATTCATGTCATTATCATGCATATTTAAACCACATTTCTGTACTATAATAGTTCATAAGCAATATGGTCATTAAATTAAACATGGGGTTGTTTCCAAATAATTGCACCAATTATTTGGCACTCCATTTAAATTGTTAGCTAAATTAAATGATGATATCAGTGCATAAACTTGACATGTCATCATGATTGTGCATTGCACCTTTTGTATTCTTGTTATTTATTTGTTCTCCTGTTATTGTTTGTGTATCGGTAGATTCAGGAGTCGAGGTTCCACCTCAATATCTCGACAATCCGTGCTATCAGCCCCATCAGCAAGGCAAGAGATAACCTAACCTTCTGTGCATATCTCATCCTATTGTTTTATACAAGTATTTTCTCCACCATAATATTGCATTCGATTCCAATGTCAACTTTTGGTCAATGTATAGAGTATCCTATTAATTGCATGTTCCCTACAACATTATATGTTTTCCCTCCTATTATCCATAGCTTTGATGTGTTGGCCTGAGTTAATTTATATCTGTAGAATATATGATTAGCTATGCTTAGCCATTCTTAGTCGAATGCTTAGTCGTCCGGTGATTATTTCCATGCTTGTGAAGTTCATGGAATGTTCGGACGAGGTGGAAACTTGTGGTACTTAATTAAAATGCTTGAAGACTTGGATGAGTTGCCATCGGGGTTGATGGTGTTTTGCCTCATTCTTGTCGCCTAGGCTGAGAGTGCTTTTAGCTAGAACCAAGAACCGAGCGTGCTTCCATCGGTGGGACATATGGAATCCTTACTAACCAAATAAATTGTGCGGGCGTATCCAAGGGTCCTCTAGTTTGCGCTTTCCATTTGCGTGTGAGTTGCAGGTTGGATGATGGCGCGATGAGGATGGTGGTGTTTAGGTTGTGGCGATGGGGGCAGGGTGTTGAAATAGGCACTGAACTTGTCATGTCATCACGATGACCCTTGGATAGTCTCATGCAAGGTAAAGGTTTAATCGCGCCCGCCCTGCCGACTTTCCCAGGAAGAGAGCTAATTGCAAGGCAAGGGGTCGGACGGTACCGGTGGTAAAAACAGTACACTCCTGCCGGGTTTAATCTTTTCGAAAAGCCTTGTCCACGGTTATGGACAAATCTTGGGAAAGGCGGATTAGCTCATAGAAAACCTGAACTTAATTAAAATTTGGCAACATGTGTTAAAAGGTTCATTTCCTCGAGGGTGATTCGAGGGAGTGCCTTGGTGGAGATGAGTGGTGGATTCTGGATACTATTGGTTCAATGTGAACTAAAGAGTGAAAGTTTACTATCATATCCCCTTGTGAAAAACCTTCTGAGTAGTCGATGCCATGAGTCATTGTATTTCCTTCTGACTAGCTTTATGCAAAAGAACTACTATACAACTTTGAAGCCAATAATCATTGGGCCTATATCGCCCTAGTAACCTTGCGAGTACGTCATACTCAGCCTTGCTTTGTTGATTATTATTTGTTTCAGAGGAGGACGTGTCACATCCCAATATTTTGTAACCGGAGCAAATTCAGAGCCAACGAAAATTTTCTATTATTTCATGTGATGCATGTCTAGTCTTCTATTATTTAATGTGGCGTTTGTTTGCTAAATTGAGTGCTCTTGTCTAGTTAATTATTTATACAACAATTAGTCAATTGACCAACCGGATCATAAATTGGAATGTGATTTCAAAATAAATTAAAAATTCCCTAATTACTCAGAAACCCTAATTAAAAAAAAGGAGTATGAGAAGGTAATTCTTCCTCTCCAACCTTTTCCTACTATATTAAATTCTTTTTAGAAAAAATGATTCTTGTGTGCCAAAAATCAGAGGGAAGTGAGTTGATCTCCCACCTCATACCTTGGTTCACTTTTCAAAGTTATTTTCCATGAAACCGAATTTATTCAAAGAATTCAAATTCTTCTCTTTTAAATTCGGCCATCAAGGGAAACTCAATTTTCTTCTTCACCAAAAATTCAGGAAAATTAGGGGAACCTTCTAACACCCTCCTAAACCCAAATGTGAGCTAATTTGATTAAAACAAATTAAAAAATTCCACAGAAGCATTTCATCGAACACCTTATGGGCACAAGTCTGCTCTCTCCAAAAACCGGTCCAAAACCGTGGTAGAAACATAGGAGCTCGACCCCTTTTACCCCTCTTGCCTCCCCTACACCTGCCCAACCACCGGCCCCTTCATTTACTAGGTATGGCCGACCAGACCATGGAGGAGCATGGCAGCCGAGCTGCCATGCCGCACCCTCTCTCTCCCTCGCATTCCTTCTCGCTCTCTCTGGCCCTCTGGAAACTGCCCTGCTCGCCAGCCCCCATGGCCGCGCCAGTGCTCTCCCCTGCCCCTCCTCTCACCAGTAGACAACGGCCCAACCACCCCGACCCTCTCTTAATGACGATATCGTGCTCGCCCGTCCGTGCTCGCCACGCCGTGGTCGCCGCGGTGTTCCCGGCCACCCCCTAAACCCTAGCCCTCGCCACTGCATCCACGGACGCGGATCGCTGACGTGGTTCACCCCACCTCCACGTCGCCATTGCCCTGTGCTGCACCCACTCTGTACCCGCCGTCGAACACCCTGCCTACACCCTGGACCCTCACCACCCCAAGCTCCAGACCGATCCTTACCGCGCACGCCTTGCCTCCAAAAACCCTAGCTGAGCTCGGAGAACGTTGCCGCACCGCCCAGCCCGCCAATGGCGTGCTCCCTCACTCCCTAGCCCGCTCCCCACACTTGGTCCACCGTGAGCCCGTCCCGGCCTATAAATGGAGGCCGAAACCCAGCTCAACCCTCACACCATTCCCACTCCACTCTCCCTACTCCCCTCTCACTCGCCACCACCTCTCTGCACCGCCAGGAGGGCGGGAGCCCTGCTGCTATCCATCCCGGCCGTGGAGGCCAAGCTCTTCGTGCGCAGCATTGTCCGAGGTCGACGACGGCCACACGGCCACGCCGCCTCTCTCTCGCCTCTCTTTCTATCTCATAGTTTCCCTGCCGCAACCACACGCTCACCTGCGAGCCTCTCTGTGTCCAGGTTCTGTCGAGGAGCTCGCCGGAAGAGGATCCTGTACCGAGCTCGTCCCGGAGCTGTCGCCGATGCCAGAGGCCGCCCCAGCACGCATCCGACCGCCCATGACCTCCCTCGAGTCTCCGCCGCCGTCCGCATCCTCTCCACTGTCGCCTGGAGCCCTAGGTGAGCCTCCCCGAGCCGCCTCCGTCGTCTAGGGCATGGCGGCGCCGCTGTTTTTAGGACGTCGTCGATGCCGCCGTCACAGGCCGTAGGATCTGCATCCAACGGTCGCGTACCGGTTCGGATTTAATTAAGTGACTGACGAGCGGACCCCACCGTCAGGGTTTTAAACATTTCCGGCGCGGGAGATTTTCCGTGGGCCGGCCCGTTAAGCCAGTTTCCACCCGGGCCCTTTCCCATTTTTGCAATATGTCGGGGATATGGGACATGGGTACCCGCAAGGAGGATTAACGTGGCCCATCCGGGGTGGCCCAGCAGGCCGACTCCACAGTCAGATTAGGACAAGGACTCACCTTGCCAACTTGTAATAGATTAGCAGTGTCCTACAAGGACTCGACTTGTATTAGATTAGCAGTGTCCTAAAAGGACTCGACATGTAAGCCGGCCTCCTCCACCTTTATAAGGAGGGGCAAGGCGCACCAAGAGGAGAGGATTAGACAGATCTAGACAAGAGGAGCCGCCTCATCGGCGACTTCCACCATGAGAGGAATAAGACCTAGCCACAAACAACACGTAGGGATATTACCGGATGATGTTTCCCGGGTCCTGAAGCTGTATAAATCTTGTCTCCCGTGTCGTTCATCTACTAACCCACATCGACGATGCCCGCGCGTACATAGTTCCGTATCTTCACCGTCGGTTCATACCATCGACATTGGCGCCCACCGTGGGGCTAAGTGCGCGTGGATTCACAATTCGATGGGTCCAAATCTTCATCAACGACGGCGGCGAGTTCATCACCGCATCGGTCAAGCGGTTCGGACGCATCAAGGTCTTCATCCACACGGACGTGGGGGCTCAACATCATCACTGCCCTAGCGTGCATTTATTTAATGTACAAGATCGGAGATCAAGATCAATCAGATCAGCTATCGCAGCTTCGTCATCAACTAAAGTGCCGTGCGTCCGGCTTCCGTCTAGCTTTCGAGTTGGATTGTAGATGGACCAGGAGTTTCAATACGTTACAGGGTGGAGTCGACCGGATTGCTAACATCCCGCACATGGAAAGTCGCCGAGTCCGACAGGAGTTTGGATTCTGAAAGCCGGCCGACTCACCACAAAAAGATACCTGTGGACTGCCCCAGATTTCAACTACGGATCAAGTCCCGAGAAACCATCATCAAGGCAAGCAGCAGAACATGATGGATCAACCGTCTCCAACTAGTACTACTTCTTTGACTCACGTACGGATCGAGGAAGTTATCCAAGGATCAGACATCAGAGAAGAAGAAAAAAACGGTTCAAGGAGCGATCATGTGAAGGCCAGCTCCAACTATACGTGGTTCAGATTTCAAGCAAGGAAAAAAGGAAAGAATACGATGCACCATTCAGCAACTGGATCGAGGCCCAAGAAAAAATCAGATATTGCTGCCCTGTTACGTGACCACGCAAGCAGCTCACGTAAGAAAGAAGAAAAAAAGCAAAGAAGAAATACAAACCGGGTACTACCAGCACTCTGATGAGTCAAAGAAAAAAGAGGAAGCGATCAAAGGAGCTAGCTTACCATTGTCTGGATTACACGTAAAAAAAAGGAGCAAGGCAGATCACATACATATTAACGTCACGAAAGAAGAAAAGCCGGGTCAAGAGGACTCGGACCGTAAGGTGAGCCGGCAACCGGGTCTAGTGGACTCAGACGACTTCGACGATGATAGTCCGTCGACTCGCAAGCATCATCGGCTACAGAAAATAACCAGCTAAGTCGCTTTTTATTTAAAATTTCATATTTTATTCATCCAGTTAAATTGTATAAAGTTAGCCCTCTTTGAGTTAATTTCGGGAGCTACATATCCAATTTATGAGAAATTGCAGAGATAATCCAGAAGATTACAAAGTAAGTTTTAAATAATGCAAGGGGCTAATATAAGTTGAGTACCGTTATTATCTCTGAAAATTCTAGGTGGCATATCAAATCGATCCTTGGAGGCTTAATATAGCCAAATCTCAAAGTCGGGTTCTTTAAAAACCCGCCATGGATTTCTCAAAAGTCGAGCTATTGCTTGCACCGGATTTTTTCAAAAGTCGAGCTATCTATTGCTAGCATCGGATTTTTCAAAGTCGAGCTATCTATTGCTTGCACCGGATTTTTTCAAAGTCGAGTTATATATTGCTCGCAATGGATTTCTTTAAAAGTCAAGTTCTTTATAACTTGCATCAGATTTATTGGAAAGATTTAGTTACACCCACAAAGGGATTTCTAAAAAATATCAATATCTCTATACTCCAGCTTATATATCACCAACGATCCCAGAGAGCTCCGCAACACCAACGAGCCCAGAGAGCTCCGCAATACCAACGAGCCCAGAGAGCTCCGCAATACCAACGAGCCCAGAGAGCTCCGCAACACCAACGAGCCCAGAGAGCTCAGCAACATTATAACATGATTATTGTGATCAAAGGGATAAAAGCCGGCTTCTCTACAGTAAGAGTTTTGCCGAGACACCCAGTAAGTGCACCTTTATTAACTTTGATCATTAGGTCCTTGGGGGCTTGTCTTTCAGGAAAAATTCAAGCTTTAGACTCATGGACCTGGCAAAGAAGCCAACTTGTCCTTAGTTTTATCTGGTAAGTCAGATCCAACCTGTACAACAAACTGGCTGCTAATTAGCAAAGACCAGGCAGGGCCTACTTATTCATCAGTATAAAACTAAGAAGGGTTATAAAAACCAAATCAGCTCAAGCATCAATCAAGTTCAAAAAGTTTTAAGCTCCGAGTTGCTGCAGGCAAACAACTCGGCGCTTGGGGGCTACTCACGGAGCAGGTTTTTCTACAAGTTAAGTAGTAATCAAGTTCCAAAAGTTTTTATCTCCAAGTTGTTACAGGTTAACAACCCGGCACTCGGAGGCTACATCATCTGAAAGTCTTGAGTTATACATCAAGGAGTCCCGAGTCGTCGCACGCAAACAACCCGGCACTCGGGGGCTACATCATCTGAAGTTATGAGTCATCTATACAAGCTCCAAGCTGTCACAAGTTATCAACTCGGTGCTTGGGGGCTACATATATACCGGTGTAAACAAACTCGAGCAAAGTCACACAACTCGTCAAAAGAACTCGGAGAAAAAATCCGAGCCGCTTCAAAACAAGTCGGCAGGAGAGGCCGGCATTAACAAGTCGACAGGAGAAGTCGGCACTGACAAGTCGACAGGAGAAGTCGGCACTGACAAGTCGGCAAGAGAAGCCGGCATTGATAAGTCGGCAGGAGAAGCCGGCATTGACAAGTCGGCAGGAGAAGCCGACATTAACAAGTCGGCAGGAGAAGCCGGCATTAACAAGTCGGCAAGCGAAGCCGGCATCGACGACTCGGCAACGCCTACATCGACAACTCGGGAAAATCTACAACTACAACTCGGCAAAGAGCTACATCGACAAGCCGGCAAAGAACCCGGCACGGATTCTGTGTCCCATTTCTTCAACAAATCAAGACCTTCCGCATGACTCTACAAGTCATCTGAAAGCTCGGGGGCTACTGTCGGGGATATGGGACACGGGTACCCACAAGGAGGATTAACGTGGCCCATCCGGGGTGGCCCAGCAGGCCGACTCCACAGTCAGATTAGGACAAGGACTCACCTTGCCAACTTGTAATAGATTAGCAGTGTCCTACAAGGACTCGACTTGTATTAGATTAGCAGTGTCCTAAAAGGACTCGACAGTAAGCCGGCCTCCTCCACCTTTATAAGGAGGGGCAAGGCGCACCAAGAGGAGAGGATTAGACAGATCTAGACAAGAGGAGCCGCCTCATCGGCGACTTCCACCATGATAGGAATAAGACCTAGCCACAAACAGCACGTAGGGATATTACCGGATGATGTTTCCCGGGTCCCGAAGCTGTATAAAATCTTGTCTCCCGTGTCGTTCATCTACTAACCCCACATCGACGATGCCCGCGCGTACATAGTTCCGTATCTTCACCGTCGGTTCATACCATCGACACAATATGTTTAAATTATTCAATCTGGACATGTTGGTAGAAATCAAATAGCTAGAGATTGGTACATTCAAAATTATGAAATTTTTTGTACTGGTAGCCTGTTAAATTATGTATCCAATGGCACTGGTCCCACATTATTTGAGTTTATATTAGTCAAATGGTAATTAATTAGTACAAAAGGTTTTTAATCTGAACTTGTTTGTTTCTGATGCTCTAAAATCCCCAAATAATGTGAATCCAATTTGTTAGCTTAGCCAGAGAAACTCTAGCTACATAAAATTTTCAGATAAATTGAGCAAACATAATTAAATGGCATCCAGATTTGTAGTTGGACTCATTTCTGTACTGTTTAAATTATAGCACGAATTTGGAATGTCCAAATGACATGAGGCCAATTTTGCTAGCTCTGTACTGTAAATATCTAGTTAACCTTGATTTTTCATAATTTTTCTGTTTAACAGAAAATAGATTAGCCCTAAAACTTGACATAATAAGCTTCTGTACTAGGCACATTGTTTCTGCCAATCTATTAACTGAAATGGACCAATATCCAATTTTGTTAGCTCACATTTAACAATTATTAGTTGTCCCTAAAGGAGAATAATTTTCTGAACAGCAGAAATTAAATCATGGCCAAATTCGTGGTATAGTAAATTTCTGCCGATTAATATTAATATTAATAATAAGTGTAATATGAGTTCAAATATACCAAATCCAAATGTGGTGATTTTGGTAAGGCAGTATCTGCCTATAGGATTTTAGTTTGTGTTGTTGTGATGTTTTGTTGAGTGGTGGTGTGATTGTGTGTTTTGTTTGTTAACAACGATTAGACGAGAGCGTTGCCGAGGATTTGGAGGAAGGAGGTTTCTTTGATCAAGAGTATCAAGACCAGGGACAAGTTGCTGACCAAGGCAAGCCATCCATTTGATCATACCCTTTGTCCTACTATTTTGATTAAGCATGTTTACTTATGTTAAGATGCATGAAATGTTTTCAAGTGGTGTGTGCCACTAAAACCCCTTTTTAAGTGTTACCTATATTATATGCCATGACTAGGCCCCTCATATATAGAAATGTTTAGTTAGAGAAAGGAAAAATTCTATGTTGGGAAAAACCAAAATTTTATTCAAAAATCCACTTTATGAANGATACCTCAACAACGGAGATGCTCCGTTTCATGAGGGGTTGGCTCGGTGGCCTCCCCTGACCTGGGTCCTCCAAGATAGTGGGGGATTTAAGGATTGCCGTATGCACCGCCGGGGAAAACTATGAGTCCTCACACCCAGGGCTTCGACGGGAGACCGGACTGGGTGTCGGGGGAATGTTCATAAGGGCAGGATCCTATATTAGGGTGAGCAAATAAAAGTCTATGGCCGGTTACTCAACTTCGCATACACCTTGTATGGCGGGACGTGGCTGACACGGTGAGTTACCGGATGGTGGGTAAAGTGTACAACCTCTGCAGAGTGTAAAACTATTGAATAGCCGAGTCCTCGGTTATGGACAGTTGGAAGGCCGTCCTAAGACCATGTGTGCAAAGGTTTTTGGTTTTAACTAAAAAGGAGGTGTTGTGGGTACCATACCAAGGGATCGGTATGAGGGGGATGGAAGGAGAAGGTTTCACGACGGGCCGTGAACCCACCGGAGGAGTTTTTGAAGAAAAACTTTCTTTATTGAAAAACTTCTTCTCAATACCTTACCTTTTTCAACAAGGATATGGAGATATCCTTTCTTTAAAGAAAAAGTTTTGGGTAAAAACAAAGGAATATCCTTAGAGCCTCCCACCTAAATAGTATGCATTAATCTTGACAAAATTTTATTATCGGATGGTTTGCGAGTACATTCAAATGTACTCATATTGGTTTCGTCCCTGGCTATTGTCTTGGCCAGACTTTGAGGAGCCTTATGAAGAAGGCGACTACGACGTCGATAATGCAAACTAGGGATCTTCGTCAGCCAGCTGCCTGTAGGGTTGTTAAGGCATTAGCCCACGACGCTTCTTGCTACTCCGCTGCTTGAAGATTTGTTAAGCCCTCTGAGGCATTTATGTGAGACTATGGTCCCCGTGACCCTTTTGTTGTAAGACTTTAAATTCGGTACTGTAATGGATGTAAACTTTGGTATTCAGTTCAAGTTATGTGCAACGACAGACTGATCATGGGGTCGTTGTGTTAAGCATAACGGGTATTTCGGACAGCTAGTCTGGGGTCCCCACAGAGCTGGTATCAGAGCCATCCTGACTGTAGGAGACCTTAGTTAGCATGGGCGTTAGATAAGGGGTTATCTAAAAATATTTTCTAAAAAGTAAGGAAGTTGGGTATTTGTGGAAAGAAAATGCTTAATTCTCGGCCCCTCCTATGTTAAAAAAAAATCTATAACTCATATGAATATTACATTTACTTCCAGTTAAAATTTATGCACCCTAATCATCTCACTAACTTAAAAATTTGACTTAAAATTTGTAGATGGCGCTTCACTTCACCGAGTTCCTGCAAGTTAAGGAGAAGGGCAACCTCATGTTCGAGAGGGACTTGTATAAGTTGAGCGACATTTTGGGTCGCCCAGCTCCTGAGTTCCGTGGAGCACAGGTCGACGCTCACGATCAGGGCAACCTGAGTTGGCTCATCGAGTCGTCTATCCGGGGGAACATCAAGTCCTCCCATTCTAGGACGATGGCCTTCACCACGATGGATGCCAACTAGAACGACGGACTGTGTCGTGCCATGCAGAGGCTGCTGGCCCGACTTTGTGAGGAGCACAAGGAGGAGTTGGAGAACTCACCTTTCAGGTTCTACGGCAGGCGTGACGCTGAGGGACGCCCCACTTCCACCGTTCGTCACCCCACCTTTGGAGAGCACCTTGTGGACATGGAGGTCCTACTTTACCAGACCCAGGAGGACCTACGCAGCGTGAGGTACCGGTATCACTTTGAGCGCATCGCGCTCGAGGCGAGCCGTGACCGTGTCGTGTTTCTGCAGCAGGACAAGGTTGACCTTCGCCAGAGAGGGATCCGCCTAAAGAAGACCATCGCCAAGCTCCGCAAGATGGTGGCGGAGCAGGACGATATGATCGAGGACCTTGAGCGCCGGGCCGATGAGATGGAGGAGGAAGGCGAGGATCTCTGTAAGGAGAGCAGCGCCTTCATCAGCGACGATGAGGACTACGTAGAGGAGATGGACTACGAGGAGGACGACGACGAGGAGGAGACCGTCGACGACGAGGAGGAGCTTACAGAGCCTCTTCTTGACGAGGATGAGGAGGAGGACCCCGAGGAGCGCATCTTCGAGCCCGACACCGACGACGTGGAGCCAAGTGTTCCGCCACAGTAGTCGGACTACTTAGTCGTTCTCGAGTCATCATAGGGTTAGGATAACCCCGTTGTAGTCGATTTTGAGTAGTGAAATGGTTCCTTCGAAACCATATGCTTGTAGCAACTATGTAATGCTGTGTGGAACTTATGCATGTGATGATTTTGCTTGATGATGTTGTGTTCCTTGAACAATTTAGAAATTTGCAAAAATCCCTTCAAAAACTTCTATGTAGTAAAGACCTCCTACCCCAACAACTCGAATTCCTACCCGCTTACCCCGTTAAAGCAAGACATTCCCGGTCTATTTTGCCTCTTATACCCGTTTAATCTCAGGATGGTGGACACACGAGGAGGAGGAAGCCACGGCCGAAACGACCCACCGCCACCACCACCTGAGCCTACCCCGGCCCAGCTCCTTGCACTTATCTTAGAGGAGCGTGAAAACGCTCGCCAAGAATGCCAAGCCCACCTTACTGTTCTCCAACAACTCGCGGCCAACGCCCAGAACAACAACAACGGGAACCCCAACTATGGGGACGACCACCGGTCTACCCTTAGTGACTTCTAGAAGACCACCCCACCCGTCTTCACCAAGACAGTTCAGCCCCTGGAAGCAGAAGACTGGCTTCGCACCATCGAGAATAATCTCGAGGTCGCCAGGGTTGCCAACGAGGAGAAGGTCTTGTTTGCTACCCACTACCTTTCTGGACCCACAAGGGCGTGGTGGGAAGAAACCAAGGCGATGCAGCGGCCTGGCCAAGTTATCACCTGGGAGGAGTTCAAGGCCAAGTTCCGCAAGGTTCACGTGCCTTGCGGTCTGATTAGCCGGAAGAGGGACGAGTTCCGCAAGCTGAGGCAAGGAGGAAAGGATGTGGTGAAATATCTGGAGGAGTTCATGGACCTGGCCAGATATGCTCCAGATGACACCAATACCGAGGAGAAGAAGATGGACCACTTTCTGAACGGGCTGCACGCTGAGATGCAGTGCGTGCTAGTCACTCACACCTTTGCTGATTTAGAGGCCCCCGTGGATAAGGCCATTCAGATGGAGTCCAAACGCAATGTCATGTATGAGGACCGTAAGCGCCGCATGGCGAACCAGGGAAGCTCTAGCAGCCAGAAGCACCGCACCTACCCACCAAACTCCAGGCCTGCGCCCCCACCTTTTAGGGCCCCTGCTCCTGCACCACGCCCCAATAACCCTAACCGTCCCAATGACAATTACCGCCCTGGAGGCAACAACAACAACACCCGCAACAATGCCAACCGTCCCAATGTTTTTTGGTTCGAGTGTGGAGTCAGAGGACACTACTCTAAAGAATGCCCCAATCCAAAGAATGCCGCTCCGCGCCCCAATGCGCCAATTCCAAACCGTGGACAAGGTCGTGGAGGAAATGGAAGGAATGCTGCACCCAGAGGAAATGCTGCTGTCGCAAAGGGACGTCTGAACCACATTAATGCTGAAGAAGCCCAGGAGGCACCAGATGTTGTGCTGGGTACGTTCCTTGTCAACTCCGTACCTGCAACTATTCTGTTTGATTCTGGTACAACACATTCCTTCGTTACGGAAGAGTTTGTTTCTAAGGGGGGTTTAGTAGGGAGTCTACTACCAAAACCTATGATAATACAAACCCCGGGATCAACCGCAAAAACCAAGTTGTTCTGCAACGAGACCCCCATAGAGATCAAGGGAGAAAAGTTTCTTGCCGACCTGATTATTCTAGGGACCCAAGGCATAGATGTGATTCTTGGGATGAATTGGTTGGCCAAATACCAAGGCCGCATAGATTGTGCCAGAAGTGCTGTCACCCTCACCACTGAGGATGGAGCCGAAGTAGAGTACGTCTCCACTCAGAAACCTGCCCAAGCCTATTGCCATGAAGGAATAGCCAAACCAAGCCCAAATGAAATCCGTGTGGTCCACAGATTTGCAGATGTTTTTCCTGAAGAATTACCCGGAATGCCACCGGACCGGGACATTGAGTTTGTGATCGAACTTATTCCCGGGACAGCTCCCATATCCCAGCGACCCTACCAGATGAACCCTGAAGAACTAGACGAGCTGAAGAAACAGTTAGCTGATATGCTTAGCAAGGGTCTGATCCGTCGTAGTGTATCACCATGGGGTTCACCTATAATCTTCGTGGACAAGCGGGACGGTACCACACGGTTGTGTGTGGATTATCGCAAATTAAATGACGTGACGATCAAAAACAAGTACCCTTTACCCAAGATCGAGGATCTGTTCGATCAAATGAACGGAGCCCGAGTCTTCTCCAAGATCGATCTTCGTACCGGGTACCATCAGTTGAAGGTCCGAGAAGAGGATATCCCCAAGACTGCATTCACCACCCGTTACAGATTGTTTGAGTACACGGTAATGTCCTTTGGACTGACCAATGCCCCCACCTACTTCATGAACCTCATGAATAAAATCTTCATGGACTACCTCGACAAGTTCGTCGTAGTTTTCATCGATGATATCCTTATTTACTCCAAGACCGAAGAAGAGCATGCAGAGCATTTGTGCCTAGTGCTGGAAACCCTCAGGAAACATCAGCTCTATGCCAAATTCAGCAAGTGCGAGTTTTGGCTAAAGGAAGTAGGATTCCTCGGGCATATTTTGTCCGCATGAGGAATTTCAGTTGACCCTGAAAAGATTCAAGCAATAGTCGATTGGCAATCACCCACCAGTGTGACGGAAATCCGAAGTTTCCTCGGATTAGCGGGTTATTACCGCAAGTTCGTCGAAAACTTCTCAAGTATAGCCAAACCTATGACCCAGTTGCTGAAAAAGGACAAGAAGTTCGAATGGACCCAGAAATGTGAAGATAGCTTTCAAGAACTAAAGAAAAAGTTAACCTCAGCCCCAATCCTAATCATGCCTGACATCACCAAGAGCTTCGAGGTGTATTGCGATGCATCACGCCTCGGACTTGGTTGTGTCTTGATGCAAGAAGGAAAGGTCGTGTCGTACCTGTCTCGGCAGTTGCGACCGCATGAAGAGAATTACCCTACCCATGACCTTGAGCTAGCCGCCGTTGTTCTTGCTCTGAAGGCGTGGCGTCATTACCTTATGGGTAATCGCTGTGAGATCTATACAGATCATAAGAGCTTCAGTACATCTTTTTTTCAGAAGGAGTTGAACATGAGACAGAGAAGGTGGATGGAATTAATCAAGGATTATGATCTCGGAATCCATTACCATCCTGGAAAGGCCAATGTTGTGGCTGATGCCCTTAGCCGAAAACCATGCTCCCTAAATGCCTTAATCCAGACCGAACAACCAACCCTATACAAGGAATTCAATGAGTTTAGACTCGAGCTTGTCATCCATGGATTCTTAGCCAATCTGGAACTCAAGCCAACCTTGATCGACCAAATCAAAGAAGCCCAGAAAGGACATGAGAGTATTGATGGGATAAAGAAGAATATCGCTCTAGGAAAGGCACCCGGATTTTCTGAGGATTCCGAAGGAATTCTTAGGTTTAATGGACGCCTCTGTGTGGCAAGTATCAAAGAACTTAAAGATTTAATCCTAAAGGAAGCCCACGATACCCTTTACTCCATTCACCCCGGAGGAACCAAGATGTACCAAGACCTCCGTGAGAAATTTTGGTGGCATGGGATGAAGCGAGAAATTGGATCCTTCGTAGCCAAGTGCGACGTTTGCCAACAAGTCAAGGCCGAGCATCAACGACCCGCTGGATTGCTTCAACCCTTGAAAATTCCCGAGTGGAAATGGGATGAAGCCGATATGGATTTCATCACCGGACTTCCCAAGTCTAACCGAGGCCATGATTCCATTTGGGTCATTGTCGATAGATTGACTAAAGTGGCTCACTCCCGTTAAAACCACGTACACTGGGAAGCAGTTAGCAGAACTTTACATCTCCAGAATTGTCAGCTTGCACGGCGTGCCCAAGAGGATTGTGTCCGACCGAGACTCTCAGTTCACCCCCCGTTTCTGGAAATCATTTCATGAAGCCATGGGGACCAACTTGGCCTTTAGCACAGCTTATCACCCCCAGACTGACGGTCAAACCGAGAGACTGAATCAGATCTTGGAAGACATGCTTCGCGCATGTGCCCTATCCTATGGATCCAAGTGGGAGGATTGCCTTCCATTTGCTGAATTCTCCTATAACAACAGCTACCAGTCCAGTCTGCAGATGGCCCCCTTTGAAGCACTTTATGGCAGAAAGTGCCGTACCCCTCTGAATTGGTCAGAGACCGGAGAAGGCAAATTGTTTGGACCCGACATCCTCCGCGAAGCCGAAGAACACGTCCAATTCATCCGCGAACGTCTCAAAACTGCCCAATCCGACAGAAAAGCTACGCCGACCCCAAGCGACGGGACGCCACCTTCAGCATCGGATATTTTGTGTATCTCCGAGTGACACCCCTTAAGGGAATGCATCGCTTCCATGTCAAAGGGAAGTTAGCCCCAAGGTATATTGGACCGTTCAAGATCATCAGCCGTCGAGGAGAAGTATCCTATCAGCTAGAGTTACCTCTGGAACTCTCTAATTTTCATGACGTCTTCCACATTTCCTTGCTGCGGAAGTGTCTTGAAGTTCCAGACAAGCCGAACGTTTTTCAGAACATCGATCATCAATCCATCGACCTAAACCATGACCTAACCTATCGCGAAGAACCTATCAAGATACTGGATGAAGATGTCCGTCTTACCCGGAGGCGCAAGATCAAGTTCTACAAGGTTCAGTGGAGCAACCACTCCGAAGAGAGCAACCTGGGAGCGTGAAGATTACCTTCGGAATGAGTTCCCAAACCTTTTTAGTTCCTAGACCTAGCAAATCTCGAGGACGAGATTTATTTTAAGGGGGGAAGGTCTGTCACCTCTCAATATTTTGTAACCGGAGGAAAACCCCTTTATGAGGAGCTAAAATTTTAGAACCAACAAAAACCTTTCCATTATTTCATGTGGTACCCTTTTTAACTTCCTATTATTTCATGTGTAGCTTGTCTAGCCCCTTTTATTATTGCATGTGATGTTGTTTGCGAAATTGAGTGCCCTTGTTTGGATAATTACTTATACAATATTTAGTTAAGTAACCAACCTAATGATGAATTGGAATGTGACTTAAAACAATTAAATAAAAATTCCCTAAGAAACCCTACAAATAAAAGGGAGTATAAAAAGGTAATTTTTCCTCTCCAACCCCTTCTCCTATTATATTTTTTTTAAGAAAAATGATTCTTATGTGCCAAAGATCTGAGGGAAGTGAGTTGGCCACCCACCTCACATTTTGGCCCCCCTAATCCAAATTAATTTCCTGAAATACGAATTTAATCATAAGAATTCAATTTCTACCTTTTTAATTCGGCCATCAAAGGAATCCCCATTTTCTTCTTCACCAAAAATTCAGGAAAATTAAGGGAACCTCCTAACACCCTTATGAACCCAAATGTAAGCTCAATTTAAAGAAAATAATCTCAAAAATTCGGGGAGGCATTCTGTCGAACGCCTAGTGGGCACAAACAGAAGAATTTAAAATCCTACGACCAAACCATGACCAGGGTGCGTCAAGCCCGCACCATTCCACTCCCCTACCTCTCCTACTCCTGCCCAACCACTTGCCTCTCCATTTAACTCGGCATGAACGACCAAATCATGGAGGAGCAAGGCAGCCCGTGCTGCCATGGCCGCTCTCTCTCCCTCGCGTCTCTCTAGCCCCCCTCAACCTCCACAAGTGTCCGCAGCTCCCCTGGCACCAACCGGGGTCCCCGGGTGAGCCGTTGCTCCCCGAGATCCCTCTCCCTCGCCCTGGCCCCCCATACCCGAAACCCTAGCCACCCGTCGCCACCGGACGCATCCCTGCTCGCCAAACCCTAAGGCCGCGCCATCACTCTCCCCTATCCCTCCTCTCTCCCGCAGACACGAGCCCAACCACCCTCGCCCCTCTTAATGACGCTCGCGTGCTCACCCGTCCGTGGTCGCCGCGGTGTTCACGGCCACTCCCAAAACCCTAGCTTCCACCACGGCACCAACGGGCGCGGATGGATGACGTGGTTCACCCCACCATCGCCTCGCCATCGCTCCATTCCTCACCTGCTCAATACCCGCCATCGAGCACCTGGTATGCACCCGGGGCCCGCACCACCCCGAGCTCCAGCTCGACCACCCCGTGCTCCATGCCCTCTCTAAGCCCTAGCTACGCACGCGGTGGCAATGCCGCACCGCCTAGCACACCTACGGCGCTCTCTTCCTAACCCTAGCTCACTCCCCGCTCCTAGTCCATCGTGCACCCGACACCGGCTATAAAAGGACACCCCGAGCCCTCCTTTGCACCCCGCACCACACTCTCCCCTCTCGCACACTCCCCACACTCTCCACCACCTCTCTGCCCCCGCTAGGAGGGCGAAGCTGTATCTGCGAGACCGTGGTCGTCTTCGAGCTCGGCCGCGCCCGAGGTAGACGACGGTCATCGACGCATCGCGCTGCTGCTCCTTCTCTCCCCCTGACTCCGTTTCGTTGCTTCAGTTGTTCACCGCACTCACCCACGCCTTTTTCTTCTCTGTATCGTGCCCCAGAACTGATGCCAGGAGCTCGCCGGACGTGCTTCGGACCGAGGCCGACACGGAGCTCAGCGCCATCGACCAGGACGTCCCCGAGCCGTACCACTCCGCCAGCCGACCCCGTCAATCCTCCGCCGTTGCCCGCGCCCACTCCACCATCCCGGGAAACCCTAGGTAAGCTCCCCGAGCTCGCCACCGTCGCCTACCCCACGGCCGCCGCCATTTCTAGGTCACCGGCGACGCAATCGTCCCGGGCCGTTGGATCATAATCCAACGGCCGCGTACCGGTTCGGGTTTTTATTAAAAACTGACGGGTGGGACCCACCCGCCAGGTTTTCAAACAAATCCCGGCGCAGGAAAATCCCGTGGGCAGGCCCATTTGAGCCCAAAACCACCCGGGCCCTTTACTTTTTCGAATTAGATTCAAATATTTCAAATCTGGAGATGTGGTAGAAATCAAATAACTAGAGTTTGGTACGTTCAAAATTTATGAAATTTTGTGTACTGGTAGCTTGTCAAATTTGCTATCCAATGGCACTGGTTGCACATTAATTGAGTTAATATTATACAAATGATAAATTGTTTAGCACAGAAGGTTCTGGACATAAACTTGTTTGTTTCTGATGCTCTAAATCCCCAAATAAATGGAATCCAATTTTGTTAGCTTAGTCCAGAGAAACTCTAGCTACCATAAAATTCTCAGATTTAATTGAGCAACATAAATTAAATGGGATCCAGAGTTGCAATTGGACCCTAATCTGTACTGTTTAAATTGTAACTTGAGTTTGGAATGCCCAAATGACATGAGACCAATTTTACTAGCCTTGTACTGTGAATAGATAGTTACCCTCAAATTTTCATAATTTTCTGTTAAGCAGAATGTGATTGAGCTCTAAAACTTGACTTAAGCACTTTCTGGACTACACCATTTATTTCTGCCAATTGGTAAATTAAAATTGACCAAATCCAATTTTGTTAGCTCACATTTAACAAGTATTAGTTGCCCCTAAAAGGGCATAACTTTCGGAATAACAGAAATTAAATCGTGGCTAAATTCGTGGTGTAGTAAATTTCTGCCATTTAAATATTAATATTAATAATAAGAGTAAAATGAGTTGGAAAATACCAAATCCAAATGTTGTGATTTCAATAAGGCAGTAGCTGCCTATAGGTTTTAGTTATGTTGTTCTGATGTTTTGTTGAATGGTGATGTGATTGTGTGTTTGTTTGTTAACGACGATTAGACGAGAGCGTTGCCGAGGAATTCGAGGAAGGAGGTTTCTTTGATCAAGAGTATCAAGACCAGGGACAAGTTGCTGACCAAGGCAAGCCATCCATTTGATCATACCCTTGTCCTACTATTTTGATTAAGCATGTTTTACTTATGTTAAGATGCATGAAATGTTTTCAAGTGGTGTGTGCCACTAAAACCCCTTTTTAAGTGTTACCTATATTATATGCCATGACTAGGCCCCTCATATATAGAAATGTTTAGTTAGAGATATGAAAAATTCTAGGTTGGGAAAAACCAATGTTTTATTCAAAAATCCTCTTTATGAAAATCTTTGGGTGAACTTGTGTTTTACCCAAGATGTTGCTAAATGATTAGCTTTGAAACTGGAGTATGGAGATTTTGAGAAAATGCACATTGTGTCTTAGTACTTACGTCGACCAACCATACCCTGTGCGACCACATTACCCTCCATATGGGACGGGGCTTAGCTAAGTAGTTTGCTTGTCTTAGTATGGGATACCTCAACAACGGAGATGCTCCGTTTCATGAGGGGTTGGCTCGGTGGCCTCCCCTGACCTGGGTCCTCCAAGATAGTGGGGGATTTAAGGATTGCCGTATGCACCGCCGGGGAAAACTATGAGTCCTCACACCCAGGGCTTCGACGGGAGACCGGACTGGGTGTCGGGGGAATGTTCATAAGGGCAGGATCCTATATTAGGGTGAGCAAATAAAAGTCTATGGCCGGTTACTCAACTTCGCATACACCTTGTATGGCGGGACGTGGCTGACACGGTGAGTTACCGGATGGTGTGGGGTAAAGTGTATAACCTCTGCAGAGTGTAAAACTATTCGAATAGCCGAGTCCTCGGTTATGGACAGTTGGAAGGCCGTCCTAAGACCATGTGTGCAAAGGTTTTTGGTTTTAACTAAAAAGGAGGTGTTGTGGGTACCATACCAAGGGATCGGTATGAGGGGGATGGAAGGAGAAGGTTTCACGACGGGCCGGTGAACCCACCGGAGGAGTTTTGAAGAAAAACTTTCTTTATTGAAAAACTTCTTCTCAAATACCTTACCTTTTTCAACAAGGATATGGAGATATCCTTTCTTTAAAGAAAAAGTTTTGGGTAAAAACAAAGGAATATCCTTAGAGCCTCCCACCTAAATAGTATGCATTAATCTTGACAAAATTTTATTATCGGATGGTTTGCGAGTACATTCAATGTACTCATATGGTTTCGTCCCTGGCTATTGTCTTGGCTAGACTTTGAGGAGCCTTATGAAGAAGGCGACTACGACGTCGATAATGCAAACTAGGGATCTTCGTCAGCCAGCTGCCTGTAGGGTTGTTAAGGCATTAGCCCACGACGCTTCTTGCTACTCCGCTGCTTGAAGATTTGTTAAGCCCTCTGAGGCATTTATGTAAGACTATGGTCCCCGTGACCCTTTTGTTGTAAGACTTTAAATTCGGTACTATAATGGATGTAAACTTTGGTATTCAGTTCAAGTTATGTGCAACGACAGACTGATCATGGGGTCGTTGTGTTAAGCATAACGGGTATTTCAGACAGCTAGTCTGGGGTCCCCACAGACCTCAAGGTCGTCGAGTCGTACCGGCGACGAGTGCCGCAAGTGCAACACCTCCGTAGTTCTACACACGTACGGTGTAGCGACGATCCCCTGGTTCCGGTCCAGCTGGCAGCAGCGGAAGATGAACAACTCGAACCGAAGCTCCAACAGCACGGCGGTGTGCGTATGGTGGAGAAAACCCCTAACCCCATATGCAGCTCCCAATATTCCGGAACCACACGTGAGGGAGAGAGAGAGAAAGAGAGACAATGGGATACTTTTAAAGGGAGAGGGGGCACCCATATATATATATAGGTGGAGGGAGGAGAGGCCACCTCCCTTGGGGGCGGTGTGGGACTAATCCCCACACCAGCCCGCACCGCCTTGGTGTGCCGGCCCCATGCTGGGCCCCATGTGGCCCTTTAGCGCCCCGACCCTGGAATTATACAGAGATACTATGTAACCCACAGGCCATGCTACACAATCGAAGGTTACTGGGGTTACCACTCCCAGGCCAAAACCTTTGGCAGGCGTATTCGGAATGGATCATCGGCAACACAACACTTCGATCATGCCATGAACACTGGCATAACTATGAATGCATAATAGAGAGATCAAGACTGCGGAACATCTGGCACATCACAGACTCTACGACACAAAGAGATCATAGTTCAACTCATATAATGAGAAAGATAGCAAATACCACATCAGAGGTCAGCGACCCAACATTACATCATGCGGAAGCAAATTTAGTTGTCTAAACAACAAGATCCAAATTATGGCCTAAGAGGACTACAATAATATATCCCAGCTAGCCTGTTCCATGACGTCCCAAGCTGCCACCTGGGAGCCCCAGACTACTCGTCGATGTTAACGAAGAACCCACATTCCTGCTCGGTGACGTCCTCCTCTGAAACAAATAATATTCAACAAAGAGAGATTGAGTACGACATACTCGCAAGTTTAGTAGGGCGATATAGGCCCCATGCTGATTGGCTCTAAAGCTGTATGGTAGTTATTTTGCATAAAGCTAGTTTTCCCTTTTAAAAGACAAGACTCATGGCATCGACTACTCGGAAGGTTTTCAAAAGGGATAAGATAGTAAACTTGTAACATCCCAAATTTTGGAATGTTTTAAAAATCACAAAAATCTAAAGTTTTATTATTAAATAATTAAAGTCTCCAAAAAAAATCAAGAAAACCTTCATTGAAGATTATTTTGATTTCTTCAAAGGGTTATTATTTTTAATATTCTTTTATCCTTCAATTTCAACTTTTAACGTTTTCGAAATAAAATACTTAATTTGTATTTCTATAAAATCCTAAAAACCTTTTCTGCAAAGCTTTTCATACTTTGACAAAGCCCCTATTTAAATGGGTGTTTGTAATTAAAAAGGATTTATCAAACTCTACTTAATTAAAGTACTTTGACCCAAATTAATGTATTGAGTTTATCATTGTGAATGATATTGCTCATAGTATTTTTCTGGATTTTATTTGAGTTCAAAAAGATTTTATAAAAGCATATTTATTAAAAAGACATATAGGTGTCAATTATGCATATAAGAAATATTTGATTTTATTTTAAAAATTAAATATTTGTAACTGGTTGCAAAGTATACAAATTGATTATTCTAATTTTTACAAATTTTTACAAATTTAGTTGACTCAATTTGGAGCTCTAAATCAAAAGTTACAAATGAAACAGAAAAAAGAAAAAAATGACATCATGCATGACGTCACCTCGTCCTCAACCTCCTGCACGGGATTCACGCACGTAAACAACTCACCATGTGCATATCTTCCCGAATTGATTGCCAGCGATTTCCAGCCTCAAATCATGCGCCGTTTGTTCCTATAAGTAGCCCTCGACGCCCTCTACCGATTGCCCCCAAAAGCCCCCTCTAAGAGCCGCCAGGCTGCCCTAATTTTGGCCACCATTGCCGCATGTACGCCGCCGTGTCGAGCTCGACTCCGGCGAGCTCCGACCTCCCCTCGCCCTAGACTATGTCCCTTTGGCCTCACCGCTCAAGGGCGCACCTCCTAGACATTCCCGTGTGTCCCGTTTGTTACAATAACGATAATGTGATAGTGTATTGATCATATCAGCTTAGATGATATAACAATACTAGGTTGTTTGTTTTTTTGAACCATGTTGCTTGATGTTTGCTAGATGTTGTTTGTAAGATGAATTGTCTTGATCTGTTGTGTATGCGTGGGTAGGAATACTCCTCTTAGATCTTTCTATCTCCACCCATCTCTGCTAAACCCAACTAGATGCATCTCAATATGCCAACCGAAGTGACTTACCTCTTGGTTTGCAATGACCGATAGCCACCTCCATGCAAAGATGCAACAAGCGAGCCAAGAACTCAACCGTAGTATGGAAAGCCTACTGCACCAAGGAGAAGATTCACAGAAGAAGATATAGCTTGTGAGCTAGCGTGCGTAGGAGTTTACGCAACCCAATAGAATTGAAGAATCGATAGTTTAATTCAGTTTGTCTTATATATTGGAAACTTTCTGTTAGACAAGTGAAGATGCCAAGAGATAGACTACGTGATTCACCTATCTACATATTGAGGAAATGATACGGGTGCAGGATGGACTGATCACCATTCCTACTACTCATGTTATTCCCCTCACTATTTGGATTGGTAAATCTGAGTGACAAACCTATTAGAGAGCCGACGATGAGCCTGAACCACATGGATATTATAACCATATGTGCGGCAAGTGTTGCCAACATGTAAAATACACGGTGAGGATAAACCTCAGCTCACGTGAAGAAGAAGCAATCCTTCAAATGGAAGTGTTGACCAACCATGAGAGTTCCGTTAGAATTGGCGTAGCGCTTGAAGTGAAGAAAGTGAACCAGGAGAAGCAACATGCCAATGACACTACAGAAACGGACGACCTGATGTTGTGAATTCTCTCATCTTGGACTTTTGATAGACCCAACTAGTGATGCTACAATATCCAAAGAAACGTGAAGAGACACCCACCTACTGGAAATGAATCCTATGATTCAATGATCCCAAGATATCATCTAAGGATGAAAGAATTACCAAAATCTCAAGAAGAGCTGGTACGTGCTATATCGGTGTATTTAGTAAGGTGAAGCACTATAAGAGTGAAGATATAACTGACTCCAGTGAGACATAAAGACTAAGTAGATGGACACTAGTATAAAGAAAAGAGCTCAAGACTGCCTACAAAAGTTCCTTTTAAGGGTGGTAGCCCACCTAGTTGCTTAAACCCAGAGATGCTAAACCCATCTTTCTTTCTAGCCTCTTCGAATCTCGGAGACGATATTCCTTTTAAGGGTGGTAGGTTTGTAACATCCCAAATTTTGGAATGTTTTAAAAATCAAAAAATTCTAAAAGTTTTATTATTAAATAATTAAAGTCTCCAAAAAAATCAAGAAAAACCTTCATTGAAGATTATTTTGATTTCTTCAAAGAGTTATTATTTTTAATATTCTTTTATCCTTCAATTTCAACTTTTAACGTTTTGGAAATAAAATACTTAATTTGTATTTCTATAAAATCCTAAAAACCTTTTCTGCAAAGCTTTTCATATTTTGACAAAGCCCCTATTTAAATGGGTGTTTGTAATTAAAAAGGATTTATCAAACTCTACTTATTAAAGTACTTTGACCCAAATTAATGTATTGAGTTTATCATTGTGAATGATATTGCTCATAGTATTTTCTGGATTTTATTTGAGTTCAAAAAGATTTTATAAAAGCATATTTATTAAAAAGATATATAGGTGTCAATTATGCATATAAGAAATATTTGATTTTATTTTAAAAATTAAATATTTGTAACTGGTTGCAAAGTATACAAATTGATTATTCTGATTTTTACAAATTTAGTTGACCCAATTTGGAGCTCTAAATCAAAAGTTACAAATGAAAACAGAAAAAAAAATGACATCATGCATGACGTCACTTCGTCCTCAACCTCCTGCACGGGATTCACGCACGTAAACAGTTCACCATGTGCATATCTTCCCGAATTGATTGCCAGCGATTTCCAGCCTCAAATCATGTGCCGTTTGTTCCTATAAGTAGCCCTCGACGCCCTCTACCGATTGCCCCCAAAAGCCCCCTCTAAGAGCCGCCAGGCTGCCCTAATTTTGGCCACCATTGCCGCATGTACGCCACCGTGTCGAGCTCGACTCCGGCGATCTCCGACCTCCCCTCGCCCTAGACTATGTCCCTTTGGCCTCACTGCTCAAGTGTGCACCTCCTAGACATTCCCGTGTGTCCCGAGGAGCCCTAGGACGATGAGTACGTCCCAGACCGGAAGTCACCGCCGCTGCAACCACGACTCTGACACGGTGAGCCCCGTTTTTCATCTTCTTCATGTCCTTCGAGTTTTACACGATGCGCACATCCTCCTCATGCCCTTGGTCGAATTTTTGCCGCAGCGGAACGACGAGCACGAGCTCGCCCGACCCCGCCGGTGGCCGCGACCGCTCTCGCCACGCCTCCACGACGCGACAGGATGCACTCGAGCACGCCGAGCACGCCATCCACTTCGCCGCGACGCGCCTCACCCCGTCAGCCCCTCCTTCATCTCCGAGGACCACCAGAGCAGCAGAATCATCCACGGCCGAGCCGTCGCCACCGTCCCGTGCTTCTCCGACGACCTAGCTCCGGCATGGTAAGGTCAACGCCCCCAAATCCGTCCGATCTAGAATCAACAGTCACGATTAGAAGCTTTAAGCCAAACCGGTATGGTTCACTTCCAACCGTCAGATCTGGATCTCGCGGCCCAGATCAGATCTAGCCGAGCCTAGCCGAGCCAAGCTGCAGCTCAAGCCGAGCCGTGAGCCGATCCCAGTTTCTGAATTTTAATTCGGAATAAAAATAGAAATGACAGTTTTGCAGAAAAGTCCCTGCAACTTGAAACATTCATATCTTTTTATTGGTTTGGCCAAATTTAGTAAACTTGACCTTTTTGAAATCCTCTAGATCTGTAGAATTTAATAGCACTGTTAGTTTTCAGTTTTGCCTTAGTTAAATTATTCAAATTTCAAATGTGTAATTTGAGTAATTTTGGCATAACTTTAGCTTAAAAATAGATTTTTGAGTAAATCCAATTGGGTTAGCTTTGTATAGTTGTCCTCTGTCCAGTAAGACCTTTCTCAAAATTTCATAAAATGTTTTGAATCACTATTTTAATTAAGCTTGTTTTTATGCCTTTTTGGGAGTTTTAAAATGTTTGTGGTATGGTTTTATTTGTTTTCTTTTGGGAAAATGTTTTGAAAATTTAGTTCTCTGTCCAGTATACCCAAAACCCATTTTAGTTGAACCATTTCACCATGAAAATGTTGAAATTGGTTTAAATTCCTTTAGTGACTTGTTTTTGCAAAACTTTGACCTAGTTTGCTATTTGACCAAAATTCAAATTGCAAACCTTGGACCTTGACCAACCTAGACCTCATTACAATAATTCTTTTTGTATATTGAATTATGCGATGAACTTGGACTATCAACCTTGTTGTTTTATTGTTGTCCATGTTTGATGTTGTGCTTGTTTTATTGTTTGTTGGGTGGTTATTTATTGTTGTTTGTTTATATTGTTTAGATTGAACGGAGAGATACGACTTACGTTGAAAAGAGTGTGTGAGCAACGACAAGTTTCAAAAGGCAAGTGATACTCCAGCATAAATGACCTACTATTTTACTATATTGCATTGTAGACTATTTTTCAGTAGCATGCATGATAGGCTGTCTTTATTAAAGTTATATGCTATGCAAACCTGTTAGGTTAGCCACATGATTTAGTTGACTAGTGACCTATATTAATTTAGTAGATTGGCTTGCAGCAAAAATGGATTGTTTTATTGTATATGAGTTAAGGAAAATCTACTAAATTAATGAATCGCCTGGGTGGATTTGGAGTTTCTCTATTGGTGGTTTATAGTTGAGTGGCTACTCAGGCCCAGTTCTGCGGGTACCTGAGTACGTGCACTTGTGCTCGCCACCCAGGGTCTTTGAGATTTCATGTCACTCCGTGTCTAGTTTACTTCCAGTGCAGCCACTTGGTACTATGGCTCTGCCTTGACTAAGTAAGTTCTAGGAACCTGATTCTGGCAGTTCGCAGCGGATGAATGTCTTGTATGGGTCTGCCAGAGGAACAGGGGACTGTTTCCCAAAGGTCTCGTCTTCATCTTCACCTTTCCTTTTCACGTCAAGAAGGTCAAGGACAGAATGGGTTGATGAAGTCAAGTGGTGAAAGTGTCACAAACTCTCGAGAGTAATTTAAAACTAAGATAAGATCTTAGCCGTGTCCCCGGTTATGGACAATTTGAGTAACTAAACAAGGTGGTCGACGGAAAAATCTCATTCATTCCAATTTATAAATTAAAATTTGATGGGAGAACATGGGGGGATTCGAGAAACTGGTGCGCCCAGGGATGTCTCCTAAGTTTTGGAAAGAAAGAAATGATTTTTGAAAGTATATGATGAAATTTTGCTTTGCGCAAGATCCTGTCAACTCCACCAGCGAAATATGCATGTAGAAGTTAGAAGTTTTGCCTTTATGAGTCCACAAGTATCATTTGCCAGATCCATTCAAATGGTTCTGACCAATTTTTGGCTACAACGCTTTTACCGTTGCAGGTTCGTCTGACGAAGAGTAAGGAACGCTATAGGTTTCGAGTCTGCAACCAACATGTCTGCCTGTGGCACATGAAGATGATGAGGGCTCCATGCTATTTATTTTTTCCGCTGTTGAGCTTTGTAATATGCTAGCATTGTGCTATGCAACTTGTAATGTTTTACTTTTCTGGATCTTCGATGTAATAGATATTTGACGCATTTGCATGATATTACATCTTGAACTGTGGTGCTAGCTATTCGATCCAGGTACTAGCACAGAACACAGGGACCTTGGCCATTTTTGAAAGGCAAGGTCGCTACAAAACTTTCTTTCTTCCGTTCACGCTGAAACAATAGTAGCCAGAAACCAACACCCATCTCCACCAAGGCACTCCCTCGAATCACCCTCGAGGAAATGAATCTTTTTAACACACGTTGAGCTGTAACCTCTAGTTGCCAAATTTTAATTAAGTTCATGTTTTCTATGATCTCGTAAATCCATTCCCAAGGCGTCCTTAACCGTGGACACGGCTTTTCGAAAAGATTAAACCCTACAGGGGTGTATTAATTTACCCATTGGCACCGTCCGGCTCGCCTGTTTAGCTCTCTTTCGAGGAAAGCTGGAAAGTGGGCGCGGTTAAACCTTTACCTCGCATGAGTGTAACACCCCGTAATTTGGTTGGGTTTTCTCATCTATCAACAATTCTTGTCATCGCCATAGATGACCATCTTATCAGTCTTTATTGACTTTTAAATCAGAGACAACTGTCGGGGCATCTCTCAGAGACATTCGATCATGGAGTACTCTTTTATCTACTAAAAGATAGTATAGTGAAATTATCTCTTTCATGGCCATCTTCATGTGACCTTTCAAAACAAGCCTCTTCTCAATTATCCGAGTCCATGGTTGAGTTGGACTCATCGAGCTAATCGAAATGGACTACTCTTTTTCCCAAACCGAACTCCGGATGTATCTTCTACCTACCGGTGGGGGAGGAGGTCTCGGTGACGACGACGGTGTATCCCTTGCAGACAGCCTCGTCGTTCGTCCTTACGTCCCAGGAGCCAAGGCGCTGATAGAGGGCCCTGCGCTGCCGAGGGGTTAGGACGACGGCGGCGGTGCCGTTGTGGGGAGGAGGAGGACAGTGGCGGCGGGAGGATGAAGGGGTTGGGGGAGGATCGAATGCAAGGGGATTGGAGAGGAGCGAACGCGCGAGGGGATTGGGTGGAGCAGCTAGGGTTTTCCACCGCGGGCTGCGACTTTTATCTCACACGGTGAAAGCAAACGAACGGCTCGGATCGATTTGGACGCCCAATCGAACGGCCGACAGAACATATACCCTGAGAAGCCTCCTCAGTTTCCTTGCAAGGATGTAATCTTTAGATGGTTTATTCTAATTCAATGGACAAACTTATTTACTGTATTTTGAAAATAGGTTAAGTAAAAGGAAAAGAAAAACCTGGATAACCCCATACCTTATCCTTCCTCAACACCACATGAGGCCCCTCATCCTCATCACGAAGGAAGGCCACTTTCTTTTCTCTTCCTCACCAAGAGCTCCATTCCCATCCATGGCGTCTCCCTCCCCTTCCTCTCCCCTTCTCTCATGATCCCTCCCCTCAGCACCACGCCTTACCCCACCACCAAGTGCAGCCTGGATCAGATCTTGAGGAAGAAGAAGAGGAGGCAAGAAGAGAGAACAAGAGGAGCAAGAAGAGAAGAAGAAGAGAAGATCTCGACCTTCCCCTGTCCGGTTTCCCTTCCCCAGGCTTCAAGGGTGAGCTCCCCTACCCTCCATGATCCTCTTACATGCTGCACATGGTGACTCCATAATTGCTAGGGCTGGGGATTAGCAAGTTCAGTTGGGGAACTAGGGCAAATCCTGTCTATATTCTCGTTTCTGCACATACAGGTTCAGAGATCACCAATTTCGAGTGCCCAGATGGCAAAATTAGATGGGCATCCTGAAGTATGTTTTGTAGCTATCGATCTCACGATGATTTTGAGTGGTTAAACACTTCAATCGGAGTTGTGGAACTCCAGATACATCTGTTTCTTTGCAGCAGTCCGAAATTTCAGAAACAGTGAAAAGTAGTGTTTTCACGTGGGATTTAGGAGTTTCTGATATTCATCTAAATTCATGAAACGTCTTCTCCTAGCTTGTATGTGATACCTAGTTTCCAACACAAAAGGATTTACTCAATTTCTGTGAGTAATCTTATTGCTATGAATTTCCAAAGGTGGCTACTTGTTATTTCAGAATTCTGGAAACAGCAAAGAATAGAGTTTTCCCATGGGCTTGAGGAGCTTTACCCATTCAATAAAATTCATATTTTGTTCCCTGCTATGTTGTAGGTGATGCATAGCTGCTAATACAAAAGGTTCCAAGTAATTATCATGAGTAGGTGTCTTGTTATGATTTTTCAAAGAGAGCTACTCATTATTCTGTATCTGGAAACTGCAGAGTGGTTTTTGCTTGATAAGACCTAGTTAACCCCAATATCAGAGTTCAAATAGTTGGAGTTATTTCTAGCTGGTCTTCTCATGAATCCAGAAAGATGTCTTTGGCTAGGTTCAGAGTTTCCTAGTTTGACCTATGAATTCATTAGTAAAAGGACATTAAAGGGATGCTTCTTTATGTGTGCTTCTTAGGATATGATGCTTTGGTGTCATGCTTGAGATTGATGTTCCCTGTTTGGTGTTACATCCTATATTGAGACTTGGGGTTACCTACAGGTATTAAGGATGCAATCCATTCAAAACCTCAGCTCTTGGTAAAGGCAAGTGCATGATGAACCTGATTTCTATGTTCTTCTATTGTGTGACTATTCAATTGATTGATTGATACTTCTTGTCCAATTGCTTCGCTTCGGACATATTCAGTTCTTCCAATTCAGATTTCGCGGTTCATATTCAGAAATATTACACTTTTTTAATTCCATAGCTAGCTCGGTGAGAAACTGTTCACAGGCGGCTAGTCCGATAAAGATCGGTGAGAACCGTTTGCTTGTGAGCTAGTCCGATGGCTATCCTTTTATGTTGGTCCGGTGAGAAACTGTCCCGAGTGGCTACTCCGATAAAGTTCGGTGAGAACTGTCAGCTCGTGGGCTAGTCCGGGCGACATATTCACCTTTCATGTCAGTCCGGTGAGAGACTGTCCCGAGTGGCTACTCCGATAAAGTTCGGTGAGAACTGTCAGCTCGTGGGCTAGTCCGGAGCACATATTCAGATATTCAGTTTCAGTCTTCGACATATTCAGACGTTCAGTTTCAGTCTTCCATGTGATAGTGGTGTTATCAGTATATTGAGTATATTGTTCCATGTTTAATTGTTCGTATGGCTCCAACTGTACTTGCTGAGTATACCATACTCACTCTTGCTTTCATTTGGTTTCAGGTACTAGTAAGCGACATGCATGGGCTTGGGAGTAGAACTTGTTCTGTTCACTTCACATGTTCAACCATTCACAACAACCTTTAAAGTTCATGTCACTAGTGTTTGGTGGTAGACTTTTGTGTAACTTGTTGTATGCTCTTGTAGAGCCTCTAGTGCTCGGTGGTCGAGTTATTCTTGAGTTGAGTTTGGTCCTGTAGTGCCTTTGGTTGGTATATAATTTTAGTGGTTCATGTTTTTGATAATTTTTACACAACTGCCTGTCGTGGATGTCCTCCGGTATAGGGGAAACTCTGTCGGATTTCATCCGTGGGCTTGTCCCCTTTCGCTTGTGTTGTAGCTGTGGTAGCATTCCATCTTATTAATAAGGTGGGGTGTTACAGTTGGTATCAGAGCCCGGCTTTAGATCTCCGGGGTTGTCCTCTCCTTAATTAGTATGGTAATAACTTAAAACTTGACACACTGCTGCACAGTAGGTTGGGTTTGGGACATTCATTGCATTTACGCTTGTGCCCTATCCTATGGTTGATCTCTTCTTCCTTCCTAGTCAATCCAAGTTTATCTCATTGGTTGCTAATTCTTAAGGATCTATTGTCAGTTATGATCTTGGTGCTCCTTGATTGATCAGAATATATTGTGACTTACATGCCTCTAGAAAACTGATTGTGTCATTCCTGATTTCAGATGAACATTGCCTTTCATGTTTGTTTCTATAGTTGTTCTGTTATTCTGTAGTAATTACACATTCTTGTATTCTACAAGGATTAATTAATGAAGAACTCGAGGTCGAGTTCCTTTTAAGGTGGGTAGAATGTAACACCCCGTAATTTGGTTGGGTTTTCTCATCTATCAACAATTCTTGTCATCCGCCATAGATGACCATCTTATCAGTCTTTATTGACTTTTAAATCAGAGACAACTGTCGGGGCATCTCTCAGAGACATTCGATCATGGAGTACTCTTTTATCTACTAAAAGATAGTATAGTGAAATTATCTCTTTCATGGCCATCTTCATGTGACCTTTCAAAACAAGCCTCTTCTCAATTATCCGAGTCCATGGTTGAGTTGGACTCATCGAGCTAATCGAAATGGACTACTCTTTTTCCCAAACCGAACTCCGGATGTATCTTCTATGGTTTATTCTAATTCAATGGACAAACTTATTTACTGTATTTTGAAAATAGGTTAAGTAAAAGGAAAAGAAAAACCTGGATAACCCCATACCTTATCCTTCCTCAACACCACATGAGGCCCCTCATCCTCATCACGAAGGAAGGCCACTTTCTTTTCTCTTCCTCACCAAGAGCTCCATTCCCATCCATGGCGTCTCCCTCCCCTTCCTCTCCCCTTCTCTCATGATCCCTCCCCTCAGCACCACGCCTTACCCCACCACCAAGTGCAGCCTGGATCAGATCTTGAGGAAGAAGAAGAGGAGGCAAGAAGAGAGAACAAGAGGAGCAAGAAGAGAAGAAGAAGAGAAGATCTCGACCTTCCCCTGTCCGGTTTCCCTTCCCCAGGCTTCAAGGGTGAGCTCCCCTACCCTCCATGATCCTCTTACATGCTGCACATGGTGACTCCATAATTGCTAGGGCTGGGGATTAGCAAGTTCAGTTGGGGAACTAGGGCAAATCCTGTCTATATTCTCGTTTCTGCACATACAGGTTCAGAGATCACCAATTTCGAGTGCCCAGATGGCAAAATTAGATGGGCATCCTGAAGTATGTTTTGTAGCTATCGATCTCACGATGATTTTGAGTGGTTAAACACTTCAATCGGAGTTGTGGAACTCCAGATACATCTGTTTCTTTGCAGCAGTCCGAAATTTCAGAAACAGTGAAAAGTAGTGTTTTCACGTGGGATTTAGGAGTTTCTGCTATTCATCTAAATTCATGAAACGTCTTCTCCTAGCTTGTATGTGATACCTAGTTTCCAACACAAAAGGATTTACTCAATTTCTGTGAGTAATCTTATTGCTATGAATTTCCAAAGGTGGCTACTTGTTATTTCAGAATTCTGGAAACAGCAAAGAATAGAGTTTTCCCATGGGCTTGAGGAGCTTTACCCATTCAATAAAATTCATATTTTGTTCCCTGCTATGTTGTAGGTGATGCATAGCTGCTAATACAAAAGGTTCCAAGTAATTATCATGAGTAGGTGTCTTGTTATGATTTTTCAAAGAGAGCTACTCATTATTCTGTATCTGGAAACTGCAGAGTGGTTTTTGCTTGATAAGACCTAGTTAACCCCAATATCAGAGTTCAAATAGTTGGAGTTATTTCTAGCTGGTCTTCTCATGAATCCAGAAAGATGTCTTTGGCTAGGTTCAGAGTTTCCTAGTTTGACCTATGAATTCATTAGTAAAAGGACATTAAAGGGATGCTTCTTTATGTGTGCTTCTTAGGATATGATGCTTTGGTGTCATGCTTGAGATTGATGTTCCCTGTTTGGTGTTACATCCTATATTGAGACTTGGGGTTACCTACAGGTATTAAGGATGCAATCCATTCAAAACCTCAGCTCTCGGTAAAAGCAAGTGCATGATGAACCTGATTTCTATGTTCTTCTATTGTGTGACTATTCAATTGATTGATTGATACTTCTTGTCCAATTGCTTCGCTTCGGACATATTCAGTTCTTCCGATTCATATTTCGCGGTTCATATTCAGAAATATTACACTTTCTTAATTCCATAGCTAGCTCGGTGAGAAACTGTTCACAGGCGGCTAGTCCGATAAAGATCGGTGAGAACCGTTTGCTTGTGAGCTAGTCCGATGGCTATCCTTTTATGTTGGTCCGGTGAGAAACTGTCCCGAGTGTCTACTCCGATAAAGTTCGGTGAGAACTGTCAGCTCGTGGGCTAGTCCGGGCGACATATTCACCTTTCATGTCAGTCCGGTGAGAGACTGTCCCGAGTGGCTACTCCGATAAAGTTCGGTGAGAACTGTCAGCTCGTGGGCTAGTCCGGAGCACATATTCAGATATTCAGTTTCAGTCTTCGACATATTCAGATGTTCAGTTTCAGTCTTCCATGTGATAGTGGTGTTATCAGTATATTGAGTATATTGTTCCATGTTTAATTGTTCGTATGGCTCCAACTGTACTTGCTGAGTATACCATACTCACTCTTGCTTTCATTTGGTTTCAGGTACTAGTAAGCGACATGCATGGGCTTGGGAGTAGAACTTGTTCTGTTCACTTCACATGTTCAACCATTCACAACAACCTTTAAAGTTCATGTCACTAGTGTTTGGTGGTAGACTTTTGTGTAACTTGTTGTATGCTCTTGTAGAGCCTCTAGTGCTCGGTGGTCGAGTTATTCTTGAGTTGAGTTTGGTCCTGTAGTGCCTTTGGTTGGTATATAATTTTAGTGGTTCATGTTTTTGATAATTTTTACACAACTGCCTGTCGTGGATGTCCTCCGGTATAGGGGAAACTCTGTCGGATTTCATCCGTGGGCTTGTCCCCTTTCGCTTGTGTTGTAGCTGTGGTAGCATTCCATCTTATTAATAAGGTGGGGTGTTACAGTTGGTATCAGAGCCCGGCTTTAGATCTCCGGGGTTGTCCTCTCCTTAATTAGTATGGTAATAACTTAAAACTTGACACACTGCTGCACAGTAGGTTGGGTTTGGGACATTCATTGCATTTACGCTTGTGCCCTATCCTATGGTTGATCTCTTCTTCCTTCCTAGTCAATCCAAGTTTATCTCATTGGTTGCTAATTCTTAAGGATCTATTGTCAGTTATGATCTTGGTGCTCCTTGATTGATCAGAATATATTGTGACTTACATGCCTCTAGAAAACTGATTGTGTCATTCCTGATTTCAGATGAACATTGCCTTTTCATGTTTGTTTCTATAGTTGTTCTGTTATTCTGTAGTAATTACACATTCTTGTATTCTACAAGGATTAATTAATGAAGAACTCGAGGTCGAGTTCCTTTTAAGGTGGGTAGAATGTAACACCCCGTAATTTGGTTGGGTTTTCTCATCTATCAACAATTCTTGTCATCGCCATAGATGACCATCTTATCAGTCTTTATTGACTTTTAAATCAGAGACAACTGTCGGGGCATCTCTCAGAGACATTCGATCATGGAGTACTCTTTTATCTACTAAAAGATAGTATAGTGAAATTATCTCTTTCATGGCCATCTTCATGTGACCTTTCAAAACAAGCCTCTTCTCAATTATCCGAGTCCATGGTTGAGTTGGACTCATCGAGCTAATCGAAATGGACTACTCTTTTTCCCAAACCGAACTCCGGATGTATCTTCTATGGTTTATTCTAATTCAATGGACAAACTTATTTACTGTATTTTGAAAATAGGTTAAGTAAAAGGAAAAGAAAAACCTGGATAACCCCATACCTTATCCTTCCTCAACACCACATGAGGCCCCTCATCCTCATCACGAAGGAAGGCCACTTTCTTTTCTCTTCCTCACCAAGAGCTCCATTCCCATCCATGGCGTCTCCCTCCCTTCCTCTCCCCTTCTCTCATGATCCCTCCCCTCAGCACCACGCCTTACCCCACCACCAAGTGCAGCCTGGATCAGATCTTGAGGAAGAAGAAGAGGAGGCAAGAAGAGAGAACAAGAGGAGCAAGAAGAGAAGAAGAAGAGAAGATCTCGACCTTCCCCTGTCCGGTTTCCCTTCCCCAGGCTTCAAGGGTGAGCTCCCCTACCCTCCATGATCCTCTTACATGCTGCACATGGTGACTCCATAATTGCTAGGGCTGGGGATTAGCAAGTTCAGTTGGGGAACTAGGGCAAATCCTGTCTATATTCTCGTTTCTGCACATACAGGTTCAGAGATCACCAATTTCGAGTGCCCAGATGGCAAATTAGATGGGCATCCTGAAGTATGTTTTGTAGCTATCGATCTCACGATGATTTTGAGTGGTTAAACACTTCAATCGGAGTTGTGGAACTCCAGATACATCTGTTTCTTTGCAGCAGTCCGAAATTTCAGAAACAGTGAAAAGTAGTGTTTTCACGTGGGATTTAGGAGTTTCTGCTATTCATCTAAATTCATGAAACGTCTTCTCCTAGCTTGTATGTGATACCTAGTTTCCAACACAAAAGGATTTACTCAATTTCTGTGAGTAATCTTATTGCTATGAATTTCCAAAGGTGGCTACTTGTTATTTCAGAATTCTGGAAACAGCAAAGAATAGAGTTTTCCCATGGGCTTGAGGAGCTTTACCCATTCAATAAAATTCATATTTTGTTCCCTGCTATGTTGTAGGTGATGCATAGCTGCTAATACAAAAGGTTCCAAGTAATTATCATGAGTAGGTGTCTTGTTATGATTTTTCAAAGAGAGCTACTCATTATTCTGTATCTGGAAACTGCAGAGTGGTTTTTGCTTGATAAGACCTAGTTAACCCCAATATCAGAGTTCAAATAGTTGGAGTTATTTCTAGCTGGTCTTCTCATGAATCCAGAAAGATGTCTTTGGCTAGGTTCAGAGTTTCCTAGTTTGACCTATGAATTCATTAGTAAAAGGACATTAAAGGGATGCTTCTTTATGTGTGCTTCTTAGGATATGATGCTTTGGTGTCATGCTTGAGATTGATGTTCCCTGTTTGGTGTTACATCCTATATTGAGACTTGGGGTTACCTACAGGTATTAAGGATGCAATCCATTCAAAACCTCAGCTCTCGGTAAAAGCAAGTGCATGATGAACCTGATTTCTATGTTCTTCTATTGTGTGACTGTTCAATTGATTGATTGATATTTCATGTCCAATTGCTTAGCTTCGGACATATTCAGTTCTTCCAATTCAGATTTCGCGGGTTCATATTCAGAAATATTACACTTTTTTAATTCCATAGCTAGCTCGGTGAGAAACTGTTCACAGGCGGCTAGTCCGATAAAGATCGGTGAGAACCGTTTGCTTGTGAGCTAGTCCGATGGCTATCCTTTTATGTTGGTCCGGTGAGAAACTGTCCCGAGTGGCTACTCCGATAAAGTTCGGTGAGAACTGTCAGCTCGTGGGCTAGTCCGGGCGACATATTCACCTTTCATGTCAGTCCGGTGAGAGACTGTCCCGAGTGGCTACTCCGATAAAGTTCGGTGAGAACTGTCAGCTCGTGGGCTAGTCCGGAGCACATATTCAGATATTCAGTTTCAGTCTTCGACATATTTAGATGTTCAGTTTCAGTCTTCCATGTGATAGTGGTGTTATCAGTATATTGAGTATATTGTTCCATGTTTAATTGTTCGTATGGCTCCAACTGTACTTGCTGAGTATACCATACTCACTCTTGCTTTCATTTGGTTTCAGGTACTAGTAAGCGACATGCATGGGCTTGGGAGTAGAACTTGTTCTGTTCACTTCACATGTTCAACCATTCACAACAACCTTTAAAGTTCATGTCACTAGTGTTTGGTGGTAGACTTTTGTGTAACTTGTTGTATGCTCTTGTAGAGCCTCTAGTGCTCGGTGGTCGAGTTATTCTTGAGTTGAGTTTGGTCCTGTAGTGCCTTTGGTTGGTATATAATTTTAGTGGTTCATGTTTTTGATAATTTTTACACAACTGCCTGTCGTGGATGTCCTCCGGTATAGGGGAAACTCTGTCGGATTTCATCCGTGGGCTTGTCCCTTTCGCTCGTGTTGTAGCTGTGGTAGCATTCCATCTTATTAATAAGGTGGGGTGTTACAATGAGACTATCCAAGGATCATCGTGACGACAGGACAAGTTCAGTGCCTATTTCAATGCCCTGCCCCATCGCCACACCCTAAACACCACCATCCTCATCACGCTTTCATCCACCCGCCACTCACACGCAAATGGAAAGCGCAAACCAGAGGACCCTTGGATATGCCCGCACAAGTTATTTAGTTAGAGAGGATTCCATATGTCCCAACCGTTGGAAGCACACTCAAACCTTGGTTCCGAAGACAAGAACTCGCACCTAGGCGGCAAGAATGAGGCAAAACACCATAACCCCGATGGCAACTCATCCAAGCCTTTTAAGCATTTTAAATAAGAGACCACAAGTATCCACCATGTCCGAACATTCCATCAATATCATACTTAGGGAAATAAATCACCAGACAATTTAGTATTCGACTAAGCATGGCTAAGCATAGCTAAGCATATAGTACACAGTTATATCTTTGCTCAGGCCAACACATCAAACCTATGGTTCATAGGAGGGAATCATGTAATGGTTTAGGGAACATGCAATTCATAGGATACTCTATGTCTTGACCAGAAGTTGACATTGGAATCGAATGCAATATTATAGTGGATAAAATAATTGTATAGAACAATAGGATGCTATATGCCAAGAAGGTTAGGTTATCTCTTGCCTTGCTGATAGTGCTGGTCGCGCGGATCGTCGAGGTATTGTGGTGGAACCTCGACTCCTGAATCTACCGGAACACAAACAATAACAGGAAATGAAATAAATAACACGAATACAAAGGTGCAATGCACACTCATGATGATATGGTCAAATTATGCACTGAAATGGTCTTGGGCATGTCCCACAAGTTAAATGGAACCCCCAAAATAATTATCGCAATTAACGAGTTATAACTCCATATTTAACTTAGCGAATTAAGCGTTTACCCAAAATGTCGAGTACTAAAATATGAGTTCTACATGCATGAAAATGACATTATTAGATAGTTATTGTTCTCCTGATCATTTTGGTACTTCGTTTGCAATTTTTCAATTAACGATGAAGAAATGGTGATTTAAACGGTTATTCAATTTAAATCATTTAACCAATTCGAAAATGACATCAAAGGAAAAATTGGTTTCATGCTGTGATCTTAACATAGGTAAACAACCCTTGAGTTGCTGATCATTTTTGGCTATTACACATAATTTTTGAGTCATTATTTATCAAGTTATGAATTTCCCAAAATGTGATTTAAATCTGCCATTTTAATTAATTTATATAAGCAGCACAAAAATTAATTCTACAACTCTCTCAAATGACATAAACTTATAGTTTATTAATTTCTGAACAATTTGATACCTCATTCATAATTTTTGGATAAGTATTTTTCAAGTTATGAATTTTCTAAACATTGATTTAATTCTGCCATTTTAGTATTTATTAATTAAAGGCAATCTAATAATTTTAGTTGATCATGGTAAGGGTACTAACAGTTAGATATTGTTTTCCTGAACAATTTGACATATTATTTGCATTTTTCTGAATTATGGTTCAAAATTTATTGAATTTCAAAGTTTGGAATCATTTTCTGTCTTTTATTTAAATTCTTCAAAATAGCCCGAACCGTTTTGTACCGGCCGGGGGCTAGCCACAGAGACCGACAGGGGGGTCCCGGGCCACGTCGGTGTCCAGGTCAGATGGACGGCCCACGGGCAGGTTTGACCCGGTCGGAGCGCAGACCGGCGCGCACGGAGGCGGTGATCGCCGACGCGGCCGCGCACGGAGGCGACGCTTCGAGGCGAACTGGCCCTAACGGAAGCTACGGGAATGCTCTACGCGACGAGGCGAACTAGGCGGTGGCGGCGCGTGACCATTTGGTCACCGGAGGAGCTCCGGTGACCACTCCGCGCGGCGGCGGACGACGGCTCTCGGCGGAATCTAGCTACGGAGGGGGAGAGAGAGGGATAGGAGGTCTCGGAAGTGGCCCGGCTCACCCTGAGTACAATGGCACGGACGGTGAGGTCGGGGGAGGCCAGAATTGAAGGCGAGCGTGCTCGACGACGGTGGTCGGTGGCGGAGAAAAATCAGGCGGCGTCAGCGATTGAGGGCTTCCCAGACCGATTCCTTTGGCGGAGAGGCAAAGGGCGAGGCGACGGAGCTCGTGGTGGTCTTCGATGTGGACGGGGAGGTCCTCAACGGTGGCGTCGCGCGACGGTGACCTCGGCTAGGTCACGGCCATATCGGGCACGAGCTAGGGTTAGGGTTTCGCGGGTGGGGAAAGGGGGAGAGAGAGAGCAGGCGTGGCGGGGAGCCTTTAACCACGCAGGAGGGGGGGGGGGGGGGCACAGCGCGGGAGGGAGCAGAGGAGGCCACGGTGGCAGTGCGGCCATGGTGCCAGTGTTTCCACTGTGGCGCCAGGAGGAAGGAGGTGGAGAGGGAGGATGACAGGGGGTCCCACCTGTCAGACTTTTATTCTTTTCTTTGTTCATTTAAAACCAGTAGGGTTTAGGGATTTAAATAAGGCCTTGAAACATTTTTATAAATTCTGAAAAAAATTCACATAGCAATTATAATATGTTAGGAAGCTGTCATAAAAATTTCAGGCCATTTAGAAAATATTTTATGTGTAATTTATTTTAGAAATGCTCATAGGCATTTTGGGTTCCAAATCAATTTATTAAGTTTGAAATTTGAATTTCCCTTGCAACATTCATATTTGAATTTATGGAACTTCCTGGACAAATATGATAGTTAAAAATTAAATTTGTTTGTCCAACCACATTCACCATTTTGATTTATTAGTTAAGCCAAAGCATTATTTCATGTTTAAGCCCATTTAAATAGGGATGCCATGATGCAATATGAAATGCAAATGTGGAAAAAATTATTCATATTTTCATGTACCAAAATGGGGCTGTTACAGGCCCAGCCGGCCGGCCCCTCCCATGGCTCTTTGGGTGGTTTCCCTAATGGGCCCCATAGGGCCCGCCCATTTGGGTGGGCTGCCCCTAATAAATTAAAATAAATATTATTTAATTATTAATTACCTTAATTAATATTAAATACACATCATTTAATTTATCTTGCATCGAAACTCCTTTCGTTGCCCTTCGATCTCCATAGGATACTTCTCCCTTAGTTCCGACACACCGTCGGAACCCCTCCGATCAACATCGGATAATTCTCTCTCATTCCGAAACACTTCGGAACCTCTCCGATCATCATCGGATAACTCACGGAATAATTCCGGAGTTCATTTCTCATTTCTCTTCGGTACCGAAACTATTATTAAGCATCATCTACCCTTAAGTGTGCCACCCTATGGTTCGGGATCACTCCAGACATGATCGAGACTCCTCTCCGATCAATGACCAACAGCGGGATCTGGAAACCCATGATGGCCCCTGTGTGTTCCACAAAGTTCTTTGTCGTTTGAACCTTATAGTTGTTCACCAATTCCTTTTGGCACTTGATATCAAGTTTGTCCGAGATTCCATCTTGTTACTCGACAAACTTATTTACTCGTCTCCATGATATTACATCTTCATGACCTGGTCACAAGCTTGCAAGACTTGATGTAATATCACCGAGTGGGCCCAGTGATATCTGTCCGTCACGCGGATGGACAAATACCGCTTCTTGATACATACTTCTCAACATATCACCTTTGCATACCTGAGCTACACCTTTATGATCACCCTATTACGGTGTGACGGTTGATACAGTCAAGGCATCCTCCGATGATAGTGATAGGATTATTATCTCACGGTCTAAGGATTCAGTTACTACTATGTTTCTATTAAGTTATCGCAATGCCGATATTCATGACATATCTTATTGCGCTAACTTACTTTGGGTGGATGTCGATCACGTCATTCCCCAATGACACGACTCCATTGTCAATTGACATAAATGTCCATGATCAGGAAACCTTGATCATCGGTTGACCAATGGACTAGTCAAGTAGAGGCTACTAGGGACCTGGTTGTTTATATACCACACCTGTATTAATGTTCCCGCTTATTACAGTTATATCATCGTATAAAACTTATTATGAATATATGAGTTATGCTGATAAAACTCCTTTATTATGCCTCTAGGGCATAACTCCTACACCAGGGTCACCCCCAACACAGCTAGCAACACGGAGGACCCGGGGCCCGAACGCCCGGCAGGAGGCCAGGCTCGCTCCCGGGTGTCCCCTCCGTACTGCTGCGAGCTTAAGCTTGCCAGCTCAGGCTCGAAGCTCCTAGAAGACTTGGGCTCCAAGGAAGCGGAGGCACCGAGCTGGGACATGGCCGGTGGGGGTGTCAGCCCCTGTTGACCCCGCTTTCCAAAAGGTGGGTGACCACACCAACCCTCCAGGAGGAATACTTGGACGAGAAGAGGCCACGTCGCCCCCTAAAAGACCATCGGGAGGTTTTCCTGCCAAAAACCCCCACGCTCCTCGGATACTTTTGTGGGATCCCCTTAGCCTATAAAAGGAGGACCCAAGCATGGCCGAGGAGAAAAGGCTGGACCAAATAGAGAGCAAGGCAAGACTAGCTAGGGCAAAGGGTGAAGGCGAGAGGTGATCTCCTCCGGGTAGTATCTGCTCATCTCCTACCTCTAGCCGCAACCTTCCGGGTGTTCACCCGCCACCACCACCTTGTAAGCCACACCATGATAAACCTCTCAATCCAGACATGCAGGAGTAGGGCTGTTAGCTTCCGGGTGGCCTGAACCTGGATAAACTCCTGCGTTGCTGTGTTGTTCCCTAGTGCGTAGATCGAAAGAACTTGGTGAGGTACTCTCGGGGAAGGTGTCTCCGGCCTCCTTCGCACCCCGTGCCGAACCTAAATGGGGGTATCCTTTACTCCCGGTGTCCGTGATCCAAGACACGACATCTGGCGCGCTAGGTAGGGGGCGCAAGCGCTAGATCAATCTTCTTCAACCTCAAGTTCTTCTCGAAGATCTACGCCGAGTTCGCGTTCAAGGTCTGCGGCAAGCTCCTTCCCTCCGTCAAGATCTGCACCAAGCTCGTCTTCAAGATCTGCGCTGGGCCTTTTCCTCTCCGGGCGGAACTGCTTCTTCCTCATGGCAGGGCGAACTGCTGCTTCGTCAGCGCACAAAGGCCATGTCGGGAACTCAGGAGAACCATGGTGAGGCATCACGCCGGTCGACTCAGGTCAGCTGGGGGCTGGGGGAAGCCCTGGGCACGGCCCGGGCGCTTCTCTCCATCCCACGAGAGCAGTGCAAGGGCGATTCCCGTGCAAGGGCATGGATCGCCAGCTTGGAAAGTTTGTTGTACTATGCCCACCACTGCCACGCTCCCGCGAGTTCTGCACCGACCGCTAGCCTTGGCACCGCCGTCCCTGCGCCAGCACCCCCGGGGGAAGAACGTCCCGAAGACTCTCGGGGTAAGAGGCCCATGGAGTCTTCCCAGGAGGGTGCCGCCCAGAAATCCAAGCCCAGGCGCTGCTTCTGGGAGGAGATGGAGGGTCAGACGAGCCATCACCTCAAGACCTGCTGCACACCGTACCCGGCAACCGCCCTTGATCTTTATCACTTGGAGCAAGAACCAGGGGAGACGCTACGCCACTACGTCTGGAGGTTCCGGGGCGTCGTCGACCGCATCCCTCCGGCAGACCTCCAAGAGATCTCCATCATCGCCGTCTTCCACGTCAACGTTCGTAGCGTAAATATGCACGAAAAGCTGAGTGTGCATGTCGTGAATACCCTGGAGGAGCTATGGAGGATGGCTGACCGGTGCGCGCGGGCTGAAGAAGCCTCCATTCTTCCTCCCCGCGAGGCTCCCTTAAGCTAGCCACATGATGCGTCCCGGTGGCCCATGGCGTCAAACAAGTGTACCCGGAAGAAGCGAGTGTCACTCCGAGAATTCCGTTGAGTAATAAAAGATAAGTCATCCTTGACCAAAGCTTGTAGTACGCAAAAAACTATTCACTTCGTCAGAATGACATCATGCATGAATTGAGAAACGTGTCTTGACCGTTGAAGCGGGCACCCCAGGGTGGCTACTCTCCCGGGGGTAGAAAAGCGGTAAGAGGCCCAGTACTCCCCGGGGACATGCGGGCCAAATGGGTCAGCGACCTTCTTGGAATCGGTAGGGCTCGCAGGCGCATTCCTGACCAGTCAGGGCCCTACGGGTAAGCTTATGCCCCAGACGGGTCCCCTGGGACGTGGAGAAAGGGAAAACATGATAAGACAAGCAAGAGAAAACGCCAGCGAATTAAGATGACATCGAACTTTCTAAGTATTACAACTTGGGTTTGGCAAGAGCATGAGATTTGATGCAGTGCTTATTACATTTGGGGCACGAAGTGCTCGAATGTTTTGCAGAAAGTCTAAGCGCGAGGGAACATCTCTGACTCCAGGGTAGTCGCGGAGGCGTCCACTCCCTGAAGGGACGCTTCGGAAGGGGAGGAGTCCTGGAAGTTAGGCATAACGGCATTCAGATTGGCCTCCAGGAGCGACGCCATCACCCGAGCCGCCGTGCGCTGACTGGCCCCATTCCGGTCATTGAGGAGCCGGCGAGCGGTTTTGTTTTTGAGGATCCTGATGTGGGCGGCTGCTTTCGAGATGAATTCCGCCACGGTGGGCAGGCTCTGACAATCCGACGCCAACGCTGGCAGTTCAGTGTCCGGGTCCAACTGCCTCATCCACGCCATGATGTCTGCGTTCGCGGCTGCCATGCCTGCGAATCCACCTTCCAGCTGGCGGCGGCACTCCGTGAGATCTGAAGATGCCGAATAATGGTCCTCTGATAACTTGAGGTGCTTTCCCTTTAGCGCCTCCAGCTCCAAGACCTGCGCTTCCAGGACTGTAGCGATCATGCCCTTTAATAATAGGCCAAGATCCCTGTGTTATTGTGCTAGTCCCTGGATCGAATAGCTAGCACCACAGTTTAAGATGAAATATCATACATTGCGTCAAAATTCTATTACAACGTATGATCCAAAAAAATAAACATTACAAGTTAAATAGCCAAAGGCTAGCATATTACAAAGTTCAGCAGCGGAAAACATAACATAACATGGAGCCTCATCATCTTCATGTGCCACAAGCAGACATGTTGGTTGCAGACTCGAAACCTCTACCGTTCCTTACTCGTCGTCGGAACAACCTGCAATAGTAAAAGCGTTGCAGCCAAAAATTGGTCAGAACCATTGGAATGGATCTGGCAAATGATACTTGTGGACTCATAAAGGCAAACTTCTAATAATCTACATGCATATCTGGCTGGTGTAGTTCAAGGCTACTTTGCGTAAGGCCAATTTTGTCCTATCTTTTTAAAACATTTTCTTTCCTCTGATTATAAGACAAACTGGCATGAAAACCAATGTCTCTTCTACCCTTGTTCACCCATCAGACTTCTATTAAGAAATGGAGATAAGTGAGATTCTGATCAACTTCCATCACGTCCATTCACTCCAAGTTGTCTTCTTCAGTCTAGTTGCTCAAGTTTTCCAAGACATTAGCCACAACTAAACACTCAGTTTAGCCACTCTAGAGAGATTATGATATGAGCATTTTCATAGGTTAAACCATGTGAATGGTCCCTACCATGCCAATGATATGAGCATTTTCATAGGTTCAACCCCGAGAGTGGTCCCCTACCATGCCGATGATATAAGCATTTTCATAGGTTCAACCACGAGAGTGGTGCCCTACCATGCCGATGATATAAGCATTTTCATAGGTTCAACCATGAGAGTGGTCCCCTACCATGCCACGTACATATAATAATATTCACCATTTCCAAATGTATGGTTCATTAACACTTAAGTTTATTCACTTAGACAAAGTATACTCATCATCCATATCAAATCTTCACATGATAATCGAACACGTCTACAAGCATGGCTAAGCAAACAATTCCTGCGTTGGTGTCTACAGAACCAGTCAAGATACATGTGGCTATCCTAACAAGGTTTCCAGCATATAGCATAATAAATAGTAGTACACCTACTCATGCATACTACTAGAAAACTCTAAATGCAGTAGACACAAATTAATAGGTCATTTATGCTGGAGTATCACTTGCCTTTTTGAGATTCGTCGTTTCTCACACACTCTTGCAAACGCAACAAGAGTCACACTCCGTCCAATCAATTGTATAAAAACGAAACACAACATAAACAACATGACAAGACAAACAATTTGTGCAACAATAATGATGCTGGTCAATTTAATAATCACACCAATAACTTTAATTAGTTCTTTGGTTGATATATATGCAAGGAAAAGATTTTTAATATTATTAAAGATTTAATGTTGCGATTTAAATCCTATAATAAAAATTTATAAGCTTCTGCAAGTTAATTCGAAATAAAAGTTTAATTAACTTTTGAAACTGATGTCTCTGGTTAGAACTTTTAATTATCTAACAGTGGCAAAAAGAAATACTTTATTTCGAATTATTGATTTAAAGTTATTCTATTTTTAGTGCAATTTAAAGTTCAGAAAATCCGGAAATAATATTTCGTTAAAAGTGTGTTTTTATTACAGAAACAGATTATACACATTCATACGAATCCAACGGTATATTATTTGCAATTTTCCGACAAATATTTGATTTACTACGGATTTTACAAGATTCAGGCAATTTCTGCAATTTTTAATTGATTTCTAAATAGTTGACCGGGGTTGACCTGATTGACGCAGGCTGCTGACTGTATGCTGACCGGGCGCTGACGCGGCTGACACGTGGTGCTGACGGGGCGATGACGAGGATGCCATGTGACTTCTCCTGATTAGCTCGAGTATATCTATTTTCAGAAAAAGATCAGTACTTCAAATCGAAAAACTTTCTTCGGAGAAGTTGTAGGAATTGATGAGATCTACTTCTGTAAAACTTTCACTCGATTTGGTTGGATGGTTGAAGAGTAATCGACGTATTACTCCGTCAGATCTGAAATCTTGCGACACGAAATTGTCCGGCTGTGGTTGATGAAAAGTGGTGGGATTTATTGGGATGGAAAGATCTCGGCGAGATCTGCAACTTTGACGAAGGGGCCGAAATCAATCGACGGAGTTCAGAGGTCGGAAATAACGAAACAAGATTCAGGTGTAAAGGGTTTTGGTAGAACGAAAGGGAAAATCATGAGACGGCGAATCTGGAGCTTTATATAGAGATGCAGGAGTGTAGAAAGGTAGGATTTTGAGTTGGCTACACATAGAAACAAACGGAATCGAAAACGGAGTTGAAACGAGAAAGATATAGAGGTTTGGATAGGGAATAATTTGGACTCTAGAACGAACGAAATAGATCAGGTTCGATCGGTCGCTGGACATGGTCCTGGACTGGTGCTGGACCGGCCCATTTGGGCCAAAGGATTCGGTCCGTTTTTTTTATTCCTTTTCTGTTTTCTTTTATAACTTTTGAAATTGGAGTCCAAATCAAGTCAAACAAATTTGTAAAAACTTGTAATATTCCCATTAATCAAAATAGACATTTAGAAATTATTTCCAAAATATTTTAAATCTTTAAAATTTCAAATAATGCATAAATGCATATTCGACACCTTTATGTCGTTTTATAAAATAGGGTTGTATAAACTCCTTTTGAACTCAAATAAAATATATTATGAGTAATATCTTTTAAAATGATAAAATCAATAAAATAATCTGGGACAAAGCCTTTTATTTAAATAGAGTTTGATAGATCTTTTAAATACAAATGCCCATTTAATTATGGGCTTTGCCAAAATATTGAAAATACTTTGCCAAAAAGGTTTTTAGGATTTTGTAGAAATCCAAGTAAATATTTTATTTCCAAAGCTTTAAAAGTTGAGATTGGAATATAAAGGAACATTTAATTTAAAATAGAAGTTTGGAAGATGTCCAAATAATAATCTATAGAGGTTCTCTTGATTTTTGGAGACTTTATTTATTTATTAATAAAAGTTTTAAATTTTTGTGATTTTTAAAACATTCCAAAATTTTGGGATGTTACACACTACCACCCTTAAAAGGAATCTCGTAACGAGATTCGAAGAGGCTAGAAAGAAAGATGGGTTTTGGATCTTCGGTTTTAGGCAACTAGGTGGCTACCACCCTTAAAAGGAACTTTCGTGGGTAGTCTTGAACTTTGGCCTTTGGACTAGGATCAATCTACTTAGTCCTTATGTCTCACTGGAGTCAGCTATATCTTCCACTCATGAGTTGTGCTTCATCTCCCCAATAGGTGTGTCTCTTAAAATAACTTCAGGTACTGAATGATCACTCTTTGGATCCTCTAAAGACCACGATGGGAGAAATTCACATCATGTTCTTCAAACTGTAGTGTCTTCGCAGGCATCCATCTTCTGATTGACTCCCTTCAATGCAACACTGCTTTCTAACGAAACTCTCAGGGTTGGCAAACTTCCATCTCATGATATCTTCAAAGGGTGCTTGGTGTTCATCCCCACCGTGTATATTACGTTTCGGCAATACTTGCCTTACATAGGGTTATAATATTCCAGTGGTTCAGGCTCATCATCGTCGGCTCTCATAGGTATGTCACTCAAGACTTACCATTCCTCATAACAAAAATGAACGATATTAGTAGTAGTCATGGGGGCCAATCCACGACGCACTCAATCATCACCTTGTACTCGGTTTGGGGAGTCTCATAACTTAAGACTCGGTCAACCTCACATGTCTGATAGAAAGCTTCCTAGGCACGAACCAAGGTTCAAAATTGACTCCCATTTATTCAATCTGTAAGACGAAACTGACTAATCTATAGATTCTCCTAGACTATTTGGGTTGCGTAACCATCTATATATACAACTTAGATCACAAGATATAGGTTTGTCCAATGATCCTTTATCTTGGGGTATTAGGCTTTCCATAATACCTTTTAAAAAAATGCTTCGTTCCCAATTATCAATTCTTCCATGCGAGGTATTCAAGGAATATTGAATTATTCATAATTATTTGGCAAGGATAGTCAACATAAAGTTTTCATTCCTTCTCATAACTTCTTATACATTACAAGGTATCAAACATAGCAATTCCATATTGCTACTGCTTACAATTTCTTGTAAGAATTATTCGGCTTGCACAACATTTCTCCCATGTTGGCTACTCATTAATGAAACAACCTCTTTTGTCGAAGTGTGGTAACATTCAGTTGTCACGGTTCACCTTATTTTCTGGGCAATCTCGAACATAGTGTCCTTTTCTTTTGCACTTGAAGCATCCCACCTTGCTGATATCTTTCTTGCGAAAAAAATTGTGACCATTGCTTTCTCCATTGCCATGTTTGTTAGTGCTTTTGTGTCCATTGTGACGTATGTAACCATGGTGGTGTTGCACCCGCCCTCCATGATGGTTGAGTCGATAGCTATTGTGATAGTGGTGGTTATGGTCTCCATGCTGTCTAAACTTGCCATCACCACTATCTTCATAGGAACTGCGGGCTTTCTGGTGTGATCCTGAGTTGTACTTGCTGTCATTGTGCTTCCTCTTCCTATTCTCTGCTTTCTTGATGTTGTCCTCCAGTGTGATTGCTTGATCCAGGAGGACCTGATAGTTCGGGGCGTATGCGACCGTCAAAGGAATTTTCAGCTCGTCACACAGCCCTTTGAGGAATCTTTCCTTCCTCTTGCCATCAGTGTCAATGTCTTCAGGAGCATAACGGGACAATGAATAGAAGTCATCCATGTACTCCTTAAGTGTCCTGTTACCCTGCCTTAGGCTTCGGAACTCCTCCTTCTTCAAGTTCATAATGCCAGAAGAAATATGGGCATTACGAAAACCTTCCTTGAATACATCCCAGGTGAGTCCTTCTAGGGGATGAGTGATCTGAAATGTATCCCACCATTGTGCCGCTGGTCCCTCCAACAGATAGGCGGTAAATCTCACTTTCTCATTCTCAGTGTACTCACATGTCACCAAGTCCTTGTTTACTGAACGCAGCCAATCATCCGCCACAATTGGCTCAGTTGCATTTGAGAACTTGGTAGGTCTTAGCCTTAGAAATCTTTCAAGCCTGTCCACTTGAGGGGGCGGTGGTGGTGCATTCTGGTTATTCAGAAACTGGGCCATCATCTGCATCAGTTGTGTCTGGGCTGCCATCATATGCTGCATCGTGGCATCAGCGTTGTTGTTGGTGGTGTTCTTGGGAGCACGACGGGGAGGCATCTGTGGGTTTTAGTATAGATGAGTAAAGATAGAAAGATCTAAGGAAAGTATTCCTACCCAAACACACAGATCAAGGCAATTCATCCTACAAACAACTCCTAACAAACATTTATCACTCCAAACAACATAATCAGAAAACAACCTAGTATTGCCATACTAACTAAGTATGATCAATACACTATCACGTTATCGTTGTTCTAGCAAGTTAACTAAAGTGGTGGTCTCATCTAGTTATTTCTAAACTTTCTTCAAGTTCTTCTTTGATCTTCAATGTAGCTCATCTGTCTTTTGGTGATCTTCATCGGCCTAACATCAGTTGAGTTGTATCCACCATTAAGGGTCATTTAATATGAGGTAAGATGTCTTAGAAAGTGAATAGTAGATGAGAGTATAAGAAAGATAATTTGCAAACATTTTTCTTTTTAAGAAGATTGAATAAACTAGATTTTCAATTCTAAGTCTTTTCCAATTCTAATCCAAACCTAGGGTTTCGAACCTACAGGCAACACAGTGCTCTGATACCATCTGTAGCGACCTTGCCCTTTAATAATAGGCCAAGATCCCTGTGTTATTGTGCTAGTCCCTGGATCGAATAGCTAGCACCACAGTTTAAGATGAAATATCATACATTGCGTCAAAATTCTATTACAACGTATGATCCAGAAAAATAATCATTACAAGTTGCATAGCCAAAGGCTAGCATATTACAAAGTTCAGCAGCGGAAAACATAACATAACATGGAGCCTCATCATCTTCATGTGCCACAGGCAGACATGTTGGTTGCAGACTCGAAACCTCTACCGTTCCTTACTCATCGTCGGAACAACCTGCAACAGTAAAAGCGTTGCAGCCAAAAATTGGTCAGAACCATTGGAATGGATCTAGCAAATGATACTTGTGGACTCATAAAGGAAAACTTCTAATAATCTACATGCATATCTGGCTGGTGTAGTTCAAGGCTACTTTGCGTAAGGCCAATTTTGTCCTATCTTTTTAAAACATTTTCTTTCCTCTGATTATAAGACAAACTGGCATGAAAACCAATGTCTCTTCTACCCTTGTTCACCCATCGGACTTCTATTAATAAATGGAGATAAGTGAGATTCTGATCAACTTCCATCACGTCCATTCACTCCAAGTTGTCTTCTTCAGTCCAGTTGCTCAAGTTTTCCAAGACATTAGCCACAACTAAACACTCAGTTTAGCCACTCTAGAGAGATTATGATATGAGCATTTTCATAGGTTAAACCATGTGAATGGTCCCTACCATGCCAATGATATGAGCATTTTCATAGGTTCAACCCCGAGAGTGGTCCCCTACCATGCCGATGATATAAGCATTTTCATAGGTTCAACCACGAGAGTGGTCCCCTACCATGCCGATGATATAAGCATTTTCATAGGTTCAACCACGAGAGTGGTACCCTACCATGCCACGCACATATAATAATATTCACCATTTCCAAATGTATGGTTCATTAACACTTAAGTTTATTCACTTAGACAAAGTATACTCATCATCCATATCAAATCTTCACATGATAATCGAACACGTCTACAAGCATGGCTAAGCAAACAATTCCTGCGTTGGTGTCTACAGAACCAGTCAAGATACATGTGGCTATCCTAACAAGGTTTCCAGCATATAGCATAATAAATAGTAGTACACCTACTCATGCATACTACTAGAAAACTCTAAATGCAGTAGACACAAATTAATAGGTCATTTATGCTGGAGTATCACTTGCCTTTTTGAGATTCGTCGTTTCTCACACACTCTTGCAAACGCAACAAGAGTCACACTCCGTCCAATCTATCGTATAAAAATGAAACACAACATAAACAACATGACAAGACAAACAATTTGTGCAACAATAATGATGCTGGTCAATTTAATAATCACACCAATAACTTTAATTAGTTCTCTGGTTGATATATATGCAAGGAAAAGATTTTTAATATTATTAAAGATTTAATGTTGCGATTTAAATCCTATAATAAAAATTTATAAGCTTCTGCAAGTTAATTCGAAATAAAAGTTTAATTAACTTTTGAAACTGATGTCTCTGGTTAGAACTTTTAATTATCTAACATTGGCAAAAAGAAATATTTTATTTCGAATTATTGATTTAAAGTTATTCTATTTTTAGTGCAATTTAAAGTTCAGAAAAAAATGGAAATAATATTTCAGTAAAAGTGTGTTTTTATTACAGAAACAGATTATACACATTCATACGAATCCAACGGTATATTATTTGTAATTTTATGACAAATATTTGATTTACTACGGATTTTACAAGATTCAGGCAATTTCTGCTATTTTTAATTGATTTCTAAATAGAGTTGACCGGGGTTGACCTGACTGACGCAGGCTGCTGACTGTACGCTGACCGGGCGCTGACGCGGCTGACACGTGGTGCTGACGGGGCGATGACGAGGACGCCACGTGACTTCTCCTGATTGGCTCGAGTATATCTATTTTTAGAAAAAGATCAGTACTTCAAATCGAAAACCTTTCTTCGGAGAAGTTGTAGGAATTGGTGAGATCTACCTTCTGTAAAAATTTCACTCGATTTGGTTGGATGGTTGAATAGTAATCAATGTATTACTCCGTCAGATCTGAAATCTTGCGACACGAAATTCTCCGGCTGTGGTTGATGAAAAGTGGTGGTATTTATCGGGATGGAAAGATCTCGACGAGATCTGCAACTTTGACGAAGGGGCCGAAATCAATCGACGGAGTTTAGAGGTCGGAAATAATGAAACAAGATTCAGGTGTAAAGGGTTTCGGTAGAACAAAAGGGAAAACCATGAGACGGCGAGTGTGGAGCTTTATATAGAGATGCAGATAGAGATGCAGGAGTGTAGAAAGGTAGGGTTTTGAGTTGGCTACACATAGAAATGAACGGAATCGAAAACGGAGTTGAAACGAGAAAGATATAGAGGTTTGGATAGGGAATGGTTTGGACTCTAGAACGAACGAAATCGATCAGGTTCGATCGGTCGCTGGACATGGTCCTGGACTGGTGCTGGACCGGCCCATTTGGGCCAAAGGATTCGGTCCGTTTTTTTTCGTTTTTTTATTCCTTTTATGTTTTCTTTTATAACTTTTGAAATTGGAGTCCAAATCAAGTCAAACGAATTTGTAAAAACTTGTAATATTCCCATTAATCAAAATAGACATTTAGAAATTATTTCCAAAATATTTTAAATCTTTAAAATTTCAAATAATGCATAAATGCATATTCGACACCTTTATGTCGTTTTATAAAATAGGGTTGTATAAACTCCTTTTGAACTCAAATAAAATATAGTATGAGTAATATCTTTTAAAATGATAAAATCAATAAAATAATCTGGGACAAAGCATTTTATTTAAATAGAGTTTGATAAATCTTTTAAATACAAATGCCCATTTAATTATGGGCTTTGCCAAAATATTGAAAATACTTTGCCAAATAGGTTTTTAGGATTTTGTAGAAATCCAAGTAAATATTTTATTTCCAAAGCTTTAAAAGTTGAGATTGGAATATAAAGAAACATTTAATTTAAAATAGAAGTTTGGAAGATGTCCAAATAATAATCTATAGAGGTTCTCTTGATTTTTGGAGACTTTATTTATTTATTAATAAAAGTTTTAAATTTTTGTGATTTTTAAAACATTCCAAAATTTTGGGATGTTACAAGGACCCCTCCAGCTCAGCAACCCTCCGGTCGTCCAGTCCGCTCTTCTCCCGCAGGGCGCGGACTTTCTCCTGTTCGGCGAGGAGTTCTTTCCGGATCTCCTCAAGGGCCAGGTTGGCCTTCGTCTCCTTCAGCTGCAAGAATTTGATATCCTTATCCTTCTCATCAAGCTCCCCCTGGTGGACTTCCTCCTGCTTCTTCTGGCGCAATTCGGCCTCCTGCTCCACCTCCCGCCTCTGGAGCTCAAAGGCCTTGACCTCCTCCGATAGTGCGGCCTCTCGGGTCGCCAGCTGTTGCTCCTGTTCGGAGATATCCCTCCTGCGCTGGTCATGCTCGGCCTTCCAGTTTTCACCTTTCTTTTTGAGGCCTTTCCACTGGCCATAGATCAGCTTCCACTGATGGCTGAGCCTCTCAGATCCCTTCAGGATCAAACCCTCTATTCGGGAGCTAGCTTCCGTCAGGGCTTTCCTTGGAGCACGACGTCCATGGTGTTCGCCCCGCTGATCGTAACCCCGTGCGTCTATCCTTGCGCGATCCCCGAGGTGTCAGCTCCACTGTTGCTCTCCTTGAAGAGACCCCCCTTGATCGTTGCTCTCCTCTGCTATTTCGGCGCTCACCCCTGAGCAGGTCAAGTACTCTGTGAAAGCCCTCAACTCCGCTCCGGTCATCCATGAGCTCTCCAGAAGGTCCGGGGCATCGGCAGGGCTCGACGTCTCATCCTTGTTCTGGCTGTGGGAAGGCCCCTCGGCGCGCTCGGCTTCCGGGTGCGCCGTCATCCCCGCCCCGGGGACGACCTTGGACACCTCCTGTTCCTGGCCAGCAACATCCTGACCGCCTGGCAGGGACCCTCCCACCACTGAAGCATCTAGCCAACAGGAGACGACGCCAGGCGAGCGAGGCAAAGCATGAAGACTACTCAGAAGGACAAGACTTACCCGCTGCTTCCGGCGCGTGATGGCCCTTTACGTAGTTACCTGCGTCAAAAGAATATGGGTTAGGTTGAGACTCCAAGTGCAGAGTGTATAATATAGCAAAGACAGGTTTCCCCACGAGGGGGTGACTCAAGGGTTTAATATCGAACTCTCGGGGAATCAGTAGTGAAAGATTTATCTTCTTATCCTTCCCTTGAGAACCTACAAACAAAGTAAATTGTTTTGTGCCCTCAACCTCACCAAGTGGTTGTCAAGCACAAGGTGTGAGAATGATATCAAAATAAAACAAATGCAAAACAAGAAATAAATATGCAATGATGATAAATAAATATGCAAGGATGGTGGGAACAATGATGGATGATATTTTTGGGTTTTATATTCTGAATGCAAGATATAAAAGTATTTTTGTATTTTCGGATTTTTAAATGGCAGAAAATGGAAAATGCTTATAAGTTGTTGGAAAGGTGTTTCTTATGATTAAAAATGGACCGAGGTTCACGGTTTCACAAATGCACTCTCTCTTTAATAAAGTGGTAGACAATAGAACACTAGAATTGACATATGAGATTGCAACATAAAGGTTTCATGACAAGTTACTAATTATATGGGCATCACGTCCTAACATAGAGATCTTTTGTTTATTAATCTCTCTTATACTCCACCAAGATGTGAATTAAATCTTAGCACCTTAGTAATTATGATAAATCAGAGTATAGCTTTAAGTCTTATGACATGAAGTTAAAATAAGAACATGCTAGATCTAGTCATGGAGAAGTGGCAGTGGTCACATCCACACCTCTGGTAGCATGGTATTTTTCTTTATCCCTAGTGAGGCAACAAAGTAAGGTAAAAATACCCAAGTGGATCGCGGAACTTCTCTCACTTTCACCGCACTAGCCACACCCTCATTACTCCAACTAATGCACACGTTCCCCCACACACGCTCTTATAAACATGCTTGATCAAAACAAGTAGACAAGAACGGGGTACATAATATGCATCTACTTTCATAACTGAAACAAAACAATTGCAATCTCACACATATATTAACTCACAAAGAGATCCACCATAAAGGTATTACATAGATGACCGTAATCATGTTCGGCAGCTCATACGGTGCTAATTAGTGAAGCTCAAAGAGAGGAGAGATACATAAGTTTCTTCCACAAACCCATAGTACAGGGGTGGACTACTCCCTCTTCATCATGGAGACGGTGAAGTCGTTGGGGGAGATGGAGACCACGCCGACAGCGCCCCGCCGGAGTTTCCCCCCTCCAATATGCAACTCTAGGTCTCTGTTTCGGTGTTTCTGTGTTTCGGCGGCGCTCTCCTCTGAAGGGCGTCGGGGACTATTTTTATAGGCGTTTTTAGGTCAAGACGGAGGCGTGGGGATGAAGATTGACGGCATCGGAGCCACGAGGCCCAAAAGGAGGGTCCCCATGCGGCCAAGGAATCTGGCCGTGTGGGACCACCTATTTTGGTCCTCAGGCCTCCTCTCGTGCGTTTCCTTTGCTCCTACGCTTTGTTCCTTCCAAAAACTGATGCTCGTAAATTTTCAGGTCATTTGGACGTCGATTGGGTCCCTAAAACATCAAAATATAGAAAATAGGGTTTTCTACTAGTGTACAGTTAATTCCAAAAAATAGGAAAACTGTGAAATCTTCCCAAAATCAATATAAAACAATGTTATAACCCTTATATGATGCAAATATGATTGAAATATGAGTATTATAATGCAAAGTTCATGAATGCATTTTACATGCATCAACATCCCCAAGCTTAACCTATACTCGTCCTCGATTATGAAGGTGATAAAACTAACATGGACTTTGCATTTAAATGCTAACAATGGATATCAAAGATAATTACTATTGCTACATAAAGTCAAATGATTCATTCTTCAAAGGAGTAGCAATATGCAAGATAGATTATGAAGTGATATCAATTACTCAATGCAAGGATGTTCAATAATAATTCACAAAGTGTAACATAGAAGAAAGTACTATGGACCAAATGTATGCATAATGAAAAGTAAAGACATCCTATAATGGTCATAGAGTACTCTTATAAAACTGAATATAAAAGTGGACACTTTGGAAAGATATATATATATATATATATATATATATATATATATATATATATATATATGAGTAGAGGTAAAGCATGAACAAGTTTCATCTAACTTCCAAATACTTCTACTTAAGTTAATGTTTGCAATGTGGTATTGGTGTCAAGCTCTCATTACCCCTCATCATAACATCTTGAATGGTTAAAGTTTAAAGTGAAAGCAAATATGAGTAGTGTGCTTGACAAAGAAATGGTTAAAAGTCTCATGCCCCGTGAATACGAGTACCTACACCATGGTGTTACTCAACTTGGGATACAAAGCAAGTTCAAGTAAAAGTATTTGTATAATAGCGTCATCAAGAGGGTCAACTGGGGTACCTCTTGTCCTAGGACATGGAACAAGCCCATGTCAAAATGACAAGACAAACAAACATAATGAACAATCTCAACACCCTTTTTATTTACTATTGATATAGCTTTTTATTGTGAGGTGCATCACTGAAGGTTCACAATAGCATGTAAGTAAATTTCCACCATGAATGATGCATGGCTTAGATTAGCGGCCCAGGTGTCTCTCCAGCCATTTATACAACTACTTAAACTTACTTAGTTTCCACATTTATTTGGCACTATGATAGGCATCCATAAACAAAAGTACATGATATCAACTAAATATAATTATGAGCATGTTGAAAGCTTGCCATGTGACAACACATTTGGGCTAACTACCAACCAAGAATCTTGTCAATCTCACAACTTCATAATTTTAATCACAATGGTTCATGTTTATTAAATGCAATAGTAAGGTGTGAGAGCTATTTAACCAACTTTTCCCATAACAATCAATAACATAAGCATTTAAATTCAGAGGTATAGATAACACAAAGTAACATGATAAACATACTCGGAATAGCATAAATCTAATAGGTAGATATGGTCAACTCACTGGAAAAACTTTGGTTGAAGGTGTTGGAAAACAAGTTTTTACTTGTTGGAATTTTTGGGCTAGCAAAAGGGAGAAAGTTGACCGTCTAAATGCATGCAAAAGTGTCCATAGAACTAACCAATCCATGTTAAAAGAAAGTAAAGTAACATTCAGCATCAAAACATGAATAACAGATAGCTCTTGATAAAACACTTGCAAATTAACACTCATTAAAAAGCACATGAATCATGCAACTATATGTATCTTAAATCAACTCAAACATCCCTTTCCCAATCTTTTCAATAGCATCCAACTTAATTCAACCCAAATTTCCAGTAGCTCTCTCATATAAAAATGATAGTGGTGGTCTCAAAACAAAAATCAAACCAAAATAAAAAGCAAATAAAAGACGCTCCAAGTTTATGCGATAAAGTGCATTGATCGAAAAACAGGAGTTAGACGTGTGCAAACCGAGAGTGTGTTGGTCCAGTGGGGTTGTCTTCACATCCCCAAGCTTATGGTCTTCACCATCCTTAGATAGCTCTTGGTGCATCTCCTCTAATCCCTGTGAAGGAACTTCAAAACACTGTTTCTCTCATTTCTTTTCTGTGGGGTGACATTGTAGTGATAGACAAATGAATTACTTGCTGCATAGAATCCTTAGAAAAAACTTCATATTAATTTCCATATAATGTATTATATTGTATGCCTATTTATAAACTTAATTGGATAAAAAAGATTCAAGTTAACAGTTCAAAGAATGCATCAAACAAAATGGGACAGAATCTGTCCAGAAAATTAGCAGCAGCGAAACGCATTTTTATACCCGAATTAAACATGTCTAAAAATTCTGAAAAACTTTAGGCTTGCAGAGGATGAAAAGTTTTACTTACAGTAAAAATATGAGCTCATTCTGAGTTACAGTCTAGGAATGAAAAATTATACCGTGCACAGATTCGTGCTGGAATAAAATCTCCGAATGCAAATATCAACTATACCAAAATAGGTAGAACTTGGCACTTTATTAATAATTCCAGAAACTAAACTAAAAACAAAGTCTCTTGTTACAGAAAGAGGACACAAAGAAAATCAAAAATAAAAACAACCGGGTTGCCTCCCGTAAAGCGCTTTCTTTATAGCCATATAACTAGGCTTCTTACTTGATACTTATTGTGGACGAAGCTCATGAGGGAACTTGAACTTTGGTGTGTCCCTCCTCCTTGGGAAATGTTCCATGCACTTCTTGTGTGGAAACTGAAACTTCACATTCCCTTCTTTTGAATCAATGATAGCCCCTGTGGTACGAAGAAAAGGTCTTCCAAGAATAATTGGACTAGAGGTTTTATTCCCCATATCCATGATTAGAAAGTCAACAGGTACAAATGTCATATGCAACTCTACCATAACATCACTTACTTTTCCTAAAGCATGTTTAATGGAATCAACAGTAAGTGCAAGTTCAATAGAGCATTTTTCAAGATTCTTTAATTCATGAACTTCATATAATTCTTTAGATAAAACAGAGAAACTAGATCCTAGATCTAATATAGCATGGTGTGTCTCTTTTCCAATGGTTACTAGTACTTTGGGAATCCATACATCCCCAAGCTTAGGTGGTATCATAGCTTCTTGGTTGTACCTACCAATCTTTTCTTTTAAAACATGATTAGCAATATAAGGACCAAAACCTGCTTGGTTAGAGTTGATGGAAGGATCACTTGCAATTTTTTGTAAGATAGATATTAATTCATGCAAGCTACAATTATTTAAGCCAAGTAGTGGTTCCTTGACTTCACTAAGAATTTTAACTTCCTTAACTTTTCTTCCCCTATTATATAGATCAAATATTTCATAACGGTCATCAAAAACATCTTCAGGTACTTGGGCTTTTTCTAAACTTTCTTTAATTTTTACTTCCAAAAGCAAGCCATCAAGTATAATATAAGTATTAGCAGCAGTAGTATTTATGAAAGAACCCTCACATTCGTTATCCAAAAAGACTCTAGATTTTTCAGACAATCCTCTATAAAATATATGCATGAGCATCCAATCTCTAAGACCATGTTCCATTCCAGAAGCTATACCTCTAAACCTTTCCCATGTTTTTACCAAAGGTTCATCCTCTTCTTGTTTAAAGGTGATAACTATTTGTCTAAGGTTACAAACAGTTTCAGTGGAACAAAATCTTTCAATGAATGAAGCTTTTAAATTGAACCAAGTGCTAAAGTTTCCAGGTGGCCATCTTAATATCCAATCTAAGGCTTTTCCAGCTAGGGAGTAGGGAAAAAGCTTAACTTTAATCATGTTAACATTGGCATGGTTCAAATTTAACACTTTGCATCTTTCATTAAACTTCCTAAGATGAAGTATAGGATCTTCTTTTGGTTTCCCATAAAAACGGTGTTCATAAATCATTTTAGTGATATTATGATCTACTTCAAATTTCTCAACAGGGATATTCATATCTTGAGGAAAGATTCTAACACTAAATGGCCAAAAGGTTCTCTTTTTCATTATGCAAGTTTTTATGTGTTTTTAATTTTTAAATGCAAAACTGAAAGTAAAATGAGACTAAACAATGCAAACTGAAATAACAAATGCAACACAAAATGCAAAACTGAAAATGAAATATGCAAACCGAAATATAAATATGATATGCAAGAAAAAAACAAAACAAAATAAAATGATTTGCAGGTAAAGATGGATAAAATGATGCTCACTTAGGTGCAACCTCCCCAAGCTTAGGTGTTAGCACAAGTTGGTGATGAAGTTGACTTTGTTGTGAGATACTCCTTGGACAAATCTTTACAGCAATGATTCCCCAACGTAGTTACCTGCGTCAAAAGAATATGGGTTAGGTTGAGACTCCAAGTGCAGAGTGTATAGTATAGGAAAGACAGTTTTCCCATGAGGGGTGACTCGAGGGTTTAATATCGAACTCTCGGGGAATCAGTAGTGAAAGATTTATATTCTTATCCTTCCCTTGAGAACCTACTAACAAAGTAAATTGTTTTGTGCCCTCAACCTCACCAAGTGGTTGTCAAGCACAAGGTGTGAGAATGATATCAAAATAAAACAAATGCAAAACAAGAAATAAATATGCAATGATGATAAATAAATATGCAAGGATGGTGGGAACAATGATGGATGATATTTTTGGGTTTTATATTGTGAATGCAAGATATAAAAGTATTTTTGTATTTTCGGATTTTTAAATGGCAGAAAATGGAAAATGCTTATAAGTTGTTGGAAAGGTGTTTCTTATGATTAAAAATGGACCGGGGTTCATGGTTTCACAAATGCACTCTCTCTTTAATAAAGTGGTAGACAATGGAACACTAAAATTGACATATGAGATTGCAACATAAAGGTTTCATGACAAGTTACTAATTATATGGGCATCACGTCCTAACATAGAGATCTTTTGTTTATTAATCTCTTTTATACTCCACCAAGATGTGAATTAAATCTTAGCACCTCAGTAATTATGATAAATCAGAGTATAGCTTTAAGTCTTATGACATGAAGTTAAAATAAGAACATGCTAGATCTAGTCATGGAGAAGTGGCAATGGTCACACCCACACCTCCGGTAGCATGGTATTTTTCTTTATCCCTAGTTAGGCAACAAAGTAAGGTAAAAATACCCAAGTGGATCGCGGAACTTCTTTCACTTTCACCGCACTAGCCACCCCCTCATTACTCCAACTAATGCACACGTTCCCCCACACACGCTCTTATAAACATGCTTGATCAAAACAAGTAGACAAGAACGGGGTACATAATATGCATCTACTTTCATAACTGAAACAAAACAATTGCAATCTCAAACATATATTAACTCATAAAGAGATCCACCATAAAGATATTACATAGATGACCGTAATCATGTTTGGCAGCTCATACGGTGCTAATTAGTGAAGCTCAAAGAGAGGAGAGATACATAAGTTACTTCCACAAACCCATAGTACAGGGGTGGACTACTCCCTCTTCATCATGGAGACGGTGGAGAAGTCGTTGGGGGAGATGGAGACCATGCCGACAGCGCCCCGCCGGAGTTTTCCCCCTCCAATCTGCAACTCTAGGTCTCTGTTTCGGTGTTTCTGTGTTTCGGCGGCGCTCTCCTCCGAAGGGCGTCGGGGACTATTTTTATAGGCATTTTTAGGTCAAGACGGAGGTGTGGGGATGAAGATCGACGGCATCGGAGCCATGAGGCCCAAAAGGGGGGTCCCGACGTGGCCAAGGAATCTGGCCACGTGGGACCACCTATTTTGGTCCTCAGGCCTCCTCTCGTGCGCTTCCTTCGCTCCTACGCTTTGTTCCTTCCAAAAACTGATGCTCGTAAATTTTCATGTCATTTGGACGTCATTTGGGTCCCTGAAACATCAAAATATAGAAAATAGGGTTTTCTGCCAGTGCAGTGTTAATTCTAGAAAAATAGGAAAACTGTGAAATCTTCCCAAAATCAATATAAAACAATTATATAACCCTTATATGATGCAAATATGATTGAAATATGAGTATTATAATGCAAAGTTCATGTATGCATTTTGAAAGTGCATGGTTGCCCCCATGCATAGTTTTGGTAATTAATGACAATCTCTATGGACTAATATTTGCATTGAGCTCTTTGTGTAGGTTGTCCTTTAGCTTGTGTCAAGATCATTTGTTGATCAAGGCCAAGCTTGCTTGTCTCCATTGGTTGGAGGCAAGGTTGTCCTTTAGCTTGTGTCAAGATCATTTGTTGATCAAGGCCAAGCTTGCTTGTCTCCATTGGTTGGAGTCAAGGTCAAGGTAGAAGATCATTTGTTGATAAAGGCCAAGCTTGTCTCCATGTGTTGGAGTCAAGCTCAAGGGAAGAAAAGTTTGTGTTGATCAAGGCTTTGTGCGGGTTGATCATCACTCAAGGCCAAGTGAAGATATGTCGAAGGTGTGCTTTCCTCATCTTGGTGTATGGGGGAGCGTCATGTGAATCTTCACCAAGCAAGGCGCAATCGAGAAAGGTGGTGCATCTTGAGAAGATGAAGATCGTCTTCTTCGACCTCAAGTGGATTTATGCGCAAGGCAAAGGTATGATCTTGATAGGGTTTCTATTTTACCGGTCTCGTGTTGTTTAGTGAGAGACCGGGTTATAGGATAATTAGCCGTACTATCAAGAGGGGCTCTCGACCGAGTATCGTGATCGTATCGTTCGTGGAGAGCTCAAACCTTTGCATCCATGCAATCATCTTTATTGGTTCTTATTTGGATCTTATCGTGGTGTGGTCTTGGTGCTTGTCATGCTTGTCATGACAAAGCCAAGGTCACCGAAAACGGTTTGCATTTGCGTCTTCTTTTGTGTTTTCGGTATTGGAGACTTTGCCGGTTCATCCGTGCGGAAGATTTATATCTTCCATCTCGTTGCAAAATCTCCATTGCTTGTTTGCCTTTTACAAAGGTTGCTTTTGTTTTCCTCTTTCAAACAAAATTGGTTTTACCTCTTTCGGACTTCAATTGCAAAAGATACGGCATTTCCGGTTTTCAAAAAGGGAGGTTTTCCCGGCGTGTACTTTTAGAGAGGTCAAACTCTCTCCTTATGATTTCCTCCTCACATGATGGACAATGATGTTTCTCTGCATGATCTTGTAGAGCTTTTGTTGCGAGTCTAACGAGCCCAAGATCATCGAAAACGGAGTCCGGATGCAAAAGATATGCCCGTTTTCGTATTGCGTTTTCTGCAGTTTTCAGTGGGGCGGAAATTCCGGCCCTGTGGCCGGAAATTCCGGCCCCCGGAAGTTCCGGTCCAAGCACCGGAATATCCGGCCCATATTTTCATCTGAGCCTTTTTGGCTAAGTCTTTTTGGTTTTTCTCTCTGGAGGGGGTCCGGATTTTTGCCTCGGAAGTTTCCTCGGAAATTTTCGGGGGTCCGGAATTTCCGGTCTTTGGTCCGGAATATCCGGCCCAAGGAAAATTTGGCTAAGTTATTTTCGCGTTTTCTCTCGGGTGGGGGTCCGGAACTTTGCACCGGAAGTTTGCTCCGGAAATTTCCGGGGCACCGGAAATTCCGGTGTAAGCCCCGGAATATCCGGCCCCCGGCCGGAAGTTCCGGCCCCTTTAACCCGGAATTTCCGGCCCTGCGGATTTCCAACGGCTAGTTTTTTGGGGAGGCTATAAATAGCCCCCTTCTTCTCCCAAGTGCTGGTTGCTTGTCTTGCTCACTTGCTTTTCTCTCTCCTCTATTGTTGCTAACCTTGTGAGCTTGATTCCTCTCCATCCCTCCAATGATTCTTGCCCAAACTTAGGGATTCAAGAGAGTAGATCTAGATCTAACATTCCACCAATCAAAATCTCCTCTAAGTGAGGGGAACTAGTGGATCTAGATTTTGGGGTTGCTTTGTGTTCATCCCCTTTGTTCTTTCTCTCTTATTCCCCCAAAGCATTTGTTGCTTGGTTGGAATTTGAGAGTGAATGATTTGACCACTTTGTGTGTTCTTGCCTTTTGCATTAGTTGCATCGGGTTGCTCTCCCCACGGTGATACGTGAAGTTGAAGGTTGAGAAGCTTGTTACTCTTGGGTGCATTGTGTTCCCAAGAGCTTGTTGCCTCTTGGGTGCATCGTGTACCCTAGACGGTTTGGAGGTGCCGCGAAGACTTCGAGTTGTGAAGCTTCGGCACGAGTTTGGGAGCCCCCAATTGAGTTGTGGGTGTGTGCCCCAAGAAGAAGTTGTAAAGGGCTCCGTAATCCTCCCCGAATGATTCCGATAGTGGAAGGTGAACCAATCCCTTGGGTGAGGTTCATCGGAAAATAGGGTGAGGCCTTTGTGGCATCTTGAGTAGGCATCTTGTGGCGAGCTCACACCCCTCCAACGAGACGTACTCCCTTAATAAGGAGGAACTCGGGAATACATCCTCGTCTCCGCGTGCCTCGGTTATTTCTATACCCGAGCTTTACTTATGCAATTTACATTGTGATAGCCTTCGTGCTTGAAGCTCATATCTAGCTTTTACCTTGTTGCTTAATTTGCTTAGCATAAGTTGTTGGTGCACATAGGTGAGCCTAGTAATTAGGTTGTTGGCTTGTTAATTTAAACACATAGTTTTATTCCGCAATTTTCAAGCCCCTAATTAGAAAAAGTTTTAATCGCCTATTCACCCCCCTCTAGGCGACATCTCACGGGCATAGTTGTTCTTTCAATTGGTATCAGAGCCTCATCTCCCTTGTTTGGCTTCATCGCCTAGAGAGTAAAGATGTCGTCTAGGGATTTAGTGCACAATTCCTTGTTTAGATTTAATGGCACTAATTTTAATGTTTGGAAAACTCATATGCTTAATCACTTACGGGTCTTGGACCCCAATATTGAGCGGATCCTAGATATAGGTTTTTCTCCTCCAAAGGACTACGAAAGTAGGACTTTAGAGGATGAGAAAACTTATATCTAGATGCTCTAGCATCTAACGAGTTTTGCAAATTTATGAGTGTTGTAGTGTTCGAGTCAATCATGCCTCTCCGGGATGCTCATGAGCTTTGGACCAAACTACAATATAAATATGGAGTGTCCAACTATATTGAGGATGATTGCTCTCCCTCCACCTCCGGCCGTGACGAGTTCTCGTCCTTATCTACTTCACCAAAATGTGGTAAGCCACAATCCAATGTAATGGTGAGTAGTGACGGGTTATGCACTATAGATAGTGAGATCATTGTTGATGATCATTCTTCTCTATCTCGTTGCATTGCTTCATCTTTGGACCTAAACACACATAGCACTATAAATGATTTACATGCTAGTGTTGATAGTCCTTGCATATCATCTAAAACTTGCTTGGATGAATCTCTTTATGATATGCTTGCTTCATCTTGTTGCCATGATAAAAATGCTTGTGTTCCCTCTAACTCTTGCATAAATAATAATGTAGAGGAAACCCAATTTGCTATGCAACAAGATGTGAACTTGAGTAGTTCAAAAATTAATTTTTCCTCTTCATCCACCCATCATTGTCTTATGGCTAAATCTTCTTCTAGCAATGATAATAAAAATGATAATAATGATAAGAAGATGTTGAGGAAAAATAATGATGCCCTCCTTCATGATAAAGGTGTAATGATCCTTAAGGCTCTTTCAAAAAATAAAATTTCTTGTGATAACCTCTACGAAATCATGAGCACCCTTGTTGAGCGTGGGGAAACTATTGAGGCTTTGGAAGCAAGCCTTGAAGTGAAGGGTAAGATAGAAAGAGATGATGCTATGGAGAAAGCATCGTTAGAAGATGCTCTTGAGGAAGAGCATGAGACTCGTGCTTCTCTAGAGAAGAAACTAGAATCTATCGAGGAGTCTCATAATGAAATAATTGCTAAAATTATTAAAGAACGTGACCATGCTCATGCTAAATATAAAGTCACGAAAATTGAAAATGCTAGATTAAAAGATGAGCTTGCCAAGTTGTCTTCTTCTATCCCTAATGTAAATGATGCTTGTGCTACTAACTCAATTTCTTGTGAAGCATCTACCTTGAAGGAGAATGTTGTGCTAAGGGCTCAACTTGAGTTGCTAACTAGCAAGTATAGGGAGTTGGAAGAAAATCATAAAAAGCTATCTAGCTCTAATGATGATCTTCTAGCATCCTATGCTTGTCTAAAGTTAGCTCATGAGGCAATCACTATCAAGGTAACATCTTGTGAGCCTCATGTGGATAATAGCACAAATTCAAATAAAAATGCTAAAATGCCATGTGCTAGTCCTAGTAATTCATCCACCAAAAATATTGGTACATCATGTGATGAATTACTTGATTTGCCTTGTTGTCATAACAATGAAGCCTCTACTTCCTCTAGTGCATTTGTTGCCACTAACCATGTAGAGGAAATAAAAGACCTCAAGGCCCAAGTCACTTCTTTGAAGAATGACTTGGAGAAGCATCATGAAGGGGAGCGTGCACTTGACAACATGTTGAGTGTGCAACAATCCCCTAATGACAAGAGTGGACTTGGATTCAACTCCAACAACAAGGACAAGTCCAAAGTTGAGAAGAATAAGAAGGGCCAAGCTCAAGTCAAGAATCCGGCCAAGATCACTTGCTTCAAGTGCAAGGTTGAAGGGCACCACGTTCGGGATTGCCCAATGAAGAAGAAGCCCCTTAGTGAGAAGCAACTAGGGAAGCGGCCTCTTGTTCAATCTCGTGCTCAACCACGGGTTGAACAACGTCCACCTCCTAAGAAGACTCAAGCCAATGCTCCTCATGTTGAGGAGCCTATTAAGAAGAAGAAGAGTCGGTGTTGCTACCTTTGCCGTGGCAAAGGTCATCTTGCTTCTTCATGCACTAACGGTACCGTATCCAACCCTATTATAGTTGATGATGCTTATTCTCTTGGGAAGGATAGAAGTGGCAATGTGTTTGCCAAATATGTGGGAGCTCAAAGTGGTGTCAAGAAAAGCACCATTTGGGTTCCCAAACCTATTGTGACTAACCTCTTAGGACCCAACTTGGTTGGGGACCAACAAGCTTCAAATTGATCAATAGGTGATTATGGAGGACATTGGAGACTTGGTTTCTTTTGAAGACGTGAGGGATCTTCATGGTTTTTATTTCATCAAGCCAAGTCAATTATATTATTGCCATATCTTATATCCAATGCTTCCTCCTTGCGGTAACATGTATTTAATTCATATATACATTGAAAGTTGCTTGCTCCCTTGCATGTGTTAGTCTAGTTCCTAGCATGTGCTTGTATATGATATGCTTCTATCTTTCTTGTCTTGTTAGTCAAGGTTGTGTATGTTAGTTGTATATCATGTATGTGTAATTTGTGTGTTGAGCTTCATTGAATCTTGTGTTGATTTCAATTGGCTTTTTGAGATATTAATGGACTATCCCATTTTGGGGGAGTGATGTGCTTTGTGCATTTCACAAACCTAAAAATGTGTATACATGAGGCACACCACCTAGTATTGATATTTCAATATTATCTTGCTACTATGTGGTATGTCATATTCATGAGAAATTCAAATTCTACAATGTCTATTAATTTCTCTAGTTGGTTTTATTTGCCTCTTTTTTAAAAATAAAATGAATTATCACATTATGGGGGAGTAATAAGCTATGTGCATATTACAATACCATAAAAATGTGAACATTTGAGGTTTGCCACCTAGAGTTGATATGGTAAATTATCTTTTTCTTATGTGGCATGTTTGCTCAAACAAGTTCCAATTTTCCTTTTGGTTATTCTTTGGCTCTTGTTTGTGTGAGTTTGCTTGGTGTGGTTTTTCTCTAATATGCATTTCCATATATTATGTGAGAAACCATTTGTTTCCTTTTATTCTAACCATGGCTTTGTCGGTTGGTTCGAATAATTGAAACTACCAACAAACCTCTTTAAAAAAATGGTGTTTTAATTCCTATCTTTTGCCTTTTGCTAGTTTGTGGTGAAGTTGGTCTTGTACATCATTCCTTTATACCACCGAGAAATATCTCTATATATACTCCTTGTCCATGACAAGTGATACTAGTAATTGTGGTGGATTTTGTAGACCATCTTCACATTGGCTCTTGCGTTGATTTGCTTTATCTATTTCCTTCCTTGCCTTTTGAATGGATCATATCTTTCAATCGGTAGTGTTTAGTGTTTTAGATAAAATATGGAGAGTAATGATCCCTTGTGCATGCATTTTGTATTCAAATGCAAATATCTAAGATAATGCATTAATCTTGGGGGAGCATTCCTTTTTTATCTAGAACACTATTCTTTCTATCAATTTTTGATCCTTTCAATTGGCATTTGTGTATTTATCTTGTGTTGGTACCTTCAATTGGTATTAATTGGAATTTAATATCTTCCCATAGATATTTGTTCCAATTAATATTGTTTGTGGGAGTCTTGATATCTTTTTGCTTTATCTTACTTTACTTGATTTCGGTCAAGTATCATCCTCTTCTTGGTATTTTTTCTCCTAGTTGATACTTTTTGTTTTAATTGGTATCTTGTTTTCAATTGGTGTCTTATCGATCATTTGTTGTGTTGATTTGATTCCTTTTGATATCACACTTCATGTGTTGATGTGTTTCGGAGTCAATCATGTGTTGATTTGATTTCTCCTAATTCATGTGTTGATTTGGATTTTGATATAATTTGGACAACCTTTTTGGTTCACTTTGTGTTTTCGTCCAAATTGTATCTCTTTTGGTTCTTGTAAGTCTATGCATGCATATTTTCTAGTATATATTTTATATGGCATGCTAGTTTTCCTTGGTCCAATATATAGGGGATACTCCACCAAATCCTAAATCGGCTAAGTTGTGCATGAAATTCAATTTCATATCTATATGCACATATTTATGTGGAGTATGTCCTATATATTGTAGTGTTTCTAACTACTATGGGACCCAATGAGTTTGGGAACCATTTTGTACTCTAATTGTGTTTTAGGTACAATGGAGATGCATTGGATGCTTGCCTCATTCATAAGGATGGTGTCTCACCGTGTGATTGTCGGAGTCAAGCTTTGGTGACAAACCAACTCTCATCATCTTCATCGTCAATGCATCTCGGTAACAAGTATCTACCCATGCATACTTTTCTAGTTCCAACCTTGTGTAGGTTGCCTCTTGGCATGAAGCGTTTATATGCAATTGTTGTGGTTTTGGCCTATTTTCTTCACTTCATATATCTTTGTGATATGTGTGATGAATTTGCAAAAACCTTTTCTTCAATTGGTATTATTTCCTTGTGATACTTGTTGCCTAACTCAAAGCATCTCCACTATCTCTTGTTCCCTTAGTGATATGTGTGATGCATTTGATATATTTGAAGTTCATCTATATACAATGAGATAAATTTGAGCTATGTGCTATGCTTTTAAGCAACAATCTCGTTTGTATATTTATGACTTCCTTTTGGATACCTTGTTATCTTTTTCCCGAACCATTTCGTATGTATATCTTTCTTTGCGGATGTATATCTTCAATGGTTTGTCTAATAAGAAACCTATACATATGAGAGAGGTCATCTTTTAGTTGGTATCCTATTTCCTCGAGCCACCTTGTTTTTCATCTATAATTCTTTGGCGGCTCCAAATTTGTCTCATGAGTGCTTGTCTTATTGTTTATTGGTATCTTTGCACACTCATGTATTTCTTGAAGATCTTTGACCTCATGCCTACCATGGTGAGCATGTTGATTTTTTCCTTGACTAAATGTTCTCACTAGCTTTTGGCATTTTAAATTGGTTTTAGTTTCCAATTGGTATCCCTAAGCTTGTGAACATATTTCTCTAAAAGATCTCTTTATCTCGGTTGGGCCTATCTTATGTTGAATCTTTGAAAATTGGTATCTTTTTATGGCTCAACCACATCTTTGGTGCAAGTGCTATGATTTGCTTTTGCATTATGCACTATTGCACTTGTTGCGTGTTCTAGATGATTTTGGGGGAGCGAGGATGCCATTTTTGTGCACTTCTCCATAGTGCATGAACATTGGGGAGCTTCTCCGTTTTTATTTAGAACTCTCACTTTGGATCTTCTCGATTGCTTCTCTCCTTTGTGGAGATGTTTAAAATGATTTCATCCTTTTTGCAATCTTTGGATCCTCAATATAGTTTGATTTCCTCTAGTTTTCATTAAAAGGGATTGCCATCACCTTTATGGAGGAACTCATATTATATTGGCTCTCTAAATTTTTCTTCCCATTTCGGCAATCGATGCCAATGGGGGAGAAGTTTAGAGGGTTTAAGGGAATTTGGGTTTTATGCTTTTGTTGCATATGCCTTTAATGCGCTTTGCATCCTTGCTCGTTTGTCTTGCAAGGATGCTTTATTCATTGTATAAACCCTCTTAAAAAGGGATTGTCATCAATTACCAAAATGGGGGAGATTGAAAGTGCATGGTTGCCCCAATGCATAGTTTTGGTAATTAATGACAATCTCTATGGACTAATATTTGCATTGAGCTCTTTGTGTAGGTTGTCCTTTAGCTTGTGTCAAGATCATTTGTTGATCAAGGCCAAGCTTGCTTGTCTCCATTGGTTGGAGTCAAGGTTGTCCTTTAGCTTGTGTCAAGATCATTTGTTGATCAAGGCCAAGCTTGCTTGTTTCCATTGGTTGAAGTCAAGGTCAAGGTAGAAGATCATTTGTTGATAAAGGCCAAGCTTGTCTCCATGTGTTGGAGTCAAGCTCAAGGGAAGAAAAGTTTGTGTTGATCAAGGCTTTGTGCGGGTTGATCATCACTCAAGGCCAAGTGAAGATATGTCGAAGGTGTGCTTTCCTCATCTTGGTGTATGGGGGAGCGTCATGTGAATCTTCACCAAGCAAGGCGCAATCGAGAAAGGTGGTGCATCTTGAGAAGATGAAGATCGTCTTCTTCGACCTCAAGTGGATTTATGCGCAAGGCAAAGGTATGATCTTGATAGGGTTTCTATTTTACCGGTCTCGTGTTGTTTAGTGAGAGACCGGGTTATAGGATAATTAGCCGTACTATCAAGAGGGGCTCTCGACCGAGTATCGTGATCGTATCGTTCGTGGAGAGCTCAAACCTTTGCATCCATGCAATCATCTTTATTGGTTCTTATTTGGATCTTATCGTGGTGTGGTCTTGGTGCTTGTCATGCTTGTCATGACAAAGCCAAGGTCACCGAAAATGGTTTGCATTTGCGTCTTCTTTTGTGTTTTCGGTATTGGAGACTTTGCCGGTTCATCCGTGCGGAAGATTTATATCTTCCATCTCGTTGCAAAATCTCCATTGCTTGTTTGCCTTTTACAAAGGTTGCTTTTGTTTTCCTCTTTCAAACAAAATTGGTTTTACCTCTTTCGGACTTCAATTGCAAAAGATACGGCATTTCCGGTTTTCAAAAAGGGAGGTTTTCCCGGCGTGTCCTTTTAGAGAGGTCAAACTCTCTCCTTATGATTTCCTCCTCACATGATGGACAATGATGTTTCTCTGCATGATCTTGTAGAGCTTTTCGTTGCGAGTCTAACGAGCCCAAGATCATCGAAAACGGAGTCCGGATGCAAAAGATATGCCCGTTTTCGTATTGCGTTTTCTGCAGTTTTCAGTGGGGCGGAAATTCCGGCCCTGTGGCCGGAAATTCCGGCCCCCGGAAGTTCCGGTCCAAGCACCGGAATATCCGGCCCATATTTTCATCTGAGCCTTTTTGGCTAAGTCTTTTTGGTTTTTCTCTCTGGAGGGGGTCCGGATTTTTGCCTCGGAAGTTTTCTCGGAAATTTTCGCGGGTCCGGAATTTCCGGTCTTTGGTCCGGAATATCCGGCCCAAGGAAAATTTGGCTAAGTTATTTTCGCGTTTTCTCTCGGGTGGGGGTCCAGAACTTTGCACCGGAAGTTTGCTCCGGAAATTTCCGGGGCACCGGAAATTCCGGTGTAAGCCCCGGAATATCCGGCCCCTTTAACCCGGAATTTCCGGCCCTACGGATTTCCAACGGCTAGTTTTTTGGGGAGGCTATAAATAGCCCCCTTCTTCTCCCAAGTGCTGGTTGCTTGTCTTGCTCACTTGCTTTTCTCTCTCCTCTATTGTTGCTAACCTTGTGAGCTTGATTCCTCTCCATCCCTCCAATGATTCTTGCCCAAACTTAGGGATTCAAGAGAGGAGATCTAGATCTACCATTCCACCAATCAAAATCTCCTCTAAGTGAGGGGAACTAGTGGATCTAGATTTTGGGGTTGCTTTGTGTTCATCCCCTTTGTTCTTCCTCTCTTATTCCCCCCAAAGCATTTGTTGCTTGGTTGGAATTTGAGATTGAAGGATTTGACCACTTTGTGTGTTCTTGCCTTTTGCATTAGTTGCATCGGGTTGCTCTCCCCACGGTGATACGTGAAGTTGAAGGTTGAGAAGCTTGTTACTCTTGGGTGCATTGTGTTCCCAAGAGCTTGTTGCCTCTTGGGTGCATCGTGTACCCTAGACGGTTTGGAGGTGCCGCGAAGACTTCGAGTTGTGAAGCTTCGGCACGAGTTTGGGAGCCCCCAATTGAGTTGTGGGTGTGTGCCCCAAGAAGAAGTTGTAAAGGGCTCCGGAATCCTCCCCGAAGGATTCCGATAGTGGAAGGTGAACCAATCCCTTGGGTGAGGTTCATCGGAGAATAGGGTGAGGCCTTTGTGGCATCTTGAGTAGGCCTCTTGTGGCGAGCTCACACCCCTCCAACGAGACGTACTCCCTTAACAAGGAGGAACTCGGGAATACATCCTCGTCTCCGCGTGCCTCGGTTATTTCTATACCCGAGCTTTACTTATGCAATTTACATTGTGATAGCCTTCGTGCTTGAAGCTCATATCTAGCTTTTACCTTGTTGCTTAATTTGCTTAGCATAAGTTGTTGGTGCACATAGGTGAGCCTAGTAATTAGGTTGTTGGCTTGTTAATTTAAACACATAGTTTTATTCCGCAATTTTCAAGCCCCTAATTAGAAAAAGTTTTAATCGCCTATTCACCCCCCCTCTAGGCGACATCTCACGGGCATAGTTGTTCTTTCACATTTTACATGCATCAGCGCGCTGGCGGCGCCTGGCCGCGGATGGGCCGGGGAGGCCACAGGCGCGCTCCCCACGGCACTCTGGCGGCGGGACTCCGTCCCCGCCTGAATAAGAGGGTTTGCCCCTCCCCTTCCGCGGGTTCTGGCACTGGTGGCCGTATCATCCTCGGCCGCATCTCGCGGCCTCTTGTTGGCCCCCGGGAGAGGTTGATCCCTGCAACAACACTCGATCATCCTTCTCGGGGCGAGAACTCGGCAGCAAGCACAAGAGTGACGTTATGGCGAAAAGGCAAACAGGAAGGGAACTCACCCGCGGCCTCGCTTGCATCCCAGCGACACGAGGACTTCCACAGATCCGCCCCTGGACCCGGCGGAGGATTCATGGAGGCTCAGGGGCTACACGCTCGCTGCAATGGAGGGCTTCTGGGCCGGAAGTGGGCGCGTGAAGGGCGCTCCGCTCCGGGGCGCCAGCTTGAAGGTGTCATCGTCGACTTCCATGTCCGTGGCGGCGCCCTCTCCACAGACCACAACCACGGGCGGTGCCAAGGGACTGGAGGCTGCGACAGCTTCAGGGTGGTGAACCGAGGGAGGAACCTCCGCCTGCTTCCCCGTTTCATCATCTTCTTCGTCGTCATCGTCGCCTTATTCTTCTTCGTCGTTGTCTTCGTCATCGTCGATGACCTCTTCATCATCGTCAGCCTCGCCGTCACCTCCCACCTCCATCTCCTCGCCGCTTCTTCCCTCATCAAAGCCGGAGGGCTCCTCGTCGGATTCCTCTCCCTCGGTGGACCCCGAGACCTCCCTGTCCTCGTCAGAGCCGAGGGGAGCTTTGGCCTTTCGGGTCCTCTTCTCGACAGGTCTGGGCCGGGAATAGGACCTACCTACCAGGCCAAAGGCATCGCACCGCTGCATCGACGCCAGAATCTCCGCCTTCTGTGGGTCCTCACACAGGGGCTGGACCCCGGCCGGCAGCTGATACCCTGCCCCGGGAGCAAAAATAGTCCTCATGGTGGTTTGAAGTTGGGATCCTCCATGTCAGGGCTCCTTAGGCGCGACTGATTCGTGGGGCCCTGGAAGTCCCAGGCTGGGTGAGGCCTCTCCTGCAAAGGGGGCAGGCGATGGCGGAAAGCATGGGCCACGATGGCGGCCCCGGTGACTCCCTGCTTCCGCAGAAGACTGAAGCGGTCCACCACCGCCGAAAAATCCGCGTCCTACGGACTCAGACTCCTCCACGTCGACATGTTCACTGGGTGCTCCTTCGGCTCTTCGAGGTGTGGCAGGGCCTCCGGCACCTCGACGAGGAACCAGCGGTTCCTCCACTCGTCCCACTTGGACTTCACTGCCATCTCGGGGTAGTCCTGCTTCACCTTTGGGCAGAAGCAGAACGTGACTCCGCCCCCCAGCCAGCCGTCTTTCCTGATGCGGGGGTAGAAGAAATGGCAGACTAATGCCATGGAAGGCTCCACGCCAACGAACGCCTCGTAGGCGTAGGCGAAGACGGACAGGTCCAAGACGGCACCGGGAGTCAGATGCAGGTGCTTCAGCCCATACGCGCGCAGAATTTCCAGGAAGAAGTCGGAAAATGGGAGGACGAGCCCCATCTGCATGAAGTAGTCGAAGATGGGATATGAGTGGACTTCCTGGAGTCCGATGGCGGAAAAATCACCGTCGCCACGCGAGCTGGAGCATCAGGCGTCGCGCTGGACTGTATTGCCCCGAGGTGCGCGGCCTTCCGCATCAGATCTCTGTTGCCAGTGTAATTGCTGGAGAACAGGGCTTGCTGCTTGCGGGCGCTCGCTGTCGCAATGGTGCCCTCCGACCGCCTCCGCGCTCACCCAGATCTGGAGGGCTCTTGCCTCCTGACGATCGAGGCGCCTGCTGGTTTCTTCTGGGTGGAGTGATTGATGTTGACCATCTGGTCGGCGAGCGCGGAGGCCTTTTGTCCTGCGACGGTGGAGCGAAGGATGGCGGCACTCAGCGAAATTAGGAAGACTATGTTGCTGGGCGGCGATTTGGGAGAGCAACGGCTATAGTGCCACCGTGTCGTATCTTATAAGGCACCCCCATGCGTCGTCCCTCCGATGGATGCGGAGATCGAGGGGACGTTCCACTTCGCGCGCCCCTCCCGTTGGATTCAAGGCTGGCGATCAATGATCCGCGCGGATCGCAACGTACACCAAGGCGAGGAAGACCCGGGGGCTCGCTTGGGAGTCCCCTGGAATGCTGCCTCGACTACCAGGACCTGCACGACAAGTCAAGGAGTCGGGGACCCACTTTGACCAATCTCTTTTGGTCATAGCCCCGACAGATGAAGAGCGTACCCGCCGGGACTATGCCTGGGGGCTACTGTCGTAATAGTGGAACATGGGGTTCCCCTAGTGCGGCCAAAGCGGGTCCACCAACTATGGGCCCACCAAGAAGATGGAGAAGGCAAGGAGTCAGGGTCGGTAGGCGGGCCAACCCACCTACCCCACGGGTACATCGGCAAACACGGCATCGACAACCTGGGCTGAAGGACTGGGTGACCTCCCGGGGTCACCCCCAACACAGATGGTAACGCGGAGGACCCGGGGCCCGAACACCCGGCAGGACGCCAGGATCGCTCCCAGGTGTCCCCTCCATACCGCTGCGAGGATAAGCATGCCAGCTCAGGCTGGAAGCTCCTAAAAGACTTGGGTGCCAAGAAAGCAGAGGCGCTGAGCGGGGACATGGCCGGTGGGGGTGTCATCCCCTGTCGACCCCGCTTTCCAAAAGGTGGGTGACCACACAAACCCTCCAGGAGGAATACTTGGACGAGAAGAGGCCACGTCGCCCTCTAAAAGACCATCGGGAGGTTTTCCCGCCGAAAACTGCCACGCTCCTCGGATGCTCCGTGTGGGATCCCCTTAGCCTATAAAAGGAGGACCCAAGCATGGCCGAGGAGAAAAGGCTGGACCAAATAGAGAGCAAGGCAAGACTAGCTAGGGCAAAGGGTGAAGGCGAGAGGTGATCTCCTCCAGGTAGGATCGGCTCGTCTCCTACCTCTAGCTGCAACCTTCCGGGCGTTCACCCGCCACCACCACCTTGTAAGCCGCACCATGATAAACGTCTCAATACAGACATGCAAGAGTAGGGCTATTAGCCTCCGGGCGACCTGAACCTGGGTAAACTCCCTGTGCCTGTGTTGTTCCCTAGTGCGTAGATCGGAAGAACATGGCGAGGTACTCTCGGGGAAGGTGTCTCCGGCCTCCTTCGCGCCCCGTGCCGAACCTAAAAAGGGGGTATCCTTTACTCCCGGTCTCCATGCTCCGAGACACGACATGGTATAATTGGCAAGGCCATATAGTCATCAATATTTGCATCCCCATGATTTTGTGGTGTGGAAGATGAATGAGAGGGTAACATAAGTATGTCTTTGCGAAGATGGGCTCCAGCATTAGGATGAAGAGAGGCAAAAGAGAAAACACTCGAAAACAACATATCTAGAGATATAGATATAATTGGTGGAAACCTCTAAGCACTTGACTACTTTGTGGTGAGGACTATATCCCAAAAACACACACCGTGTAGAACGAAAAGCAAGCTTCCTTTTGTTGTAAGGACGAAGGTTGGGCCAATAAGCACAGCCAAACACTCGAAGAGACTCATAGTTCGGCTTAGTATGAAGAAGACGTTCAACCGGTGTATCAAGATTTATAACTTTACTAGGAAGCAAGTTTATGAGAAAAGTGGCGGTGAGAAAGGCTTCATCCCAGGCATGGATGCATTAGCAAGCAAGGCAAGGCCTACTTCTACAATGTGACGGTGTTTGCGTTCAGGGGTGCCATTCTGTTGATGGGCATGAGGACAAGAAACATGATGAGTTATACGATTTTCCTGAAAGAAACTGTTGAGTTTTTCATATTCACCACCCCAATCAGTTTGCATGGTAATAATTTTCTTATCAAATTTGCATTCAACAAGTTGCTGAAAGTTCAAGAAAACTTGATAGACATCAGAACGCTTCTTGAGAAAACAGATCCAAGTAAATTTACTGAAATCATCTATAAAGCTTACATAATATGAATGTTTGCCAACAAACTTAGGTGCTGGGCCCCATACATCAGAAAACACTTGTTCCAAGGGAACAGTGGAAACACTAGTAGAGACAGGATATGGAAACTGATGAATTTTAGATAACTGACAAGAGTCACAAATATATGGGCTTATTTCAGGCGAATAAGAAATTTTATTATTTCTAAGAACTTGCTGAACCACAAACGATGAAGGATGTCCTAAACGGCGATGCCAAGTGGAAGATGATGGCCTTATTGTAATGAACACATGCTTGGAGGACCCGGTAGAGAAAGGCACTAGCGGGTAGAGACCACCATGCCATGCACCTTTAAAGAGAATTCTCCTTATTGCCTGATCCTTTATCAAAAACAAATATGGGTGAAATTCAAAGAAGATATTATTATCAAGAGTAAGCTTATGAACAGACAAAAGATTTGTGGTAGCAGTAGGAACATGAAGAACATTTTTAAGGTGTAAGGATGCATGTGGGGTGCGTAATATTTGGCTGATTTGCATACCGTTTCCATCAGCTGTGTGGACGCTGTCACGTCCCTTGTACTTGTCGTGGGTGGAGAGCTTGCTCAACTCTCCAGTGATGTGGTTGGAAGCACTGGTATCGGGGTACCAGTTTGTGTCAATGCCATAGGAAGCAATGTGAGCAGTCTTTTCTTCACGGTCATCATCAGACTCATCACGATCTTCATAGCGACACCAGCATTCGCTTGCAGGGTGTCCATGAATCTTGCAGATTTGGCAATCAGTGTTGACATATGGAACAGGAGCACGGCCACGGCGGCGTCCCTGCCCGCCATCATCATGCCGACCACCACCTCCATCACAGCGGCCTCCATTGCCACCATCATGGCGACCTCCATTATCACGTCGGCCTCCTCCTCCATTACGGTGGCTACCATCACTTCCATCACGACGACCTCCATCACGAGGGCGCCACTGGCCAACATCATCACGCTGGCCACCACCTCCATCACGGCGGCCACGGTCAACCAAGCGTCCTTGCTCATTGCCACCACGGTAACCATCACAGTGAGCAAGGTGAGCGGAGGAGGTGAAAACTTCAACGGGGACAACATCTTCCTCATCGGCAGAGAGCACCTCATGGTGCATGTCATGTGCAGAAACTTGGGCAAACAGATCATCAAGGGTAGTGCCATGCTGGCCTTTAACATCGGCAATGACAGAGTTGTACGAGCTATCTAGCCCATGGTGGATGTACCCAACAAGCTCATCATCATCAATTGGTTTCCCGGTGGCGGCGAGTTCTGAATAGAACCCCTTCATCTTGGTGAAGTAATCCGTGGCCGTCATCTTCTTCTTCTTGGTCTTGTTAAGCAGTCCGCATATGTGCGTGATCTTAGACCTCGAAACTGAGGTAAAATGGCGGAAATCGTGCCCCAAACTTCAGCGGTGGAGGTGAGCTCAAGAACATGAGCAAGAACCTCCGGTGAAATGGTGTTGAGGATCCACCCCAGCACCTGCTGGTCCCGAATGATCCAGGCGGAGTACGCGGGATTCGTCACGATCTTCTTCTTATCTCCATCATCCACCTCAACAGTCTTGGCCGGTGCAACATGTGGGGACCCCGGACTAGCTGTCCGAAATACCCTTGTGCCTACATCAGCGATCCCATGATCAGTGTGTCGCTGAGCACAATCGAATTGGTAATCAAAGAACATCCATAAATACCGAAGGAATTTACTTACTTGATTGAAGACATAATCTTCAATAGATACTTGCAGCGGAATTCACCAAACAACGTGGAGCCCAAGTCATTCGCCTTAACCCTACAGGCAACTGACTGGGAAGCGCCCTAGTTCGCATTGACGTCATTTCCGTCTCCTTCTTCAAGCTGCTCTTCTTTAAAATCTGGCTAAGACAATAGCCAGGGACGAAACCAATATGAGTACATTTGATTGTACTCGCAAACTACTCCCCCCGAATGAGCATGCACTACACTTCTTATAGTTTTGAGTAAAACTTTGTTTGCTTTGAAAACTCTATCCTTATTGAAAAGAGAAGGATAGACCTTTGTTAATAACCTTTGTTTGAAAACTCTATAACTTTTGATGAAGAAAAATAAGGAGAATTTTATAACTTTTCATAACCCTTGTATACTTTTCGAAAACATCTATAGCCTCTGTTAAAAGAAAAGAAGGCTTCTAGATCTTTTTCCCATAAATCGGTTTTTGTAAGAAATCTCTTTTACAACGTTTTCCCGAAAGTAGATGTTTGTTGAAAAAGGTAAGAAGCCCCTTTTTAAAACGTTTTTCCTGGAAGATCACCATTTTGTTTATTTCTCCAAAACTCCTCCTTTTTCCCGACCATGTCTCATCATGGTCCATTTATCTCCAACAACTCATGCCAGCCCATTGGCATAGTTGCACAAAACATACTCCACTTCATTTTCTATTTCAAAACTCAAATCTTTTCCAAAACTTGCACATAGTCTAGTACAGCCTCCCAACTGTCCATATCCGAGGACTCGGCTATTCGAATAGTTTTTACCCTCTGCAGAGGTAGCACGCTTTTCCCACACCCATCTGGTAACTCATCGTGTCAGCCACGTCCCGCTATACAAGGTGTATGCGAAGTTGAGCCACCGGCCATAGCCTTTCCTTTGCTCATGCTAGTATAGGACCCTGCCCTTACGAATTCACCATTCCTTCAACACCTAGTACAGGATCCCCCGTCGAGGAACCTAGATGTAAGGACTCGTAGTTTTGCCCGGCGAGTAATCTCTTCAATCCCGCAAGCCAACATATTGCCGGGACCCAGGTCAGGGGTTAGAGTCGCCATGCTCATCCCCTCATGCATAACGGAGCCGTCTCCGTCGATGAGGTATCCAGTACTAACACGAGCAAATTATATGACTACGCCCGTTCCCATATTTGGGTAGATGTGGTCGCACAGGTTATTGGCTGGTCGTCATAGTACTAGGACACAATGTGCATTTTTCATAAACATCACCATTCACCATTTCTCCACTTCCATACCGACAATTCGGCATTCCTCATTTGTCCAAGTACTTCCAAAGGAGTTCTGAGTAACAATATTTTCCTTTTCCCAACCTATAGTTTGAAAAAGAATTTTCCACCCAATACTTCCATATGGGGTGTAAAAAAAATAATATACTTGTATTTCGAAAAAGGGTTTTCAAAATCATAGCTTTAGTGGCAAAAGCCACTTAAGTCATTTATGCTCTTTATAGGTAAAACATGTAAATCAAAATAGACGTATATAAATGCAAGCTCAGAGAAGTAGCTTGCCTGTTTTCAGCATAATGTCCATGGACTTCTCCTCACTGATCAAAGAGATAAACTCGGATTCATCTCCAGTAAATCCTTTCCGATATCACCCAGGTAGCGTTTATATCTAGCGTCGCAAAAGGGAAGGAACACAATCAACACACAGTAGGACACTCCAACAACCAACATCAAGCAACACTAACAAACAACAATCATGAGAGAAGATTATTATCTACAAACAAGTTTGGGCAATCACCACCCTACTCATGTTTAAGAATATGAGTAAGAATGTGATTACGCATATTTATTTAAAAGGAAATACTTCAAACAAAAGTTAAGCCACTTATTAATCTCCTTACCAAGCTAAGGTAGAGATATTACTAGATACTCAAGCTAGTACTCATCTTAAAGACAACCAAGTTTAACAAGCAAGGCAATTATATTAATCACACCAAATAATCTAACCATCAAAATAAACGAGCAATACATACCATTTCTAAACTACTCAATCAAGCATCACAACATCTCTCAAGCATCACACATAGCTACTGCACTTACAAAGCAACACAATTTGATTTCAATTTATTTGAATTATCTATTATTTAATTAGGTCTTAAATATGGCAGAAACTAGTGATGCATGGTTAATTGCATAACTTGGCTTCTGTTCATCACAAAAATGTGAACTAAAATTCTGTGGATAGTTACTGATGTGTAGAAGACAATCCAATTGGATTTAATTTAATTGAGTTTATTAAACTCCCTATATAAATGTTTTTATCCAGAAGGTTAGTTTTCTTGTTTTTGCTACAACTCAAGTTAATATTGCTCAAAAGTTAAATCCTCTTAGGGATAACTAGTATTTCTTAAATGTGAGCTAACAAAATTAGTTTGACCTCATTTGGATTAGTAGAGTATCAGAAACAAACAAGTTTAGGTTTTATACCTTCTGTGGCATTTTGAATATCATTATTTATTTATTATTCTAAATGGGGTGAAACCACTTTAGTGAGTTGGATATTTTCATAAGCTTTCCAGAACATTTTCATTTGCTATTTTTAGATTCCTAGATCTCGAGTTATTAATTTTCAAAGTCTTGATCAATTTTTTGACAGAAAATTCCCCTTTTTAAGTTTAACAACTTAACTGAATTGATATTTTCTACTGACTTAACCACAACACGAATGGAATCAATCCAGTGGCATTGGGTAGACTGGTTGATGTACTTTTGATACAATTTTAGTTTGGTATTTTTGGATAAACCAAGTTTTAGCAAACATCTCCCAAATATGGTACCAAAATAACCCTTCTGAGTTTTTTTCAGTAAAACTAACACATTTGTCATTTTTATTTCAATTGGGATACGTGTCCAACAAGGATCATGGCCTGCATCTATGTGAAGGTGGCATGGTATACTAGCTACAACATTTTAGTTTGCTATTTTTAGGCCTCTGGTTAAATAGGAATTTGCATGGGAAGTGGGCTATCTCTGTTATTTCATGTGGTGGAAATTATTGCTTAGCCATTTTTCCTAGATGCTACTTTTTATACAGAAATTATTTTGGGGTTCACAACACTTGGTCATGACAGTACACTAACCATACTAACATGAAATGCCAATACAAACATCTAAATAAATCTAGATTAATTGCTATGATCATATCAAAAACCTAAGCAGTAATCTGTTTTCAGAAGTTTCTGAAAACAGACAGAACATAGCTACTTTGCCTCATATTTCCATTGAGCTAAACTAATTATTTTGGAAATCTAAATCATGTCTGTGAATCTATGAAACTAGCTCTTTCCAACCATACAAAGATTTCAAATTTTGGTGGGGCAGATTTCTCAGAAAATGCATGCAAAGTTGGCTACCCTATACGGTTTCCAGCACAGCAGTTTTTCAGAAAACTCAAATCGAGCGGGAACTAACCAGGGCCGTTGATCTCGCGATCGACGGCCCACGGCCATCTTCCTCAGCCCGACGGGGCAGAGTACAGGGAGAGAGAGGGAGCGGCCGGGGCGGCACCTGCCGGCGGCGAGGGACTCCGGGGCGGCTTGGGGTTGAGGGAGGGTGGTCGGGGCAGCTCCTGGGTGGCGGTGGCGTCGCCGGAGACGCACCACCGCGGCGTCACGGTGCGGTGGCCGAACAGCTCGGGGTCGAGCTCCGGCTGCTCCTCCGCTGCACCTGGGTGGAAGAGGGGAGTGGTGGTGGTGGTGTGGTGGAGGGTGGAGGCCAGGGGTGGCTTTTATAGACGGGAGAGGCACGGGGGTGAGAGGATGGTGAGGGGGGTCCGGGCGGCCATGCCTTGCCGCGGGTGGCACGGGTGCGTGCGGGGCGGCGTCATGCGGGCGAGGGAGGCACGGGCGCGGGTCTGGGGTGTGCAAGGGGTGGAGTGGCGCACGCAGTGGCGGTCGGGCGGCTCGCGTGCGTGCTGGTCGGGCGGGGTGGTTGCGGTGCAGGGCATGCACGCAGGGTGCTCGACAGTGGGTCTGACCGGCAGAGCACCGGCAAATGCGGGCAGGGGGAGGGGCCAGGAGCTACGGGGTCGAGTTGGGGAGCATCTAGGGAGCAAGGGCAAGCTCCAGGACGTGGTGGTGCAGTGGCTTGCTGCTGGTTGGTCAAATGCCCATGGTGGTGGCCATGTCCATGGCATGGATGCTTAGGGCTAGGGTTTAGGGCATGGGAGTGCTAGGGTGTTGTCCAGAACGTGCAGGGGGGTGTTGGTGAGCTGCTGGACAAGTTGGGGACAGCAAGGGAGCAAGTTAGGGCTGCCGGGTATAGGGCACCATTTTGCACTATTTGCAACTATTAGGCACTTTAATGCTATAGAAAAAGATGAAGTGCAAGTGTGCAAATGCTGTGGGAAATAAGTATAGGTGTTGGTGATTTTTGGTGCTATGATGGAAATTATTTGACAAGTGCATCATAGCACATTTTGTGATTTGGTAAAATTAAAGAAAGTAATAGAAAGGTAAATTTAAATTTTTGAAAATATATTTTGAAGAGGGAAGAAATATTAGAGCAAAGTGGGAGTGAGCGCTTTGTCACCCCACTGATTTTTGGTTTAAAAAAAATTAATTTTCTCCCTTGGAGAAATTGATGTGGCACTTGTCCCATGATTTTATGTGTTGATGTTTTCATTTTGTTTCTTTTTCCTTCCTTCATAATTTTATTTAGCAAACACACACATCAGGCAACAAAACACAACAATATTCACATCACAACCATGACCACACAATTCAAACCACATGAATTAATCTCACCACCAATTCCATAATTAACAATACTATCTTATAAAAATGATCACACTCAATTATGACAAGATGATGTTTAAAGAATATCTCAACTCATACTTAATTGTTTTCAACAAGGTTTGAGAAAGGAAATATGTGGGGTAATATTTTTCCCACTAGTGTTGTTTTCAAACGGAGTGGAAATCAGGGTTTATAAAATGGGAGTTGCATATACATGCAAAATATCATGGTTAGCTTTAGACAGGAGATAACATATAGATCTCCATATTTTTGGGAACACATAATTTTGGAATTACTTTTACTTTCTCAACTAAAGGATATTTTATTTGTTGCTGAAATCAAACATCATTGCAATAGACTTTGGCCAGAATAAGATTAGAAAAAGAATATATGGAATCTACTCTTGTCATAACATGAGCACCAAGTTTAATATATTTTACTTGGGCTGGATTCTTGGATTAATATTTACTAGTCAAACAACATAAACAACAAGTCACACAAGATCAAACAGAACAATATAAAGGAAAACACAATCATTAGTGTAGTAATTTCAAAAAGTTTTTGTTGGTTCTGAATTTTGGGTCTTGTTAATTCTTATTATAAATTTGGGATGTTACAAATCCTTCCCCCCTTAAAATAAATCTCGTCCCGAGATTTTGCCCGGGGTACGGGGAGTACGAGGGCATGGGTCTTGGGCTGGTATACTTCCGAGGTCGTTGCTTCTTCAGTGAGGTCGCCTGGTGAGAATTCGACAAATTGATGTTGCGAGGTCGTTCCTTGTCGATAATTTTCCCTGATGGGTTCCGATCCTGGATGAAAGGGTTGACTTGATGATCGTTGCTGATGGATAGTCTTGGTTGGCTGTTTCCAGTTTCTACGGGGCTGAGGCGCAAGGAGCTAATTATTACCACATTCTTGTATACCCATTGCAGGTCTTCCCCCCCTTGAAAGGGGTTTTTAATCGGTCTTGCTGAATTTTGCAGCCGGAGTTGACTTGGAGGCATTATCCTTTTGAGTAGCTTGACGATCTTCGTCTTGGTTGTCACTCCTTAGTGCTTGGGGTTGGTGCAGATATCACTTCGTACTATTTCCTCCTTACGGGGGTCGCAGATGGGGACGCGTGGTTTTGGAATGCGTCGAGTCTGCGTACTCAACTCTCTCGGTTTCTAATTAGAAAAAGGATGTTATAAACGTCTGAGTTTGTCTAGACTTGCTTGGTGGTTGATGTTGTCCACAGCAGGCGCTTATGTCATTTGTTTCTTCTGAGTATTCCATTGGTTGTTTGTCTTCATCATTGTCCTTCTTCAGTGAGTAAAGGAGGAACTTCAATGCTGACTTCTTTGGTTCTTGAGCTTCATGAAGCGTTGGTAAGAAGTACAGTCTAGATTATCGAGCTTCCAGAGGAATCTAAAATTAGTACAAGGACCCTAAAGGTAAGTGGTTGTGGTTTGGTCTGCTGTTCGACAAGGGTACAAGGGTCGCGTTCTCATTTAGCCTTAATAAGTTAGAAAAAGAGCTTCATGTCAGTAGTCGATGTTCTTGCTTTCTTGAATCCTCCTTCGGTGTGATTGATCGAGGCCAGTTGAACAGGATGATTGCTAGATAGGTAACATTGACGGTGCTTGCTTCTTGGTTCAATTCCGCGCAGATGGTCTTCAGTGTTGATCGACTTCGGCCTTGATGATGGTGATCTTCTTACTACCAACTATGTGTGATTCTTTCTATAGCACCTCTCTTTTTGGCAAAACTTGTGGTTAGATAAGGCCAGTTAGTATAGCCACAAACTGGGGTTAGATGTTAATCTAGAATTTGGTAAGTGGGCTCAAAAAGTCACGGCTTAATGGACTTTAGAAAAAGGTTAGTGAAGAATCTTCACACCGTTTGTTTCCCAACAGGTACCTTTGTATTTCTTGTTTTGATTAGTTGAGCCGGGTTGAACTAGGATTGTTGTTCGGCAGATGACGTCGATGGCGTCCTCTTTCCTGGGGTAAATTCATGTTGACGATCTTTAAAGTTGGTTTCCTTTGGGTTAGTTGGTGGCGATCTCCCTTGGATGGGTCTTGTGCTTGAGGCTTCATATAATCTTCAGAAATTCAGCGGCAGGCTAGGGTTCTCATCCATCTTTCCCAAGTTTGCGATGATAGGTGGGAGTTAGTCTTATTTCACGGGACAAATTTGGGTGGGTCAAACCTAGCAAGGTTAGCGCAAGGGATTAAAGTGCCACTAACTGTTCGTCAAGCGGGTAGGTACATGATCCTCTTTGAAACCCATCATTACCGTTGGTCTCTGAGCTTGATTCTTCATAGCAACTCTTATGCACTCCTTGAGTTCCTGTAATTACCAATTCTAAATGAGTCTCCTTATGTCCTCGTTTCATGTCAAGGTTTGCGGTCCTAGAGGACTAGTAGGTACTATCGTGGACTTGAGTTAGTTCTTAACCCAAAGTTAGATACGATAAGTTGGTGTAGTATTCTTGTAATTTCACAAGTTAATTTTGTGACGTGGGGCTCCTGTCTTTACGAGGTTGGCGTGCAATTGCAGTTTCCTTCAAGATCTAGACGCACTTGCTCCAGATGGTGCATGAATTCCATTGTCTGACTTGTCAGTTAGGTTACAAAAATTTCTGGCTATGTGGCTAAGGATCGGGGGTCTTTTGTATCTTGCGGAACTGTCAGATCTTAATGGGAGATGGTCTAGATGAGAGGGAAAATATTTTAGAAAGATTTTCCTTGGCGGTTTTACATCCGCAACAAGGTACAACTATGGCGAAGAGGTCAAAATGGGTTTTTGGTAGGTGGCAAAAGGAAACTAAACTTTTTTTATTTATAAAACTCCTTTTTCCATCTCACAAACAACACACAAGCAGAGTTCACACAAGCAAGGTGCACACAGGGTACGTCTAGTACCAACAGACGCCTAATACTCGTGGTAGTCGGGGTAACCAAAGTTCCTATCATGAGTTTTTCCTAGGGGTCTTTGTCGAACATGGTTGGTGAAGTCTTCATTTTATCGCCTTAGTCTTCCGCTGGAGAAATTGAGATCGTCGAAGTTGCAACTTGAGTAGAATTTTTGATGTTGAGCTGAGGTCTTCGGAAGTCTCTTGCTTTGTTGACATCGACGATTTTGGCATTTGCAAATCAACCGCCTTGATGTTAAATGTTGGGTATTTGTGATGGAAGCTTCTTCCTTATGGGTGCTAACTGGTTAGGTCTCACTTGGGTTCATCGTCAGGTATACTCTTGGTTTTGAAGGGGTAAGAGATAACAGAAGATTCCTTGGAAACTCTTAAAATAGAGGGGTAAGACGTTGAAATATTTGAGGAAATGAGAAGAGCGAAGCCATTTTAGGACTCCTCTAGATAAAAATATATTTTGGTAGTAATATATTTTTAACAAAAATATTTTTTTTTCCTCACTAACGTCCATGCTAACTAAGGTCTCCTACAGTCAGGATGGCTCTGATACCAAGTCTGTGGGGACCCCGGACTAGCTGTCCGAAATACCCTTGTGCCTACATCAGCGATCCCATGATCAGTGTGTCGCTGAGCACAATCAAACTGGTAATCAAAGAACATCCATAAATACCGAAGGAATATACTTACTCGATTGAAGTCATAATCTTCAATAGGTACTTGCAGCGGAAAATCACCAAACAACGTGGAGCCCAAGTCATTCGCCTTAACCCTACAGGCAACTGACTGGGAAGCGCCCTAGTTCGCATTGATGTCATTTCCTTCTCCTCCTTCAAGCTACTCTTCCTTAAAATCTGGCTAAGACAATAGCCAGGGACGAAACCAATATGAGTACAATGGGAATTGTACTCGCAAACTACCCCCGAATGAGCATGCACTACACTTCTTATAGTTTTGAGTAAAACTTTGTTTGCTTTGAAAACTCTATCCTTATTGAAAAGAGAAGGATAGACCTTTGTTTGAAAACTCTATAACTTTTGATGAAGAAAAATAAGGAGAATTTTATAACTTTTCATAACCCTTGTATACTTTTCGAAAACATCTATAGCCTCTGTTAAAAGAAAAGAAGGCTTCTAGATCTTTTTCCCATAAATCGGTTTTTGTAAGAAATCTCTTTTACAACGTTTTCCCGAAAGTAGATGTTTGTTGAAAAAGGTAAGAAGCCCCTTTTTAAAACGTTTTTCCTGGAAGATCACCATTTTGTTTATTTCTCCAAAACTCCTCCTTTTTCCCGACCATGTCTCATCATGGTCCATTTATCTCCAACAACTCATGCCAGCCCATTGGCATAGTTGCACAAAACATACTCCACTTCATTTTCTATTTCAAAACTCAAATCTTTTCCAAAACTTGCACATAGTCTAGTACAGCCTCCCAACTATCCATATCCGAGGACTCGGCTATTCGAATAGTTTTTACCCTCTGCAGAGGTAGCACGCTTTTCCCACACCCATCCGGTAACTCATCGTGTCAGCCACGTCCCGCCATACAAGGTGTATGCGAAGTTGAGCCACCGGCCATAGCCTTTCCTTTGCTCATGCTAGTATAGGACCCTGCCCTTACGAATTCACCATTCCTTCAACACCTAGTACAGGATCCCCCGTCGAGGAACCTAGATGTAAGGACTCGTAGTTTTGCCCGGCGAGTAATCTCTTCAATCCCGCAAGCCAACATATTGCCGGGACCCAGGTCAGGGGTTAGAGTCGCCATGCTCATCCCCTCATGCATAACGGAGCCGTCTCCGTCGATGAGGTATCCAGTACTAACACGAGCAAATTATATGACTACGCCCGTTCCCATATTTGGGTAGATGTGGTCGCACAGGTTATTGGCTGGTCGTCATAGTACTAGGACACAATGTGCATTTTTCATAAACATCACCATTCACCATTTCTCCACTTCCATACCGACAATTCGGCATTCCTCATTTGTCCAAGTACTTCCAAAGGAGTTCTGAGTAACAATATTTTCCTTTTCCCAACCTATAGTTTGAAAAAGAATTTTCCACCCAATACTTCCATATGGGGTGTAAAAAAAATAATATACTTGTATTTCGAAAAAGGGTTTTCAAAATCATAGCTTTAGTGGCAAAAGCCACTTAAGTCATTTATGCTCTTTATAGGTAAAACATGTAAATCAAAATAGACGTATATAAATGCAAGCTCAGAGAAGTAGCTTGCCTGTTTTCAGCATAATGTCCCTGGACTTCTCCTCACTGATCAGAGAAATAAACTCGGATTCTTCTCCAATAAATCCTTTCCAATATCACCCAGGTAGCGTTTATATCTAGCGTCGCAAAAAGGAAAGAACACAATCAACATACAGTAGGACACTCCAACAACCAACATCAAGCAACACTAACAAACAACAATCATGAGAGAAGACTATTAACAAACAAGTTTGGTAATCACCACAGTACTCATGTTTATAAACATATGATTAAAGTTATGATTAAGCATCTTTATTCAAATAGGAAATACTTCAGACAAAAGTTAAGCTACCAACTCTTTTCTGTAATTCAAAATATCTCACCAATCTAAGGTAGAGACATTACTAGACACTCAAGCTAGCACTCAACTTGAATATAACCAAGTTTAACAAGCAAGGCAATTATATTAATCACACCAAATAATCTAATCATCAACATAAACAAGCAATATATACCATTACTGAACTACTCAATCAAGCATCACAACAACTCTAAAGCATCACACATAGCTATTGCACTCACAAAGCAACACAATTTGATTTCGATTTAATTGAATTAACCATTATTTAATTGTGTCACAATTATGGCAGAAACTAGGGTTTCATGTTTAATTGCATAACTTGTGTTCTGTTGGTCACAAAAATATGAACTAAAATTCTATGGATAGCTACTGATTTTTATAAGCTAACCCAATTGGATTTATTTCAATTTGAGTTATTAAACTCCCTGTATACATGTTTTAATCCAGAAGGTCAGTTTTCTTGTTTTTGCTACAACTCAAGTTAATCTTATTCAAAAATTAAATCCTTTTAGGGATAACTAGTATTGCTTAAATGTGAGCTAAAAAAATTAGTTTGACCTCATTTTGATTAATAGAGTATCAGAAACAAACAAATTTAGGTTTTATACCTTCTGTGGCATTTTGAATATCATTGTTTATTTATTAATCTAAATGGGGTGAAATCACTTTAGTGAGTTAGATAATTTCATAAGATTTCCAGAACATTTTCATTTGCTATTTTTAGATTCCTAGATCTCGAGATATTGATTTTCAAAGTCTTCATCAACTTTCTGACAGAAGATTCACCTTTTTAAGTTTAACAACTAACTGATTTGATAATTTTCTACTGACTTAACCACAACACTAAATGGAATAAAGCCAGTGGCATTGGGCAGATTAGTTGATGTACTTTTGATAACATTTTAGTTTGGTATTTTTAGTTGAACCAACTTTTAGGAAACATCTCCCAAAGATGGTACCAAAATAATCTTTCTGGTTTTTAGGTCACAACTAACACAATTGTCATTTTTATTTCAAATGGGATACATGTCCAACAAGGATCATGGCCTGCATCTATGTTAAGATGGCATGTTATACTAGCTACACAATTTTAGTTTTATATTTTTAGGCCTCTGGTTAAATAGGAACTTGCATGGGAAGTTGGGCTGTCTCTGTTATTTCATGTGGTGGAATTAACTGACTAGCTATCTTCCTTCATTTAGATCTTTTACATAGATTTTATTTTGGGGTTCACAACACTTGTTCATGGCGGTATACTATCCATACTAACATGACATGCCACTACTAACATCTAAATAAATTTAGGTTAATTTCTATGATTGGATCAAAAAGCCTAAACAGTTATCTGTTTTCAGAAGTTTCTGAAAACAGGCAGAGCATAGCTACTTTTGCCTCATCTTTCCATTGAGCTAAGGTAATGATTTTGGAAATCTAAATCATGCCTGTGAATCTATGAAACTAGCTCTTCCGAACCATGCAAAGATTTCAAATTTTGGTTGGACAGATTTCTCAGAAAATTCATTCAAAGGTGGCTACTCTATACGGTTTCCAGCACTTGGCAGTTTTTTTCAGAAAAATCGAATCGGGCGGGAACTAACCAGGGCCGTTGATCTCGCGATCGACGGCCCACGGCCATCTTCCTCAGCCCGACGGGGCAGAGTACAGGGAGAGAGAGGGAGCGGCCGGGGAGGCACCTGCCGGCGGCGAGGGACTCCGGGGCGGCTTGGGGGCGAGGGAGGGTGGTCGGGGCAGTGTCTGGGCGGCGGTGGCGTCGGAGAGGCACCACAGCGGCAGCACGGCGTCGGCGGCCGTGCAGCTCGGAGTGGAGCTCCGGCTCCTCCTCTGTTGCTCCTGCGGCTTCCTGGTGAGTGAGGGGCAGTGGGGGTGGTGGTGTGGTGCAAAGGGGTGGTGAGTGGGGGCCTTTTATAGGCCGGAGCGGCACGGAGGCGAGAGGATGGTGAGGGGGGGTCCGGGCGGCCATGCCTTGCCGCGGGTGGCACGGGTGCGTGCGGGGCGGCGTCATGCGGGCGAGGGAGGCACGGGCGCGGGTCTGGGGTGTGCAAGGGGTGGAGTGGCGCACGCAGTGGCGGTCGGGCGGCTCGCGTGCGTGCTGGTCGGGCGGGGTGGTTGCGGTGCAGGGCATGCACGCAGGGTGCTCGACAGTGGGTCTGACCGGCAGAGCACCGGCAAATGCGGGCAGGGGGAGGGGCCAGGAGCTACGGGGTCGAGTTGGGGAGCATCTAGGGAGCAAGGGCAAGCTCCAGGACGTGGTGGTGCAGTGGCTTGCTGCTGGTTGGTCAAATGCCCATGGTGGTGGCCATGTCCATGGCATGGATGCTTAGGGCTAGGGTTTAGGGCATGGGAGTGCTAGGGTGTTGTCCAGAACGTGCAGGGGGGTGTTGGTGAGCTGCTGGACAAGTTGGGGACAGCAAGGGAGCAAGTTAGGGCTGCCGGGTATAGGGCACCATTTTGCACTATTTGCAACTATTAGGCACTTTAATGCTATAGAAAAAGATGAAGTGCAAGTGTGCAAATGCTGTGGGAAATAAGTATAGGTGTTGGTGATTTTTGGTGCTATGATGGAAATTATTTGACAAGTGCATCATAGCACATTTTGTGATTTGGTAAAATTAAAGAAAGTAATAGAAAGGTAAATTTAAATTTTTGAAAATATATTTTGAAGAGGGAAGAAATATTAGAGCAAAGTGGGAGTGAGCGCTTTGTCACCCCACTGATTTTTGGTTTAAAAAAAATTAATTTTCTCCCTTGGAGAAATTGATGTGGCACTTGTCCCATGATTTTATGTGTTGATGTTTTCATTTTGTTTCTTTTTCCTTCCTTCATAATTTTATTTAGCAAACACACACATCAGGCAACAAAACACAACAATATTCACATCACAACCATGACCACACAATTCAAACCACATGAATTAATCTCACCACCAATTCCATAATTAACAATACTATCTTATAAAAATGATCACACTCAATTATGACAAGATGATGTTTAAAGAATATCTCAACTCATACTTAATTGTTTTCAACAAGGTTTGAGAAAGGAAATATGTGGGGTAATATTTTTCCCACTAGTGTTGTTTTCAAACGGAGTGGAAATCAGGGTTTATAAAATGGGAGTTGCATATACATGCAAAATATCATGGTTAGCTTTAGACAGGAGATAACATATAGATCTCCATATTTTTGGGAACACATAATTTTGGAATTACTTTTACTTTCTCAACTAAAGGATATTTTATTTGTTGCTGAAATCAAACATCATTGCAATAGACTTTGGCCAGAATAAGATTAGAAAAAGAATATATGGAATCTACTCTTGTCATAACATGAGCACCAAGTTTAATATATTTTACTTGGGCTGGATTCTTGGATTAATATTTACTAGTCAAACAACATAAACAACAAGTCACACAAGATCAAACAGAACAATATAAAGGAAAACACAATCATTAGTGTAGTAATTTCAAAAAGTTTTTGTTGGTTCTGAATTTTGGGTCTTGTTAATTCTTATTATAAATTTGGGATGTTACAAATCCTTCCCCCCTTAAAATAAATCTCGTCCCGAGATTTTGCCCGGGGTACGGGGGAGTACGAGGGCACGGGTCTTGGGCTGGTATACTTCCGAGGTCGTTGCTTCTTCAGTGAGGTCGCCAGGTGAGAATTCGACAAATTGATGTTGCGAGGTCGTTCCTTGTCGATAATTTTCCCTGATGGGTTCCGATCCTGGATGAAAGGGTTGACTTGATGATCGTTGCTGATGGATAGTCTTGGTTGGCTGTTTCCAGTTTCTACGGGGCTGAGGCGCAAGGAGCTAATTATTACCACATTCTTGTATACCCATCAAATGTGCCAAGACGCCAAACAACAACTTCAGTGAAGAAGGCTTATCAAATCTTCTCCTGGTTCTATGAAAGACACCCTCAAATGTATTATCCTCCTGCCACTCAATCTGTAGGTAGTTCCAAATCCTGATACTGAAATTGCAAGCAAAAAATAAGTGTGTCCAATCCTCAACAACATGCCCAGGGCATAAAACACAATGCAATTCATCGTCACATTCCAATGCCGTCTCCTTAGCATATCCCTGGTATTCAATCTATCACTCACCATAAGCCATGCAAACACCTTGATTCTCAACATAAGGAAACTGCCCCAATCCACTTGTTATGGGTGCTAGCTGTGATGTGTTTAAAACAGTGATGATAATATCTAGAGGATGTAAATTACCCCCTGGCCAAATTGTCTGCCAAACATCTTTCCCTGTGCCTGAATATGAACAGTGTTTAATTTCCCTTGCAGCAACTGAAGCTCCTCATAAGCCTGCTGGAGAGTGGCAAATAAAACAAATCCACAATGTCAGCATTGAGCAATGCCTCCTTTACTGACAGCTGCTTATCTAAAGCATAAGAGTACAATCTAGGGTATTCACCCCTGAGATGCATCCCATTCCATGTATCTTCCCAGAACAAAACTGAACTCCCAGTAACCACCTTAACTGAACAAATCTGCCTATATTGCTGCTGAAGCTTCATTATGTCTCTCCACCAAAATGATCCACATAAATTAGCTGTATGTGGCACCTCATTACCATAATGCCTCCAAACCAAGTTCACCCATGGTAAGTCCTCCTTATTGTAGAACTTATGCAGCTGTTTCATGAGTAGCCCCTGATTCTGCTTTTTAAAATCCAAAATTCCTAGCCCACCACTTGACTTAGGTTTACATATCATTTCCCAAGATGCTAAAGATTGCTTGGATGAATCCTGGTTATTGCCTCTCCACAGACACTGCCTGATAATTCGATTCAACTGCTTAATAATACCCTGAGGAATATCCAAAGAACAGTCATGCAGGTCTTCCCCCCCTTGAAAGGGGTTTTTAATCGGTCTTGCTGAATTTTGCAGCCGGAGTTGACTTGGAGGCATTATCCTTTTTGAGTAGCTTGACGATCTTCGTCTTGGTTGTCACTCCTTAGTGCTTGGGGTTGGTGCAGATATCACTTCGTACTATTTCCTCCTTACGGGGGTCGCAGATGGGGACGCGTGGTTTTTGGAATGCGTCGAGTCTGCGTACTCAACTCTCTCCGGTTTCTAATTAGAAAAAGGATGTTATAAACGTCTGAGTTTGTCTAGACTTGCTTGGTGGTTGATGTTGTCCACAGCAGGCGCTTATGTCATTTGTTTCTTCTGAGTATTCCATTGGTTGTTTGTCTTCATCATTGTCCTTCTTCAGTGAGTAAAGGAGGAACTTCAATGCTGACTTCTTTGGTTCTTGAGCTTCATGAAGCGTTGGTAAGAAGTACAGTCTAGATTATCGAGCTTCCAGAGGAATCTAAAAATTAGTACAAGGACCCTAAAGGTAAGTGGTTTGTGGTTTGGTCTGCTGTTCGACAAGGGTACAAGGGTCGCGTTCTCATTTAGCCTTAATAAGTTAGAAAAAGAGCTTCATGTCAGTAGTCGATGTTCTTGCTTTCTTGAATCCTCCTTCGGTGTGATTGATCGAGGCCAGTTGAACAGGATGATTGCTAGATAGGTAACATTGACGGTGCTTGCTTCTTGGTTCAATTCCGCGCAGATGGTCTTCAGTGTTGATCGACTTCGGCCTTGATGATGGTGATCTTCTTACTACCAACTATGTGTGATTCTTTCTATAGCACCTCTCTTTTTGGCAAAACTTGTGGTTAGATAAGGCCAGTTAGTATAGCCACAAACTGGGGTTAGATGTTAATCTAGAATTTGGTAAGTGGGCTCAAAAAGTCACGGCTTAATGGACTTTAGAAAAAGGTTAGTGAAGAATCTTCACACCGTTTGTTTCCCAACAGGTACCTTTGTATTTCTTGTTTTGATTAGTTGAGCCGGGTTGAACTAGGATTGTTGTTCGGCAGATGACGTCGATGGCGTCCTCTTTCCTGGGGTAAATTCATGTTGACGATCTTTAAAGTTGGTTTCCTTTGGGTTAGTTGGTGGCGATCTCCCTTGGATGGGTCTTGTGCTTGAGGCTTCATATAATCTTCAGAAATTCAGCGGCAGGCTAGGGTTCTCATCCATCTTTCCCAAGTTTGCGATGATAGGTGGGAGTTAGTCTTATTTCACGGGACAAATTTGGGTGGGTCAAACCTAGCAAGGTTAGCGCAAGGGATTAAAGTGCCACTAACTGTTCGTCAAGCGGGTAGGTACATGATCCTCTTTGAAACCCATCATTACCGTTGGTCTCTGAGCTTGATTCTTCATAGCAACTCTTATGCACTCCTTGAGTTCCTGTAATTACCAATTCTAAATGAGTCTCCTTATGTCCTCGTTTCATGTCAAGGTTTGCGGTCCTAGAGGACTAGTAGGTACTATCGTGGACTTGAGTTAGTTCTTAACCCAAAGTTAGATACGATAAGTTGGTGTAGTATTCTTGTAATTTCACAAGTTAATTTTGTGACGTGGGGCTCCTGTCTTTACGAGGTTGGCGTGCAATTGCAGTTTCCTTCAAGATCTAGACGCACTTGCTCCAGATGGTGCATGAATTCCATTGTCTGACTTGTCAGTTAGGTTACAAAAATTTCTGGCTATGTGGCTAAGGATCGGGGGTCTTTTGTATCTTGCGGAACTGTCAGATCTTAATGGGAGATGGTCTAGATGAGAGGGAAAATATTTTAGAAAGATTTTCCTTGGCGGTTTTACATCCGCAACAAGGTACAACTATGGCGAAGAGGTCAAAATGGGTTTTTGGTAGGTGGCAAAAGGAAACTAAACTTTTTTTTTATTTATAAAACTCCTTTTTCCATCTCACAAACAACACACAAGCAGAGTTCACACAAGCAAGGTGCACACAGGGTACGTCTAGTACCAACAGACGCCTAATACTCGTGGTAGTCGGGGTAACCAAAGTTCCTATCATGAGTTTTTCCTAGGGGTCTTTGTCGAACATGGTTGGTGAAGTCTTCATTTTATCGCCTTAGTCTTCCGCTGGAGAAATTGAGATCGTCGAAGTTGCAACTTGAGTAGAATTTTTGATGTTGAGCTGAGGTCTTCGGAAGTCTCTTGCTTTGTTGACATCGACGATTTTGGCATTTGCAAATCAACCGCCTTGATGTTAAATGTTGGGTATTTGTGATGGAAGCTTCTTCCTTATGGGTGCTAACTGGTTAGGTCTCACTTGGGTTCATCGTCAGGTATACTCTTGGTTTTGAAGGGGTAAGAGATAACAGAAGATTCCTTGGAAACTCTTAAAATAGAGGGGTAAGACGTTGAAATATTTGAGGAAATGAGAAGAGCGAAGCCATTTTAGGACTCCTCTAGATAAAAATATATTTTGGTAGTAATATATTTTTAACAAAAATATTTTTTTTTCCTCACTAACGTCCATGCTAACTAAGGTCTCCTACAGTCAGGATGGCTCTGATACCAAGTCTGTGGGGACCCCGGACTAGCTGTCCGAAATACCCTTGTGCCTACATCAGCGATCCCATGATCAGTGTGTCGCTGAGCACAATCAAACTGGTAATCAAAGAACATCCATAAATACCGAAGGAATATACTTACTCGATTGAAGTCATAATCTTCAATAGGTACTTGCAGCGGAAAATCACCAAACAACGTGGAGCCCAAGTCATTCGCCTTAACCCTACAGGCAACTGACTGGGAAGCGCCCTAGTTCGCATTGATGTCATTTCCTTCTCCTCCTTCAAGCTACTCTTCCTTAAAATCTGGCTAAGACAATAGCCAGGGACGAAACCAATATGAGTACAATGGTAATTGTACTCGCAAACTACCCCCGAATGAGCATGCACTACACTTCTTATAGTTTTGAGTAAAACTTTGTTTGCTTTGAAAACTCTATCCTTATTGAAAAGAGAAGGATAGACCTTTGTTTGAAAACTCTATAACTTTTGATGAAGAAAAATAAGGAGAATTTTATAACTTTTCATAACCCTTGTATACTTTTCGAAAACATCTATAGCCTCTGTTAAAAGAAAAGAAGGCTTCTAGATCTTTTTCCCATAAATCGGTTTTTGTAAGAAATCTCTTTTACAACGTTTTCCCGAAAGTAGATGTTTGTTGAAAAAGGTAAGAAGCCCCTTTTTAAAATGTTTTTCCTGGAAGATCACCATTTTGTTTATTTCTCCAAAACTCCTCCTTTTTCCCGACCATGTCTCATCATGGTCCATTTATCTCCAACAACTCATGCCAGCCCATTGGCATAGTTGCACAAAACATACTCCACTTCATTTTCTATTTCAAAACTCAAATCTTTTCCAAAACTTGCACATAGTCTAGTACAGCCTCCCAACTATCCATATCCGAGGACTCGGCTATTCGAATAGTTTTTACCCTCTGCAGAGGTAGCACGCTTTTCCCACACCCATCCGGTAACTCATCGTGTCAGCCACGTCCCGCCATACAAGGTGTATGCGAAGTTGAGCCACCGGCCATAGCCTTTCCTTTGCTCATGCTAGTATAGGACCCTGCCCTTACGAATTCACCATTCCTTCAACACCTAGTACAGGATCCCCCGTCGAGGAACCTAGATGTAAGGACTCGTAGTTTTGCCCGGCGAGTAATCTCTTCAATCCCGCAAGCCAACATATTGCCGGGACCCAGGTCAGGGGTTAGAGTCGCCATGCTCATCCCCTCATGCATAACGGAGCCGTCTCCGTCGATGAGGTATCCAGTACTAACACGAGCAAATTATATGACTACGCCCGTTCCCATATTTGGGTAGATGTGGTCGCACAGGTTATTGGCTGGTCGTCATAGTACTAGGACACAATGTGCATTTTTCATAAACATCACCATTCACCATTTCTCCACTTCCATACCGACAATTCGGCATTCCTCATTTGTCCAAGTACTTCCAAAGGAGTTCTGAGTAACAATATTTTCCTTTTCCCAACCTATAGTTTGAAAAAGAATTTTCCACCCAATACTTCCATATGGGGTGTAAAAAAAATAATATACTTGTATTTCGAAAAAGGGTTTTCAAAATCATAGCTTTAGTGGCAAAAGCCACTTAAGTCATTTATGCTCTTTATAGGTAAAACATGTAAATCAAAATAGACGTATATAAATGCAAGCTCAGAGAAGTAGCTTGCCTGTTTTCAGCATAATGTCCCTGGACTTCTCCTCACTGATCAGAGAAATAAACTCGGATTCTTCTCCAATAAATCCTTTCCAATATCACCCAGGTAGCGTTTATATCTAGCGTCGCAAAAAGGAAAGAACACAATCAACATACAGTAGGACACTCCAACAACCAACATCAAGCAACACTAACAAACAACAATCATGAGAGAAGACTATTAACAAACAAGTTTGGTAATCACCACAGTACTCATGTTTATAAACATATGATTAAAGTTATGATTAAGCATCTTTATTCAAATAGGAAATACTTCAGACAAAAGTTAAGCTACCAACTCTTTTCTGTAATTCAAAATATCTCACCAATCTAAGGTAGAGACATTACTAGACACTCAAGCTAGCACTCAACTTGAATATAACCAAGTTTAACAAGCAAGGCAATTATATTAATCACACCAAATAATCTAATCATCAACATAAACAAGCAATATATACCATTACTGAACTACTCAATCAAGCATCACAACAACTCTAAAGCATCACACATAGCTATTGCACTCACAAAGCAACACAATTTGATTTCGATTTAATTGAATTAACCATTATTTAATTGTGTCACAATTATGGCAGAAACTAGGGTTTCATGTTTAATTGCATAACTTGTGTTCTGTTGGTCACAAAAATATGAACTAAAATTCTATGGATAGCTACTGATTTTTATAAGCTAACCCAATTGGATTTATTTCAATTTGAGTTATTAAACTCCCTGTATACATGTTTTAATCCAGAAGGTCAGTTTTCTTGTTTTTGCTACAACTCAAGTTAATCTTATTCAAAAATTAAATCCTTTTAGGGATAACTAGTATTGCTTAAATGTGAGCTAAAAAAATTAGTTTGACCTCATTTTGATTAATAGAGTATCAGAAACAAACAAATTTAGGTTTTATACCTTCTGTGGCATTTTGAATATCATTGTTTATTTATTAATCTAAATGGGGTGAAATCACTTTAGTGAGTTAGATAATTTCATAAGATTTCCAGAACATTTTCATTTGCTATTTTTAGATTCCTAGATCTCGAGATATTGATTTTCAAAGTCTTCATCAACTTTCTGACAGAAGATTCACCTTTTTAAGTTTAACAACTAACTGATTTGATAATTTTCTACTGACTTAACCACAACACTAAATGGAATAAAGCCAGTGGCATTGGGCAGATTAGTTGATGTACTTTTGATAACATTTTAGTTTGGTATTTTTAGTTGAACCAACTTTTAGGAAACATCTCCCAAAGATGGTACCAAAATAATCTTTCTGGTTTTTAGGTCACAACTAACACAATTGTCATTTTTATTTCAAATGGGATACATGTCCAACAAGGATCATGGCCTGCATCTATGTTAAGATGGCATGTTATACTAGCTACACAATTTTAGTTTTATATTTTTAGGCCTCTGGTTAAATAGGAACTTGCATGGGAAGTTGGGCTGTCTCTGTTATTTCATGTGGTGGAATTAACTGACTAGCTATCTTCCTTCATTTAGATCTTTTACATAGATTTTATTTTGGGGTTCACAACACTTGTTCATGGCGGTATACTATCCATACTAACATGACATGCCACTACTAACATCTAAATAAATTTAGGTTAATTTCTATGATTGGATCAAAAAGCCTAAACAGTTATCTGTTTTCAGAAGTTTCTGAAAACAGGCAGAGCATAGCTACTTTTGCCTCATCTTTCCATTGAGCTAAGCTAATGATTTTGGAAATCTAAATCATGCCTGTGAATCTATGAAACTAGCTCTTCCGAACCATGCAAAGATTTCAAATTTTGGTTGGACAGATTTCTCAGAAAATTCATTCAAAGGTGGCTACTCTATACGGTTTCCAGCACTTGGCAGTTTTTTTCAGAAAAATCGAATCGGGCGGGAACTAACCAGGGCCGTTGATCTCGCGATCGACGGCCCACGGCCATCTTCCTCAGCCCGACGGGGCAGAGTACAGGGAGAGAGAGGGAGCGGCCGGGGAGGCACCTGCCGGCGGCGAGGGACTCCGGGGCGGCTTGGGGGCGAGGGAGGGTGGTCGGGCAGTGTCTGGGCAGTGTCTGGGCGGCGGTGGTGTCGGAGAGGCACCACAGCGGCAGCACGGCGTCGGCGGCCGTGCAGCTCGGAGTGGAGCTCCGGCTCCTCCTCTGTTGCTCCTGCGGCTTCCTGGTGAGTGAGGGGCAGTGGGGGTGGTGGTGTGGTGCAAAGGGGTGGTGAGTGGGGGCCTTTTATAGGCCGGAGCGGCACGGAGGCGAGAGGATGGTGAGGGGGGGTCCGGGCGGCCATGCCTTGCCGCGGGTGGCACGGGTGCGTGCGGGGCGGCGTCATGCGGGCGAGGGAGGCACGGGCGCGGGTCTGGGGTGTGCAAGGGGTGGAGTGGCGCACGCAGTGGCGGTCGGGCGGCTCGCGTGCGTGCTGGTCGGGCGGGGTGGTTGCGGTGCAGGGCATGCACGCAGGGTGCTCGACAGTGGGTCTGACCGGCAGAGCACCGGCAAATGCGGGCAGGGGGAGGGGCCAGGAGCTACGGGGTCGAGTTGGGGAGCATCTAGGGAGCAAGGGCAAGCTCCAGGACGTGGTGGTGCAGTGGCTTGCTGCTGGTTGGTCAAATGCCCATGGTGGTGGCCATGTCCATGGCATGGATGCTTAGGGCTAGGGTTTAGGGCATGGGAGTGCTAGGGTGTTGTCCAGAACGTGCAGGGGGGTGTTGGTGAGCTGCTGGACAAGTTGGGGACAGCAAGGGAGCAAGTTAGGGCTGCCGGGTATAGGGCACCATTTTGCACTATTTGCAACTATTAGGCACTTTAATGCTATAGAAAAAGATGAAGTGCAAGTGTGCAAATGCTGTGGGAAATAAGTATAGGTGTTGGTGATTTTTGGTGCTATGATGGAAATTATTTGACAAGTGCATCATAGCACATTTTGTGATTTGGTAAAATTAAAGAAAGTAATAGAAAGGTAAATTTAAATTTTTGAAAATATATTTTGAAGAGGGAAGAAATATTAGAGCAAAGTGGGAGTGAGCGCTTTGTCACCCCACTGATTTTTGGTTTAAAAAAAAATTAATTTTCTCCCTTGGAGAAATTGATGTGGCACTTGTCCCATGATTTTATGTGTTGATGTTTTCATTTTGTTTCTTTTTCCTTCCTTCATAATTTTATTTAGCAAACACACACATCAGGCAACAAAACACAACAATATTCACATCACAACCATGACCACACAATTCAAACCACATGAATTAATCTCACCACCAATTCCATAATTAACAATACTATCTTATAAAAATGATCACACTCAATTATGACAAGATGATGTTTAAAGAATATCTCAACTCATACTTAATTGTTTTCAACAAGGTTTGAGAAAGGAAATATGTGGGGTAATATTTTTCCCACTAGTGTTGTTTTCAAACGGAGTGGAAATCAGGGTTTATAAAATGGGAGTTGCATATACATGCAAAATATCATGGTTAGCTTTAGACAGGAGATAACATATAGATCTCCATATTTTTGGGAACACATAATTTTGGAATTACTTTTACTTTCTCAACTAAAGGATATTTTATTTGTTGTTGAAATCAAACATCATTGCAATAGACTTTGGCCAGAATAAGATTAGAAAAAGAATATATGGAATCTACTCTTGTCATAACATGAGCACCAAGTTTAATATATTTTACTTGGGCTGGATTCTTGGATTAATATTTACTAGTCAAACAACATAAACAACAAGTCACACAAGATCAAACAGAACAATATAAAGGAAAACACAATCATTAGTGTAGTAATTTCAAAAAGTTTTTGTTGGTTCTGAATTTTGGGTCTTGTTAATTCTTATTATAAATTTGGGATGTTACAATGCCTTCACGGAAGGTAAGAAGTATAGGAAAAAGGAGAGAAGAAACCTGTTCTAAATAACAAACACGTGAAACGTACAACTACTCCAGCCAAGGCAATTCAGAGCACTTACCTAGGGAAGAGGAACCGGCATTTGTTACTTTCCGGTGTTCTATTTGTTCACTTACTTCTTTGTGTTACCAACCATCTTGTCCCCATTTTAATCGTGATTGCGACCTCTTTACTGAAATAAAATGTTAGCACCAAACAGTTCCCAGAAAAATGAGAATTGTGATATACAAGATGATGCCGCCCAAATATATAGGAGCAAAGGGCTCAAAAGACATTATGTAGTCACAAGTCAAAGTTAGCGGCCACAAAAAGTTGGCTACTAGGACTTGGAAAAGTATTGACGAGTGTCCGACAATGGAATCAATCTAGCACATTGCCCCTTGCCCGCCGTCGTTGCGGAGCTCGAGCCACCCCTATCCACCAGTGAGCGTTGGATGGCAAGGCGGAAGGCTATCTCCTCGTCATCGACTGGGAGTGTGGAGCTAGAAACCTCGGCCTCAAGCCTCCCTAGTCGACGTAGCCATATATTTGGTGGAGGGGAGGGGAAATGACGGGAGGGAAGGGGGGGGGGGGGGGGGGGGGTTGGAGACTTGGAGTGGAGTGGACGAGAATGACTAGGGTGGGGTATATGTGAGTGCGGTGCAGGCCATCTTTGGCTGGTCACGCATGGCGGACGCGTCATTCGGGCATTTCAGGACCGCCCATATCCGCCCTGCATATGTTTATGGTTGGAGTGGTGCTGGAAAAACATGATATTTGGACCGGGTTTGACGAGTGAGTCTCATTAGAAATATATTTTGTGTCCGACCATTGTTCGAACTGTCCGCCGGACAAATAAGCGAAAATAGGGTGCCTGGTTGCTGACGCTCTTACCGTGGGCGACTAAAACACCATGGACAATATTGCAGGATGTGATGAGTGTCCGGCGGTGGAATCTATCCATGCTATGCAAATACGCACATGGAATTAATTCGGCAGCACAACTGCTAGATGGTTGCTATTAATATAGTGAGACGCAAGCTGTTTCGAGGAACTGCTAGATGGTGAGTGGAGAGTGCATACTGATGCTGATGACTGGACCCGTCTGGACCTGGTTGCAACTAGACTAATTGCAAAAGTGCAAGTTGGACGTCCTCCAACTCCAAGTGACGGCTACAACGTACACCAGATGCGTTCCTAGCTATCGATGTGCAGCTAGCTAGGATCGTCGGAATGCTGACTGATTGCTAGCGGAATACGTACAAAAACTAATCCAAATGTGCCAACATGCATGAATACGTACATGAAACATTTACCCTTTCCAACGGGAACGTGCTTTCAACTACCCAATACTTTGACCACAGGTCAATGCTTGTGTGCTTGGTGCAATAATGCAATACTCCACTACGAGAGGGCCTAGGTTTTATAATCCAGGCCTCTTGCGATCCTCCAATAATCCAATTCTATCTGCACCTAAACGGTATCTAGGATTTGACTGGTTCTGTGTCTATTTTGCCCCATTGTGTCAAGGTTTGCCTCGTTCAACAATTTTCCCCGATTTTGACCAGCTTGGTCCACTTCTTAAACTTAGAAACCGAAACTTTTGTAGTTGATCATGTGTTTTGTTAATATAGTTGAATTATGTGATGTAACCCTCTTTTATTATCTCACTACCAGGAAAAGGGCTATTAGTGGCGCACCAAAAAAGAATTCTGTGGCGCACCCACAAGAAATGCCCATGCGCCACAGAATCCTCGCCACTAAAATATATTTCTGTGGCGCACGCTGGCGGTGCGCCACAGAAATGCTAAGATTCTGTGGCGCACCCAGAACCGTGCGCCACATAAATATTTTAGTGGCGCACCCACCACCATGCGCCACAGATTTTTTTTTTTGAAATTCAAAAAAAGGCGGCCAGATTTAGATCTAGCCGTCGGAATTTCGCCGGAATTTTGTCGGAGCTCGTCGGAGGCCGTGTTGCCGTGGGTGGAGGAGGAGGGGGTAGCCGGAGGTGGGTGGAGGATGGGAGTCGCCGGAGATGGTGGAGTAGGTCGCCAGAGGTCGTCGGGGTGGATGAGGAGGTCACCGGAGGTGGAGGAGGAGGTCGCCAGGGTGGTGGAGGAGGTCGCCAGAGGTGGAGGAGGAGGTCACCGGGTGGTGGAGGAGATCGCCAGAGGTGGAGGTGGAGGTGGAGAGGAGGAGGTCGCCGTGGTGGTGGAGGAGGTCGCCAGAGGTGGAGGTCGCCGTGGTGGTGGAGGAGGTCGCCGGAGGTGGAGGTCGCCGGGGTGGTGGAGGAGGTTGCCGGAGGTGGAGGTGGAGGAAGAGGAGGATAGAAGATGTGGAGGAGAGGAGAGGAGAGGAGAAGGAGGAGGAAGGAGAAGGGGAGAGGAGAAGTGGAGGAGAAGGGGAGAGGAGAAGTGGAGGGAGAAGTGGAGGGAGAAGTGGAGGAGAGAAGTGGAGGAGAGAAGGGGTTCCGGCGGGATTCAAAATTTGGAATCCCGCCCAACAATTCTGTGGCGCATGTCTAGCCCATGCGCCACAGAATTGTATTTTTTTTTTTTTTGAATTTTTTTGATTTTGTTGGAAAATTTCTTCTTTTGGCCATAACTTTTTTTTCGTTTGGAATTTTGAGAATCCGAGAAATGTCCAACTGGGTAAATCCCGGTGAGGGCGGTTCCGAAATTTTCTCTAGTTTTTTTAAGGTATTAAACGCATTTTTTCGACGTTGTATGCAAAAGTTATGCCCGTTTTAATATTTTTTCACCTACTTTTGGAAAAAAAAGTCAAAATGTGTATTATAAATTTTTCCGAACAACTAGACCCTAAACCTTCCCTATATCTAAAAAGGTTTTATTTTTTAAATTTTTTATAATTTTCTTTCACTTCGTGGAAAACTAAAAAGGCGATCCACCGGGGGGGGTGCGTGGGGTAAAAAAATGCTGCACAATTCTGTGGCGCATGGAACCACATGCGCCACAGAAATGTCACTTTCTGTGGCGCATGTGGACCAATCATTGGTGCCGGGCCCACCATATTTCTGTGGCGCATGTGGCCAGATGCGCCATGCGCCACAGAAAAGGCGGCGTAGGATGCAAGCCAGCCGTTGGTTGTGGGGCCCACAGAATTTCTGTGGCGCATGGAGGAAGGTGCGCCACAGAATGTCTTTTCTTTTAGTGGCGCATGTCCTCCAGATGCGCCACAGAATGTCTTCTTTTAGTGGCGCATAGAAACTGGTGCGCCACAAAAAAATTTTAGTGGCGCATCAAATATTGGTGCGCCACAAAATAGTATTCGACCTATAGCTAGTTTCCTAGTAGTGTCTATGTGGTGAATTGAACTTGTTCCTTACATGGGATTGCTCTATGTTAGATTGATATCGGGATCATGAGATTATTTGATTGATGTCTAGTATAAATTCTGAAGGCCCATTGTGCACTCTATGGATAATAGATTAGAACGGTAATGATCATGTGGTGTTTGTTTAGTACGAACTTTGGACGACTTGAGGTGAAAGTGTGGGGTTGTACTATAGAATGGAAAGTTGAAGTTTAATGTGTGCTATTGTAGTATTTTTTTTGCCAAATCTGGCCCTTTACCCAAACTAATATCGCATCTGGCCTCTCCGCGAAACTATTTGTAAATCTGTCTTCTGAGGTCGGCGTCAATAAGGATGGAGCCGAACTTGTATAGGTCGGCGCCAAGTCATTTCTGCACTCAGATGCTCCGACAGGTCGGCGCCAACCTAAATTGGCGCCGCCGGCGCCGAAGGTAGATCGGCTCCATCCTCGTTGGCGCCGACCTCAGAGGCCAGATTTGGACAATATTTTTGCAAAGAGGCCACATGTATGATTAGTTTGGCCAAAGGGCCAGATTTGACAAAAAATATGCTGTTGTAGCCCTACGCATGTGTCATCCAACTTTGATCCAATAAAAAGAGTGAATTTGGGTGTATCTTTTCCATGCCTTTTTAGGAGATATCATGTGTCTAACTTTGTTAATGACATTGAGAGTTTCCACTAGTGAAAGTATGTACCATAGGTCTTGTTTTCAAGCATTGAAACACATTTTTAGTCACTTTTGCTATTTGTTACATTGCTGCCATTTTATTTCAGATTATAAATACTTGCTTCTACCATTCATATTATTTGTCTTTTACCATCTACTCGCCAAACTAGTACACATATACTATTAACCATTATATCAGGTGTGTTGGAAAACCAACAGACTTCTTATATCTTAATTGCAGGGTTGCTTGAGAGTGGTCAATTTCAAAATCCACCTCACGTGGATTCGAGAAACTTTGCGTCACCACTTAAAGAAAATTTGCTGCCGTTCTACCAACCTATGCATTTGGAGACCCAACAAAGTCTACAAAAATATAAGTGCGTAATATGCATCAGGCTGGAATGTTGATTTTGTTGTTGTGTTGGGAGGATAGGTAATATTTTTTCTTCTGAATTGGGCTCCAAGTCAATAGTCACATCGGCTAGACAAGTGAAACATCTTAATCGTGAAAAATAGTAAATTCGGTAAAACAAGGCACAATGAAACAACTTTGGAGTAAAAGGTGCAGAAAATTTAGATGGTTTAAAATATGTCACAAATTAGAAACACGAGGTAAAAAGTTTGGAGTAAAAGGCGACGAGATCGAGATGATGCATGGTGCACCTGCTCGAGGTGGCGGTGTCTGCAGATCCAAACTGACCGTCGACGGCAGCTTGACGCCAGCCCTCCGGACGCTCCTCACCGACATATCGACTTCCTCCGCCCGCGCTTGGTTGGTTTGCTGCTCGTTTGAGCCAGCATCATGCGAATCTTACTATCATGCTTCTGCGCTGCGTCCTGCCCGCGGCTGCGTTTGGTAATTGCTAGATTAATCATGTGGCTATTATTATGCAGTTAAACAATTACATGAACTGCGGGCGGGCTGTGGAGGCGGGAGGTTTCCAAGGTGGCATTTGTAAGTGGGCCCAAATGGTTAATTATGGGCGAAATACTGAATTTGTGTTTGGTGCAACGTTTACCCCAAACATTTGTGTCATGTGCAAAAAATATCTAGGGTTATGGTTTTGTGCAACAAAATCCCCAATAGTTAGTGTTATGTGCAATTTCGTCTGGTGTGGACGGTCGACGATGTCTTCCTTCTCTCCGGAACATGTGAGCGTATCCTTCCGCACATTCTCACCGTCCGGACAGGGTTTGCGGCATCAACTCTCTCACACAACGGTGAGTGTTGTGCGGTCCATGAAGGGATAGGCGACGACGTGACCATTCATGTAAGTGCCCGATCCAACCAAATTCGTGTGCGAATTAGGGTCGATCCGAATTGGAGATTAGTCTAGGGTTAGGGTTTGGTAGATTGTGAATTTTCTTAAAAACTTGATCCCCACCTATCAATTTGCATGTTGTAACGAACTGAAAATGCTCTAGTTGGATCAAGATTAATTAACCATAACAACAATTTGAACTTAAGTTCTGGTTAATTAAACATGATCATCTTGTATGAATGAGCTTTGTCTCGAAGAAAATTGGACAAAAGCGAAAACGTCACCTAAGGCATATTCAAGATTAGTTAACCAGCGCACCAAATTATAATTTTAGTTAATTAAAACTTGATGAACATAATTAATGTGCATTGTTTTATGGCCAATTTGATACTCCCTTCGATCCATATTAATTGTCGTTGATTTTGTAAAAAGTTATACTAAATACACAACAATTAATATGGATAGGATGGAGTAGGATTTAGTCAAAAGCATGCATTTTGGGCTTATATAGAGATAAAAACATCACCATTATACCTAAAACATGATCTGAACCAACCAAAACATAATCAAACAGATGCTAATAGTGTTGTAGTGCTATCATTCAAGGTGTCTGATTACATGGTTAGAACTGAAACTACAACAGAATCTCAAGATCATGCATGACAACAATCTAGACCAAATAATTGGATCAACCGAGAGGGTAGTAGATGCATTACGAAGCACTGGACTCGAAGTCATCTTAGCCTGCTCAGTGCAGGCGAGATTTAGGGTTGAGGTAGTCGATGTAGACGTAGCATAGGTCGTAAACGATCTCTTGGTGTTGCGGATTCCCTTTGGTCCCGAGCGGAACTTTCCTAATACTGGCAGTGTACAACTTGGTCTTCCCATCGCTTCTGACACTCCCTAAATCGGTAGGGTGAGGAAATATAGGGAGCGGTTGAGCAGATCATGAACTTTCAATCGATCTTGCCAGGAATCCCACTCATGTTTATATGACGTACGCGATAGCCGATAGGGGACCAAACACATTTTTTTTTTTGAAACGGGAGCAAAACATTTGGCCCAATCTATTAATTAAGAAGAAGAGAATTGCCCAGTTAATTTACGGAAAACCGTGCGAAAACCGGGACCAAACACATAAGTTTGTTTTTTACACCCCCGATCAGGACACATCATGTTACGTACGGGTTAGGGGCCGAACGTTTCTTTATGGCCCCTCCTCTTTTCTTTCTCGTTCTATTTTTTTAGCTTGGTTCTGTTCGAACTGTATAGATCAACCAACAGGTACTAGGGAACCGTTCTTTATGTTCATACTTATTATACATGCTCAATAATATGATTCTTTTGGGATATTTAAGGGTACCAGATATGGCATCTGCCCAAGTAAGCAAGTTGGTTATGTGACAACGACGATAAGATTATGATATTCTTACCAGAACTATGCATAATTGTCATCAAGTGGATCTTAGCCGATTGGACCAAACTTGGTAAATTGTACATTAGCATGGAAATTAAATGTGATGCCGCCATCCCTCCATTTAGGTGTATTGGGCTCCTAATGGAAAACTATTTGTTCCCTTTTAGTGCTAGAATAAGGCTTGTTTGGCTAATTGATGCTCCTAATTAATTGCTCTATGGCCAATGCATGCAATCTTTAAAATCGTTTGGCCAATGCATGCACGTTTCCTCTCTATCCTCTAATTAATTCAGCGACCTGATTGGAGGAAATAACCCCCAATGTGCTCCTGCCTTGGTCGTGATGATTTTTCTACTGAGCCCTATACACCTAAACGGAGGGAATCACTACCTTGTCCTTTATAATCATAGATGAATAAGATTTCGCTCCTCTTTTCCCTCAAGGAAATTATAGTTGATGTACCCTTTATAGGTTGGTACATATGGCTATATTTCCGATGAATTAGAAACTTGTACATAGTGTGGGGGAAACTACTCATAGTGGAAATTCAACAATGTAGATACAATTGGCCAAAGATGTGCTTAATAATTGACAATAATGCGAGTCATACTAGTTGGCCAAAGATGTGAATACGCTTCACCTGGGTCAATATTCAACACTGTTATCATAAACTAATATAGAGTCGTCTGACAACATGACGGAGTCCTGTTGTTTCCCTCAAAAAAATATAGAGTCGTCTGCACGTGCGCGCAGCAACTCCTCCTTAAGTTTCTATATGTGCAACATGCTAGTTTCATCAACCTTCTTACATACAAAGTTTCTTAGCTTCCGCCTCCTGCTGTTCTCATGGACTCACGCTCATGGACGCATGCTCTTCTGCTGCTCGTCGCGGTTCTCCCGCTCGCCGGGGCACAGCCGTGGCCGCGTTGCGACCCCAGCAGCGGCAACTACTCGGCAGCCAGCACATACGACGCCAACCTCCAAAACCTCGTCCTCGCCCTCCGCCTGAACGCTTCCGCCTCGCCGTCCCGCTTCGCTTCCGGCGCCCGCGGAGCCGCCCCGGACACCGTCTACGGCTTGGTGCTCTGCCGCGGCGACGTCACCTCCTCCGAGTGCCTCGACTGCGGTACCAACGCCTGGGAGAAAGCAGGGACGGCCTGCGGCCGCCGTATCAGGGACGTGGCGCTCTGCTACAACCCGTGCTATGTCCGCCTGTCTGATCAGAACTTCCTCGCCTCCCCCAACAACTCCGGCGTGATACCTCTCATCAGCGGCACCAATATTTCCAGCAACGACGTCGCGGCCTACGATCGGGCGCTCACTGGCCTTCTCAACGCCACCGTGCAGCACGCGGCAGACTCGACGATGTTCTTCGCCACGGGGGAATGGGTAGGCTCCGACCCGGGGTTCAGTCATATCTATTCGGCGGCGCAGTGCGCCGGGGACCTGTCGCCGGCGCAGTGCCGGAGTTGCCTGGAAGACCTCTTGGGCAGGTGGGGGACCACGTTCCTGCCGAACGGGGATGGCTCCAGGGTCGCTGCCTCCCGCTGCACCTTGAGGTCCGAGGTGGGAAATAAGTTCTTCAACGACGCCGCGATGGTCCAGCTCCCGATCAAGCCCGCCGCACCGGCACCAGCCGCGACAAATGTGCCAGGCGCTACGGAAGGTCAGTTCACTACCAACTCCTTAATTTGGGTATACTCATAAAAAACATATCTATAAAGTACTCCAGTACTTATCATCTTGATTTTAATATATATTCCTTTTCTTGTAAGAATCAAGTAGTACTTGGGAAAAGAGACCACTATAGGCTATAGCTTTGAAAACAACCTTTTAGGAAAAAAAAATCAAAATAACAATAATCGAACTTGACTCATTCAATTTCCTGAATTCTATTCCAACGCATCTGTATTATTAGGTGCCACAGGAAAACGCAAGTTTTTCATTTCACAAACAGCAACATCATTTCAACCCAGCTTTCATACCTTTCAAATATACTTATTTAATTAGTTTGCCGTTTAAAACTTGATTAATTCCATGTTTGACCTCTAAAGATTGAATTTGTGACACATTTTACCCTTTTGTACAAATCATGCCACCTCTTAGGGGTGTTTATTGATAAAGCTCCGAGGGTATTAGGTGTTAGGGATATGAAGAGTGATGGTGGAGCTGCCAGTTTACGAAATCCAAACAAACAACATGTCCAAAGGAGGACGAACAACCTAAGGCGGTGACCTCGATGTCGCCCTAATCGTTGTTTTCTAGGCCTTCAGTATAAAAGAAGGGTATCTATACTTCTGATCTCGTACCTTTTACTCGATGGCCTCCAAAGCTGCAAGAACATTGAGTTAAAGAAGGCATCAACAAGTTGCTTAACAAACTTTCCTTTTGTCAAACCTTTTTTTATGAATGATCTAGAGGGACCTAGTTAGGACAGAAAAACTCATCCACGATAAGCGTCTAGCCTGGCTAGAGAGGTCCTGGATGATGGAGAAGTCAACAAAGTTGGATGGTGCCCACGTACACCTTAGCGTGTATCGAATGCAACCCCGGAAAATTTGTGCCATTATGCGAGAGAAAAGGTTGTGGTCTTTGTTCTCAGCACTGCAACACAAGGTGCAAAGGCCATTTCCTAGGTCGTGCCATTTTTTCACTTAGTCTTCGCTCGGGAGCCTACCCCTGATAAGTTGCATTAACAAAATCTAGATTTTGGGTGAAATTCGGATGTCCTATATTTCAATAGGTTCAAAGGATCCCACCCTTCGTGTAGGGAAAATAGAGCGACCTGGTCGTGAATTGCCCACTTTGTTCCAAGGACCAAAAGATCAAGTCAGGATCTTTAGAGAGACAAAATGAATTGAAACGGGCGGAACAATAATTATAGAGGCCAACCTGTTCCGGACCAATCTAGAGCTTCTGACAAGGTGTCGAGCTTGTACTATATCCTTCCAGAATGGAGACCCTCATGAGGATGACCAGTTAGCAATATCGTCACCTGATAGGTACATAGTTTTGCTTATTGTAGCCACCGACCCATTCTTGTCGGTTAGAATTTTCCAAACAAACTTGGCAATTATAGTTGCAATGAGAAGTTTGTATAAAGGATGCCTAGCTCTCTAACTTCATTTGGGTACATAGAGATCCCCATCGGATCATAAGGGTATATATTTCATTATATTTCTACTTCATCCAGAAGAATCTGGATCAAACCTTATCAAATTCAACACAAATTTCATCCTCCAAGAGATACATGCCCATGACATACGTTGGTAGAACGGTAAGATTCATGTTAAGAAGCACTATCTTCCTAGCTAAGACATAAGTGATTTATTTTCTAGGATTCCGTCTTAATTCAAATCCCAATTTTCCATCACTTCATTATTGTTAACCATGCACACGGATTCATGGTCCCACCTACACGGTGTAGTCGATCCCACCATAGAAGCTCCCACATGTAAGGTGAACTCGATCCCACCATGCCCAGATCTAAAAGAATCGCACTACTAGAATTTAGGAGGGTCCCACTAATATCAGTATCACATTCCATGAACAGTGAAAGGGTGTGAACTAACATAATTTGTTTGGTTGTTGTGAGGCTGGTTTGCAAAGAGGAGGGGAAATGTAAGTAACGAAAAACACTCTGGGGAAAACTAAGTTGGGTTAAGGAACTGAGGGGACCAACGCAAAAAATATATTAAAATGAGATCAGCATAAGGAGCTATTCGTAACTTCACCTGATTTCAAAATTATATGGTTTGTTCATGTAAAGGGCGAACTATTTAGAAGAGCTATTAGTAGGTTAAGCTTGGTAGAAAACATAAGCATCTTGTAATCACAACTTTGTAGTGCAAATGTGATCTTTTGAGCTGATTTATATGTATATTATTAATCATGTCATTTGATTAAAAGGCAATTTTGTATGTACAAAAGTCAAGGATATGTATTTTTCAGATAAGAAGAAGAACTCCACACCTATCATCCTCATTGCAGTGATAGTTCCGGTGGTACTGATATTCCTCCTAGTAGGGATATGTATAGTGCGAAAGTTATACAGGAAAGGTAAATCAAAAGTGTGGGCTTTAAATTTATTTTCATTAGTGCACATGTGGTAGACATTCGACAGCAGTTCCAGAGCTAAATTATCTTCCATAAAAAAAATCACTTTTCAGAGAAGTCAGGAGGCAATCAGGATTATTCTATATTTGAAGAGGAAACTCCCCTACATATTGACATCAGACGGTTCACGTACACAGAGCTAAATCACATAACAAAAAACTTTGAGACAATTATTGGAAAAGGAGGCTTTGGTATTGTTTACCATGGCATACTAGAGAATGGTGATGAAGTGGCTGTTAAAGTACTTATGGAGACATCAATAGCTGAGTCAACAGACTTCCTCCCCGAGGTACGATACAAAAGAAACTAGGTCAATTCAGTATTTTCTTCAATATGAAGTTAATTATGCAATCCATATACAACATTTCTTTACTCCACATATGTTATATGCTAAAAAGCTAGATATAGGGAAAACTAGAGCACTACAACAAGATAGGCATGTGGAGACGCTAAAGTTGAACCCTAGAGACGTCGTATTTCATCTCTACAGGGCTGTAGAGCCGCTTCTCTAAAGCGTCCTTCGAGCGTCTTCTGATGCACCGTCTCAACTAATATAAAGACACTTTGCTAAGCGTGTTAAAATAATATAGGGACACCGCATAGAGACGCTCAAAAACATGTCTACGCATATAAAGACGTTTTAGTTGATACGCATTTGTAACGTCTCTACTAATATTGACGCATCGTAATAAATATTAAATAAGATTTTTTTGTAAATACTTTGTAGCTTTTTGCTAGATAGTGTTGCCTAAGAACCCGCGGAAGGCTAGGTAAATTGGTACGCCAGACTAACGTTGGCTAGGAAGGTAAAGCCATAGACCCCACGCACCGCCACTATCTTAGTTGTCTTAGTTTCCTAATTAACATCATTATCACTAATTTGTAGTTTTAAATTTTTTTTCCATCCGTAGATTGTCTATTTCACATGCGTTTCATATTATCTTCATTCGAAAAGTATGGATGTGTCCAAAACCATTATTGTCTTTTAACATATTTAACACATTAAGAATGATTCCCTCGTATTTTTTAAGGGCCACCATTCTAGTTCACTAAATGAGGCAACTGCCTTAAGCTCTAAGCTCCACAAAGTTTGTTAACTATATGGGTTATCGCAGGTGCAAACCTTGTCCAAAGTTCATCACAAGAATCTCGTTACTTTGCAAGGGTATTGCCAAAACAAGAAGTGCCTAGCACTCGTTTATGACTTCATGCCCAGGGGAAATCTTCAACAAATTTTAAGAGCAGGTTACTCTCTTAACTTCTATTAATGTTTCTATCAAATACATATGACTTAGGTACACCAAATCCAATATGTTGTTAGTTATTATTGTTGAATTGTATTCCAGTGGTACATATTAACTCAAAAAATGGATTGACTCAATTTAAACCTAAAATACGTTCAATATTAAAAACTAGCTGGGAAATTCAAGGTACTACTTCCTACAACTGGATGCGAACTTTGACTTAAAACTGGGAAATTACTTATTTTCCAAATTTTCAGATATATTCTGCTTGGCAGCATTAATAAAAAAAGCTTCTTAAGTACAAATATTAAACTAAAAACCGAATAACTCTACTTCTCATAATCAGGATAATCATGTGAAACTGAAATTCGTTATAAAAGATATATTTGATCGCATAAATTCTTAGTGATGTTAGTCAACATGTTTGAGTTGGTAGACCTAATTTACTCCATATAGATGTTTACTAACAATCTAGGGCACTATAGTTGCATTCTTACAATAATATATTATTAATATCCCAACATGGCTTGTACATAGATATTTCTAACAAATTGGGCCGTTCTTAAATTCATAATTAATAGCCATGTGATGATAGTCACAAGTTTTCTATTCATGCACATCTTTCAAGCTAGCAAGAAACAAAGAAACTAGACAGGTACTATACTTACAGAATATTTTGGAACATTTTTTGCTTGTTTGCTATTGTATATAAGTAATGCTTAGGTAAATAGAAGGAAAATAGTGATATCTCAATAGATCAAGGCGCACGTATGTCCCAGATATCTCAGAACACCAATTGGTTAATATGTGCGTGTGTCAAAACTCTCATTTGCTACATTATTATGTGCACAAATTACAACAAGTTAAATTTATTATGTATGTATTGATGCAGGAGATGACTATTGTCTTACCTGGGAACAACGACTTCATATTGCATTTGATGCTGCTCAAGGTTCGCAGTTTAGCGGTGTGTTTGTCTTTTGGTATTGTATGTATATGTGCGATGACAAAGTACGAAGTTTACTAAACTGCAGGACTAGAGTATCTACATGAGTTATGCACCCCATCAATAGTCCATAGAGATGTGAAGACCCCCAACATCCTACTAGACAAGAACCTAGTGGGGATAATATCTGATTTTGGGCTCTCGCGAGCTTTTAACGATGCTCACACACACATATCTACTGTTGCTGCTGGCACTCTTGGCTACCTCGACCCTGAGTACCATGCAACTTTCCAACTCACTGTCAAAACAGACGTTTATAGCTTCGGCATTGTGTTGTTGGAGATCATCACCGGACAACCGCCTGTAATCATGAACCCTCAACCCATCCACCTACCAAATTGGGTGCGCCAACGAGTAGCCAAAGGCAGTATTCATGATGTCGTGGATAAGAGGTTGCTGGATCAGTACAACGTCAGTTCTTTGCAAAGTGTGATAGACCTTGCAATGGACTGTGTCGAAAATGCATCCAGTGATAGGCCGGCCATGACCGAGGTTGTTTCAAGGCTCAAAGTGTGGTTGCCAGTGGTTTCATCTGAAAAGCAGTCTATTCATGGAACTACACGGCATAAAAACTCCATGGATAGTGAAATTCAAAAGGAGTATGAGTTGACGGTTTCTGGAGCAAGCATAGAGGAGAGCTCCTTCCTGTCTAGTTATACAGGAGGGATGTCAAAAATGGGCATGTCTTCTGGAAGGTGAAAGAAAATTCCCACCGAGTCATTGATTTGTGCAAACTGCAAACTAGTCATTTTTATCTTTGATCATTTCATATCTACATCGATTGTTTAATTTTGAGTTAAGTATAATAGTCTAATGGTGCGCGTCATGGCACACCCTCGTGAGACAGATCATACAATGTTATCGTTGTGATGCACCTCGCCAAAAATGGACGGGTCATGATTTTTTTTAATCTCTCGAAGGCATGGGCAAGGAAAAACGCGAGCATATATTACGATGAATTTGTAATCATCACTGGGGAACAAATTGCATTACAATAAATACACATTTGGTCATTGTAGCATATTAGTATGACCAAATGAGCACAGGAAAACATGAAAGGAGAGGAGCTGGATCTTGCGGAGTTTGATTGCAACATGACCACATCTATTGTGGAGGTATTTAAGACGTCATTTTGATTGGAATGTTTGGATGTTAATGTGCGAGCACAAAATCGAATGGTTCCGCTGTGTTCATGTGCAAGAAAGCATGGCTTTAATTACAAACTTTGAAAGTTGAATCGCACACCCAGACGCTGAATCCACTCATCACAAATAAAATAAAAAGGTTGAGAGAGGACTGATCCAACTAATCCTGACCATCTAACCAATAATCCAATGGTTATAGATCTTTTCCATGTTTACCGGCACATCACACTTGACCGCACGCAAAAAGGACCGCTAATCAAATTCCGTGAGTATCCGGTAATTAGCTCCAATCACTATCTTCTACTAGCACATAGCCCGTGCGTCGCTGTGACACTACCTTAATTAAAATGATAATCAATACGTGATTTCAAAGCAGGTTGGTTGTGGAGATAGACATGAGAAACACACTGTACTTGTCCACCAGACAAAAAATTGACAATGTTTTTTGAAATTAGTGAAGTCCTCGTGACAATGACCAAAAATTTGGACATTTGCATGAATCTGTCTAGCATCAACTGTTGTTTCATCATGGCCATAAGAATAGAGAACGATGGATGTCAAATTGATGCCTAATCATTTTTTGGCGAGATTACGTGTGTATGATCATTATGCTTCAACCAGGTTATTCATTCCACTTCTAGAATGAGAAAAAAAACTAAAGGAGAATGAATGAAAAAATACATAATGTGTTACTTATTTTCTTCAATTGTAGGAACCCCGGGACGAGAAGCCCTCACAAGTGTGGGTTGCATCGCTGATGGGCTGAAATTAGGCCACCTAGTAGTGTCTCTCCGCGGGTGGTATAAAATCACTGATGACGGGCTTGTCTTTTGGACCCGTGGGTGATGTATTTGTTGTCAATAATACGTGCTCGGTGGATGTTACCGTTAAGGGTGGTAGTACCATTTTATTTATTATCTACAATTATTATTTATTTTATCAAATAGTTAGGGGGTTCATCGACCCAATTACAAAAAATATTATTCAGAAAACTAAACCTAGCTATCTCATGAGCTTCCCGATTTGCTTTCCTAGAACAGTATCTGAATTCAACCCTTCCAATAGCCGAAACAACATCTATGCAATCTTCAAATATAGCAGATGGTTCATTCACCACCTCGCATCATCAAATACATGCTTCAATTGTTTCGAGCGAGTCAGAATCCGTAATAATGTTACTATATCCCAAACTATTAATTAGCCAGAGCAAGACCCTCCCTCGTTGCAGACGCTAAGCAGTAGTCTGTTGGTTTTTTTGCGAACACGCAAACTTGCGTGTCGACTGCAATAGAAAGAAAAAGAACACGGGCTACAGCGGTTCCGGCATCGCGACGATGCGGCTTACATGTCCTGAGGACTGGTGTTGGGCAGGCGCCACATCAAACCCAGGTGAAAAAACAACAAACAACAGCACCCCACTAAAGAAACGACAACTAGGCTATCTCCAAATTGAACCCAGCCCAACATCGTCAGAGAGCTTCCAGAGCTCAACTTCGTCGGTGATCTGCTTGCAAATGTCGCGGATGGTCCTTGCCCGACGCTCAAACACCCTAGCGTTGCGTTCCTTCCAAAGTGTCCAAATTTAAATAGTAAGGAGCACTATGGAATCGAAACCTTTTCTCAGCTGTCGAGGGACTCGCTTCCTTGCGTCAGGCCACCACTCGATCAACACATCCGGCATGTTGTTGCTGCAGGCTGCACTGTTGGTGGAAATAATAACAACTGATCGACTGACATCTATGTTACACGGCCACACGGTATGTACGAATCATATACGACGATGCATGTGTACTGAAGCAAAATTCCTGTACAACTAAAGTATGCTCTTACGTCACTGTGTAGGTACGTTCTTTCTTCATCAACTACAAAATTCTCCAACTTGTTCTTGCATTTCGAAGTTGATGTCGCAGATCGTGGCTGGCCAACCTGAAACTGACGATCGATCTATATATCTCGGTGCTCGATCGGTTGCCGGACCAAATCGATCACACCTCGATGCCGCCCTGCGAGATCCGGTCGTCCGGCGGGCTGATGGTGATCCAGAGCAAGGAGACGGTGATGGAGATGAGCCCCGCCCAGACGTAGACGAGCGTCGGCGTGCGGCCGCGGCGCCCCATGAGCCCCTTGGCGAACGGGTAGTAATGCGCCAGCACCCAGAAGCTGAAGAAGCCGCCGCCGAGCAGCTTGCTGTACTGCGGGATCTCCGCGTACACGCAGCGCGACACGCCCACCACCATGGCGATGATGTTGATGCCGATGATGGCGAGCGGCGGGATGAAGAGCGACGTCCACTTGATGAGGTACAGCTCCGCGAACGGGTCGTCGTCGTCCTCCGCCGCCGCCTTCGCCGTCAGCGTGAACGATATCTCGATGCCGGCGATCACCTTGAGCAGGCCCTGCAGCACCGCGGCGAGGTGCGCCGACGTGCCGCCAATGACCCAGAACTGCTCGTTCCGCCACCACTCCTCCAGCCCGATGCCCGACCACTTCACCTCCAGCAGGCAGAGCAGGATGAGGGTGACGCTGATGAGGAGGAGGTAGCAGAGGAAGGTCGGGTCCAGCGTCGCCACGATGAACTGGCCGGAGAAGAGGGAGAGCGCCGGCAGGAGGCAGTACATGATGAGGAAGAGGGAGGTGAACGGGTAGATGCCCACGTTGAGGTACGACATCCGCTGCAGGAACATGAGCCGCCGGGAGGCCAGCACCGCGTTGTTCTTGGAGAAGAAGATCTCCACGGACCCCGTCGCCCACCGCAGCACCTGGTGGAGCCGGTCGGTGAGGTTGATGGGCGCCGTGCCGCGGAACGCGTCGCGCTTGGTGATGCAGTACACGGAGCGCCACCCGCGGTTGTGCATCCGGTACCCCGTCACCACGTCCTCCGTCACGGAGCCGTAGATCCAGCCCACGCGCAGCCCCCACTCCGTGCCGTCCTCGTACCAGCAGGAGATCACCGAGACGGCCTCCGCCACGGTGGCCGCGTCGAGAGGCGCCCGCGGCATGAGCAGGGCGCCCGGCGGCCGGCCGTTCTTGACCGACGGGTGGTCCTGCAGCGGTCTCCCCTGGTACTCGGCCACGGCGATGGACTCCACGAACATCTTTGACTTGCCAAACCGCTGCGGCGCCTCGTGGTCCGGGTGATCGGACAGCAGACGGAGCTCGTCGCCGGCGCCGTCCCCGCCGCCGGAGCGCGCGTGCGGATCGATTGGCACCTTCGTCTGGCCTACCACGCCGTGGTACTCGGTGGTGCGCGGCGGGTTGAAGCCGTAGATGGCGTAGCGGCGGAACAGACATCCGGTGCCGACGTACATGGGTCCCTGGAGGCCGTCGAGCGCGCGCATGTTCCCGTCGAAGAAGACGGTGTTGTGGTTGGCGTAGCGGTCGGAGGGGTCGATGCCCTCGAAGCGCTGCGGGAACTGGATGTAGCAGATGCGGTCGCCGCCGCGGTCGAGCATGTAGCACATGGCCTCCCGGATGGCCTGGCAGTTGTACACGTAGTGGTCGCAGTCGAAGTTGAGCATGAAGGGGCCGTTGGACAGGATCGCCGACGCGCGCACCATGGCGTTCATGGCGCCCGCCTTCTTGTTGTGGTCGTACCCCGGCCGCTTCTCCCGGGAGAGGTAGACGAACATGGGGATGCGCACGTCCACGTCCGTGAAGTCCAGGTACGTGTGGTCGTCCGCGTCCCCGTACACCACGTCATAGTGAGGGTTCTTGATCATCACCTATTTGAGTAATTGACAACACATTAACATTTTTGCGCGCGCCAAAATTATTCGTGAAGTTCAAAAGTGGAATGGTCGTTGATGATGCAGACAGACCTGGACGATGCTGGCGTGGTCGCCCTTGCCGTGATCGGGGGCGGAGTCGAGCCAGGTGCCGGGCCAGTGGGTGCCGTCGGCCATCCAGGTGGCCTTGACGTGGGCGGGGGCAGGCTCGGAGGAGGCGGCGGCCTTCTCGCGGGCGAGCTTGCGCTCACGGGCATTCATGGCGTTGGCGCGGCGGCGGATGGCCTCGGGGAGGTCATTGATGCGCACCTTGTACTCGTCGTACTCGCGCTTGATCCAGCGGCGGTCCTTGACGAAATCCGGCCGCTTCTTGCCTTTCGTCGGGTCGCCCTGCTGGTTGAAGTACGCGTCCGGGTTGCGCGGCTCGATGCCGTGCTTGCGGCAGAAGGGGACCCACACCTTGGCGTAGGCGCAGGCCTCCGCCATGGCCTCGAAGGTGAGGAGGGCGCCGCCGTCGTCGGAGATGTAGACGAAGAGCTTCTCGACCGGGTAGTCGGTGGCGAGGATGGAGAGCAGGGTGTTGGCGGTGACGAGCGGCGGCTCCTTGTAGGGGTCGGCGGTGGAGATGAACACGTCGAGCCCCGGCAGGTCGGAGCGGCCGGTGGGGTTGGACGGCGTCTTGGACTCGAACTTCTCCCGGAGCGCCGCGAGGTCGGCGGCGCGGTTGATGGGGTTAAGCTTGGGCATCTGGTCGAGGATCCAGGAGAAGGCGAACCAGTACTCGCACACGATGGAGATCCCCCACAGCCACATCGCGTCCGGGTTGGGGTTCGTCGCGCGCCATATCAGGAAGAGGAACAGCGACACGAACCGCACCAGCACCAGCAGCCTGTAGGGGCTCAGAATGCTCGGAGAGATGGACACCTTCCGGCTGAGCGGCTTCCAGGGCTTGTCGATGAGGTCCTCCATCTTGACGCCGCCGTCGCCGCCGCCACCCATGCCGGTGCCGTCCTCGTTGGCGTACGGGTTATCGTCCTGCGGCCAGTACGCGTTCCCGATGCCGTACGTGCCCTTGGTGTCGAACAGCCAGCGGTTGTGGTCAAAGTCGCCGGTCTGGCTCCGCACCAGCAGCGCCTTGTTGGACGGCGACGCCGCGTACGCCGCGGAGTGCCGCTGGTCCATCTTGCTGCCGCCGCCCGCCACGCCGTCATCGCCGCCACGACGGTTCACCAGCTTGGAGCCCGAGGAGGGCGGCAATGGGAGGTTGTCCGGCTTGCTAGCGCCCCCTGACCCAGACGCCCCGGCTCGCGCGGCCCCTGGCTGGTTATCCGGGGTGGGCGGCATGAAGACCGTGTAATTCGCATAGTCGTTCGACATGGGGGAGGAGAACCCCGGCGGGGTGTCGATGCCGTCGTTGTTGGAGATGCACCCGCTCGACGTCGACGTCGACGACGACACGCTGGTGTGCTCTGCCTAGGTTGCTACGGCCCGTCTGGTGCCATGCTGCCCCGCCATTGTTGCAAACTGGTTCCCACGCCGAGGAGAGCCGAGAGAGATGTTCGCATGGCTTAATTTGGAGGGAATTGTGTGATAGGTGATGACATGTTGAGTGGCGACACTTTCGGAGACCCAAAGCATCACCTGGAGCTGCTGCCTCCCCACTCCGCCCAAATATAGCCCGTATATAGTCTTGGATGATTTTCCCTGCCCACTTTGTAAACGACCACGTGCCGGAGATTTCTGGCCACTCCATTCTTTCATCGGCAATCCCCATATTCAAAGGTGTGTCTAATTCTTCGGTCGAATGAATTCTAAGTTAGATGATGTTATTAAATCTCAGTTGTAACTCATGATTAACGCGAATCTCGGAAAAATTAAATAGTTTGGAGCATTTTTCTCAGTTGCAACCCTATTTGCACATTTAAAAAATCTAGTCGCAATCTAATTTGGAATTGAAAAATCTCAGTTGTAACATAACTTGAAAATCATAGGTGAATGAATCACGATGATGTAGGACATAACTGAGCACTAACAATTAGCAAAACCACATTCAAATATATGGCCTAGAAGTCACACCTAGAATAAGTTGAGGAGAGTCTATCTCAAATTCTAATGTCTTACCCTCCCATTCATGCAACTAGTCCAGCTTTGGGAGCAAAGCGGCTCGTTGTGGCGCCAAGACGGTGTGATTCACGAAAAATGCATTATACTATGATGAACGTCTTGCTGTCGCACATATCGGCTTGTACAATGAAAATTAAACTCTACAACTCATATGGCGTCATATCATAGCCGTCCGCAACATCTTGGATATTATTGCTCCAGCCCCACCTCATCAACTCATTGAAGATTTTTTCAGACAAATACATACCACCTCCGTTGCATACGTAAATTCATCGTTCTGATAAATACTTGGATTAGACCGCCTAGTGTACTATGAAGCATATTGGTTTTGTGCAGCTCCCATCCCCATTGACTTTGGATCCCCTGCCCCTCCCTTCTCCTTCCTTAAGTCGGCTTCTCTCTTGGGTTAAAACCAGAACCACACCAATTATATATTTCAGATCTGACTTAGAACATGTGGATGGATGGATGCCCCTATCGATTTGTCGACTTTCTCCCTAGGTGAAGTTTCTCACTCGTTCTTTTCTCAAAATTCTAAGGTTTTTTTACCCGATTCAATCCTTTCTTTACTACAACATGGAAGCCCAAATACAAGATTTGAGCTGGAATTGGCCAAGCTCCCATTCCCTCACAGGACGAAGACGATAGCCCATGCCCAACTCCATCCAGATACAACTCCATTACAAGTTTCCCTCAAGGAAATTCAGAAGAAGGGAGGGAGTAGATCTATCACAATCCATATTCCAACAAACAATCAACTTGTAATAGCTTATTAGCAAGCATAGCGCCAAATTTCTATCACATCGTCCCTACAGGAAGAGTCTAAAACGCTTTCGGTAGTCACTATATGAATTTTGTTGTGTGCAAGTTTGTCCAAGTCTAGTGCATTCTCCTTAATTAGATTTCCCCCAGTTTCACGTCGTGAATTGTATGCGTTCACACATGTAGCATTGAAGTGTTCTACAAAAGAAAACTTTAATTTTATGACTAGTTGCTCTAATGAGAGCATAAAAAAAAATACTTAGTAGGAGATAATACAGATGGATTGTATTCCAACATTCTTTCTCATAAATGTGTGATACGAATATCTCATATGGTTTTTGTTGAGTTTAGGGCTAGTTGTTTGAGAAATACTATGAATTGTGTCTAAAGCTGTCTACCATGTTTGTCAACAAATCCATGTATTCAAGTGTTCTTTTGGGCTACCATGTTTGTCAACATTTCCAGTGCTTGGCATTAGTATTTGTACATATAGCTTAAGACATGTTAATTGTACATATATGCCAACGAACTGAGAACCTAATTAGACGTCCGAACCTTCAGTTTTGGAGTCTATGTTGTGTCTAAAGATGTCTACCATTTTTTTCAACAATTTCAGTGTTGGGCATTTTTTGCTTGTTTTCGTCCATGTATGCCAACAATTTCATACATGGGCACTTGCGGTGACCCAGCACACCACTGCATGTTGTAGTGCGCAAGTCATTGACATAACACTCACAGAAGGACTTATCCGTGAATATTACATCCCTCAGAGTAGTACAACAGAAACATAGCAGGTCCAAGGTAACACTATAGGATTACAACAATATTCAATACAAAATCTTGAGAACCTCCTTTATACAAAAGCAAGTCTCATACAAATGAAATCCAGAAAAGATCCAATTCGTATCACTAAGCTGGAGATTAACTCTAGCTCTATTCCTAATCCACTACTACTATTGTCATAGCCCTAATCTATTCCATCTGGAATATCTTTATCCAGGATTGTACTCCTCCTTTCAATAGACGGTTTTTTCTCCATTGACAGTGTAGTCTTCGTGTATGCTATTGACAGTGATGTCGTTTCTCCTCCATTATCATTGCTGTCATTGTGCTTCCATCGGCGAAGTAGCGGTTGACTCCTTCAAGCTCCACCAGGTCGACTTGATTCCTTGTGGAAGACCTCCTCGACGCCGTGATGGATAGCTGACATCTCTTCCGGTGGCTCCAAAAGTCTAAGCAGGGGGTCAAATAGGAAGGGGTGAGTAACAGCGTTACTCAGCAAGTTCAGAATATATAGAGATAAGGTGTTTCATGCACTAGCTACTGCCAAAACCTGAGGTCTTTGGCATAGATGCAATTTTTTGCAAACATTTCTTCAAAGGATAGATTTTATTCTGAAAACTATGTCCACAGCCTCCACCGGTCTTGTGAATCCAAATGGGACTCCATTCCGGCCTCGATCTCGTAGTTCCATTCCGGGAACACGGTTGTGATATCACAAATTTGTTGTTTGACTCTGTAGAGTTGCATCACTTTACCCAACAGTTGCCTGGCCTTATATATGCTCTCTTTACACTCCATGAGTGTTATAGCCAAGGCTCAGGACATCCAGCCATGTGGAGCTTCTCCCAAATCAACACACATCCGCCCATTTATGATGCGGTAGGGGAATCATGTTCCACGCATACCCATCACCCCTCCCGAGCTTCCCCACCAATTACCCCGTCGGGCAGGAAGAGCACGCGCTTCCACGCTGTTGGCCGCCGCAACGACCCAACCCGGTGTAGGCCTGCCGAGGATATGCGGATGAGAAAAGAAGCCTTTGACTGACCCCGCCCATACAAAGTCCGTTGGTTGATGCTTTCACTACGGCGAAAGGATCACTGGAACATGGGTTATTAATTCCTAAGGATATATACCTTCCCATACGATGGAACACCGTACCTATTCATCTTACCATTGTTCCACCGCCAACCAATAGTATATACCACATCATTCGAAAATACTTTTTCCTTTTTATGCAAGTGAAAGGAACGTATAAGTAACTTTGCAAGTACTTTGATAAAAAATACATTAAACGGTATGCAAGAATGAACTTGCCTATGATAAAGGTGGCAATTCATGTCCTTCGGGGTTCTAGGGTTCGCGGTAAAACCCCGAGATCTGAAAATAGCAATGTAGTCCCGGTAAGGACTACTGAAACACTGTCAAGATGCTATTATGCATAGATATGAGATGCATCGTAAAATCCCCAAAAATACCCAAGATCACAAGTGTAAGCTTCGTTTTACTTGGTACTTTGATAACATTGTATTCTTTGGTTTAGGGTTGTTTCATTATCTTTAGGTGATGTTGTTTATTACTTAAGGATTTTGATAAGATTTAGATGAATGATTATATAAGATTTACTTGATTACTTAATCACTTGCAAATGTTTATTTAAAAGTGTTTGAACTAGTTGATATAACTTCCTTAATTGTAAGTAGTTACTTATTCAATTTTTCTTTAGTTAACCAATTTCAAATATTATCAACACAAGCGTGAATGAATTTTAGATGAATTCTTCTTTGTGTGTTTTATCTAGGATGAGTTACAGGACAGTCATTTATAGAATGTAATAAAGTTCAAATTATATATTTCGAACTTATTACTAATTTTTCCAATTGTTCTTCTTTTAGAAAATAATTATTTTTGAAAATAGTTCAATTCATTTCCACTTAAGGATCCTTGAATTTTTGAGGATAATTCAATTCATGTCCACTTAAGGATCTTTGAATTATTCACACAGGAAATCTTTTCAAATAATTTATTTTTGAAAATAATTCAAATCATATGCGCTTAAGGATCTTTGAATTTTTCACTCAAGAAAACTTTTTCAATAAATGAAATAAAAATCATATTTGAAATCCTTATAAAATTTTGAGTTGAAAACATGTTTTTACTTTATTTTTAGGATTTTATTTGAATTTTCATTTTTGAATTTGAATTGGATTTGATTAAGAATCTTTTGTAAAATTACCGGTAGGTCCTTGGTCCAACAGGGTTGAACCAAGTCAAATACTAGCTCGGGTCCGGTTAACCGACCGAGCCACTCTTCCCTTCTCCCTCTCTCCTCTCTATCGCGTGAGCGCGCTCTCTCTCGTTCCCCTTCTCTGGCGATGCCGCCGTCGCCTCCCCCGGTTCCGGCCGTCGCCACCCTCTTCTCCGGCCGGCTTCGGCCATCTCCAGCGCCACTGCTTCCCCGGCGCATCTCCGCCCAGTTCTCCTCCGCTATTTCCCCGCCGCCGCGGTGCCGATTCACCACCATGCGCCCCTAATCGAGCTCGCTCGCGGAACCCTAGCCGCATGGCTCGAGCTCGCCGGCGCAGCTCCCGCGCCTCCAGCTGCTCCCTCGTCACCTTTCGTGCTCCTGCTCAACCACGCCACTTCAGGCTTTCTCTCCCCCATGAGCTCGGCTTCCTCTCGAGCCTCTGCTCGACCACGCCGCAAGATCCCTCTCTTTGCTCCCTGCTCACTGGGGATGGTCTGGGTATGGTGGTGAAGTGGTGGTGCTCTGTCGTGCTGTGGGTGTTGTTGGTGGTCTGCTGCTACTGGATATGGTGGTGTGGTGCAGCTACTGCTGCTGCTGCCGTTGCTACGCTGACGGGACGGTGGTGATGCCGTCACCGCAACCATGGTGATGCTCAGCTACACGACTCCCTCGCCTAAGCCTACTCCAGCCTCTCCTTGCTCTGCCTCGGCTACAACTCAACAAGGTGAGTTCTTCTTCTGTGACCGGCCTTTGTGCCGATGAACTGTGTGGTGTTCGTGGTGATGTGTTGTGCTGTGATGCGTTGCTTGAGCTAGTCAAGCACTGATGCCTCAACTTGGATGATTTACTAATCCCTAGCATGTGTGGCTTGCTGGTGCTCGAACTGAATACTTATAGCTATTTATTTTTGCATAATCCGGTAGTAAAATAATTGGAAAGATTTATACTTGCTGGCCTCCTATATTTGCTTGTATATAATTTTCCTGATGATTATTTGAGCTTCTTACCATGTGAAATTTGTTCCTTTTGATCATATATCATATATAGAATATCTAGTTAGCATGCTATGATATATTGGTTAAGAATATGTGTTGTGCAATATTGATAGCTTGATAAAATGGTTTAGACAATTTTATACCTTTTGGTTTCCAGATCTGCTGGCTTATGTTGAATTCCTGTGACTTGCATACTTGTGTGATTTAATGATTTTTGGAGTATTACTTGTAAGAATCTGGTGCTGTAGCCAATTTTTTAGATGTATTACTGGACAAATATATGTCTGTTTAATTGATTTGAGGTGCTTCTAATGTGTGGAAGTGATCTAAACATGCATTTCTGGGTAGAGCATAGCTGTTGTCCAGATCTGCAACTTCTACTCCTTCTCATCTCGTATCTCTATCTCTCAACTAAACATAAGAACAGACTACTGCACCCCTCTCCTCTCTTTCCCTCTCATATAATGATATGAGCATATGCTACAGAAGATTTAGATCCTAGCAACCTGCTGCAGAAGAGAAGCTTGGTCTTCTGGATTCTGTACATAACCTGCGTCTTGTGGCTAGCGGCTAGCCTGCTCCTCCTCGCTGCTTGACCTATTTCCTAGTTGTTCTAAAGATTGAGCATGGTTTGGTGGTGTTCTTGGTGTTCTTGAGATGCTATGGCTGATATGGAAGAGTATGTTTAGCTGCTGATATGATTGTGTTGATATGAGAAGAGTGTGGTGCGGCTGGTTGTTTCTTTTAATTGTTGGAAATACCATGGAGAGCAAATTCGAATTTTTTGTGTGGCAAGCATGTCCTTATATAGGCCTAGCATGAGGATTACTTGGGGTTGAAGTAATAGTAGATATTTTGCTTGTAGATAGACATGCCTAGTCATTGTTCTTATCCCCTTATGTGGCATGCTTATCTACTCAAGTTTGATCATTATCTCTTGTAGGATTTATTTTTGGGCATGCCAAGTGGATTTTGTTACTAGATGGGCTTGTGGGCTGATTTGGTTCTCTCTTATGTGGGCTTTGAATTATATGGGTGGTGATCCAGTGGCTTTGAATTTCAGATTTGTGGGCTTTAATGAATTAACTTTCTTCCTTGGTAATTTAATACCATTGGAGAAATATTAGAATCTGGGCTTTCTTGATAGGAACTTAATTAGATTTAGAGGGATTGACTAGCTGCCTTTGCTGCCTAAGATAATAGATATGGATCAATGTTGCCTATTGTCCCTTCTCTTGTATGGATCCAAGTTGCCTCTTGTCCTTGTTGCCTAATTGATCCATGTTGCCTTTAATGATCCAATTTGATCCATAAGACCAGATGTTGCCTAAGATAAAGTTGATCCCTCTAGTCATCAATTGGATATTAGGACAAGTTTCTAATATCTATTAGTTAAGTTCCAAAACCAATTGCCTCACCCTTGTGGTGAAGGCAAACATTTTAATTCACAGAAACTTTTCTTTTGTCCTTATTTAATTTGAGATGAATTTGGGTTGGTTACATGACCTCAAATTGCTTTATGCATACAAAAATAATTTGCTAACAAGGTTGATCAGGCCCTGTTACCAAACTACTTCTATAACACTCAAAGCATTTGAATATGACATGATTTTATTTACTAGAGAAGTTGAGAAGAACAAAGTATTGCTTTCTTGCTTTCTTCTTTTCTGTCTTGTTTTGTTTATTTGCAGGAATTGAAGATTGAGAAGATTGGGAGATAAGAAGATCAAGATTAGTTGAGAAGATCTAGTTTGAATTTAGGCTTCATTTTATTCCTTTGTAAACTTCTTTTCTTTTCATTGAGATATGTACTTATTCCATAATTGATGTAATAATATTCTTTCAATTCACATTGTAAAGTTTTCATATGATCCCATTTGCATGTGTTGTATGCACTTGTATTTTTGGACATTCCCTTTTGATTTGAATTCTTGAAGGTGTATTTATATTCGTGTCAAATTGTGATGGTTTATGGATACCTATAGGATGATGTGATAAGATCTTTGATATATGAATTCATGTATGATCATATTGTGCTGAAAGAATGTGATAAGATGAGATGATATATTATAACTTGTTGTCTTGGGATTCTTATATGAATAGTTCTAAGATCATGTATGAATGGATGGGGATCTAAGATGGTGAGATATGGATTTGTTAATGTATTGAATATATGTAAAGATGATGAGATGATAATATATTTATGGTAAATTGATGATTTGAGATGAGGAATTAATTCTCATGTGATGATATTGGTGTGAATGTTGTAATAAGATGATAATGGATATAGAATGTTATTGTATGATTGATTTGAATTATATCTTGTCATAATATCTAATTGTGTTCAAAAGTGTTGAAAAATAGGATAGATCATGTTCAAAAACCTCGCACCTCGACAATCGACTAATTTGACTAATTAGTCTGTCGAGTGATAACTCTTTTCTTGTTTTTGTGATTTCAATTTAATTTGGTATAAAGCTCATCTCGAAGTTTATTGCACTTGACATGATGATCTAAACCCTAACTCATCGAGTCGAGCGAAACATCGATCACTTTACCTCTTCTATTTTAAAAGCGCGAAATTTACCCGCATCTTTAGATGCATGCTATGCGAATGCACATATTCTATTTCTACCCTTTCGAATCTTTAAACTGCGGGGTATTACAGCACTATTGTTTATGTCCACTATGTATACATTCTTATTTCCCAATGCCAATAACGAACCTAGTGGCAGTGGTGAACAACTCACTACAAAAGCATCATTCGGAGTTTTTCAGCCAACCTAAGATTTGTCGAGGGAAACCCACTCATACCAAAGCCAGCATAACCGAAAGGACCCTAGCGAACTTGCGTAGGTCAAGAATGCCGAGAACATCCAAAGACATATTTTGGACCAATTCACCTTGCACTTTCCACCAATAATGTTATCCTTACCCACCCAGAGTATGTCGCACCTGATTTTATCGAAGGCTTTCAGGATGTCCTTGTCCACCTTGAGGGCGGTGAGGAGAAAAACTGGAATATATGTTAAGGCTAACTTCACAATCTTCGAATAGCTGACGCGGTTGATGAACTTTCCTTTCCACATGTTAAGGTGATAAGCAGCTTTGTCGATGAAGGGACACCGATTGAGCCTTCCAAGGGACAAGGGCAACCCAAGAGACTTCGTTTGGAATTGAACAATATATATAGGAAAGTTCGCAAGGATGGAGGGGAGTTCAATGTCGTAGCATGGATCAGAGCTATGGAGATTTTTGCCACATTGATTACGAGTCTAGTGACCTCGCCAAACATTTGAAGAATATTTGCTAGGTTGGACACGTCATGTAAAGTGGGAGAAAGGAAAATAGCCGCATGATCGGCATACATCCCTGTGCCTAGACACAGGAGGGCATACATAAGCCTAGGATCAGTGGAGAGCTCGAGCACGTGGTGGCCCGGGATAATATCATTGTCGAAGAGCAGCGACGAAAATGGGTCTCTCTGCGCAATTCCTTGGCTGTGAGCGATAGCCTTTCCTAGAACCCCGTTGAGTAGCACACAAGTTGTGGACGTGGAGAAGAGGTTCAAAACTGGAGCACGCAAATGCTCGAGGAGGGGGGGATCTGAGGTGCTACATGAGGTCCATAATGTAATACCAACGTATGGTGTTGAAGACCTTGCGATGTCGAGCTTGATAAGAAGGGCTAGGGTACGGTTGCGTTGAAGCCGACGAGAGGTATTCCTGATGTACATAAAGTTTATGTGGATGCTTCTGGTTTGGATTAAAGCGCGCGTTTTGACTTCGGGACACAGTATCATTCATCTTGAGGCCGAGATGTTGGTCCATAGTCTTGGCACTTGGGCACCACTTGAATCAACATAATCGGCCTGAAGTTAGAAATAGATTTAGCGCAATCCCTCTTTAATTGGCAGTGTTAGTCGTGTTGATGACCTGAAAGTTCCTCGTCAACAACTTGTAGAAATCGTTGATGACTTGCAAAAATTCATACTTGCTGATATCCCAACAAGAACGGAAGAAAGAGATGTTGAAACCATACATGCCATGTACCCACTACATGATCTCTTCGTCGCCATTCAAATAACCAATCTCAATGTCGTCCGACAATAGTTCACTTATATATAGGATCGATGCATAAATTTTGGGTTATGTATTACCTCGGTAGTTAACTTTACCCGAATGGTTTTCCAAATGAAATCTTGTTAAAGAACTTTTTTAACGTTTGATTTTCCTATTAGATGTGTAGTTAGTTTGGGGGACTTGGAACCCAAATTCTCCCCCTATAGATTATTTTCCTAGGAGCCCATTCGACAAAATCATCAGATATGGGCCAGAATATGAGCCGAAAATATACTAAGCTATAGGTGGGTCCTGATTCAGTATAAAATGGTACAATACTATCTGTGACTTATAGTTCATACTCTTCCGTGGAATACAGGGCAATGGAAAATAGCACTATAGCTTGTGCCTACCCGTCCGCGGGTCAAGCTACACGGTGCAGCTCTAGGGGCGACGTGGTGTGTTGTTGTGAAGTTTGAGGTAATCCCAACGGGCTCGGGCGAGGCACGAGGATGGTGGGCCTAGGCGGTGTTTGTGACAGTGCGTTTGCAGGTGGATAGGAGCAGCGGCCATGCATATATTGATTCCCTAAAATTCCTTTCGGACATGGATGCAAATCTTGATGATCGCTTGTCCAACATACTTCTGCTGCATCCTCTATTGATCAATACTATCCATCCGTCGACTTTCATCGACTATTTGATACATTCCAATGTTCTTACTACTCCTTCATGTCTCTCGAATCATCCAATTCAAACTCCTTGCATTACCCTACCTTTATAGCCCTCTGTCAAAGATCCTCTTCTACATCCTTATAAGATCTTTAGATATGCTCATTGGTACACTTCCTTATAATCAGGACACTAAAGGGACTTTACTTCTAATGGTAAGCTCATCGCCTAAGCTCCAGATCCTCTGAGATAACTGTCCTTACTGGCTATATAGAACATAATTCTTCCTAAGTGGTTTGCTTCCTCCGAATGGATTAGACACTAGTAATCCATCCAACCATGAATACTCTATCTTACAGGTAGTTCTCCCGTAACTTGTAATCAGGGTGAATAATGTTGGGAATATGCCCTAGAGGCAATAATAAAATGGTTTATTAGCATATTCATGTTTATGATAATAGTTTATTATCCATGCTATAATTGTATTAACCGGAAACATAATACATGTGTGGAATATAAACAACCAGTTGTCCCTAGTAAGCCTCTACCGGACTAGTTCGTTAGTCAAGAGATGGTTAGAGTTTCCTAACCATGGACTTGTTATAGTCACTTGATAACGGAGTCATATCATTAGGAGTAATGATGTGATGGACAAGACCCAATAATAAAGAGTTGCAATTGATCGTGTCACACAGTTTCATTGCCAACACTTTTAGTATGCCAAGTATAGTTTCCTTAGACCATGAGATTATGTCACTCCCGTTTATCGGAGGAATGCTTTGTGGACATCAAACGTCACTTCGTAACTGGGTGATTATAAAGGTGGCTTTCAGGTATCTCCGATGGTATTTGTTGGGTGACATGAATCAAGAGTGGGATTTGTCCTTCCTTGTGACGGAAAATATATCTCTGGGCCCTCTCGGTAATATAGCATCAGAAAGGTTGCAACCATGTGATTAAGTGTTAATCACGGAGATCCTATATTATGGACGAGTAAAGAGAATTTGCCAGGTAACGAGATGAAACTAGATATGGAGATATCGACGATCGAATCTCGGGCAAATTAAATATCGGTGAGACAAAGGGAATCGTATACGAGATTAAGAATCTCCGAAATCGTGGTTCAATCGATAAAGAACTTCGTTGAATATGTAGGAGTCAATATGGGCATCCTGGTCCCGCTATTGATTATTGATCTGATCATGTCTGCATGTTCTCGAACCCGTAGGGTCACACACTTAAGGCTTCGATGTAGCTGGGGTTTTAGTGAGATAAGTAAATGGTGTAATCAAATGTTGATTCGGTGTCTCGGATAAGATCCTAGATATCACGAGGAGCTCCGGAAGAGTCCTGAGATAAAATTTCATATAAGGAAAGTGGTTTCCAGGGTTCCGAAAAGTTCGGGAATTTTCCGGCAGAGTATTGGAATATTCTAGAAGGTTCCGGAGGGGTCCCATAGTGGGGCCCACATGCCCTAATGGCCCACATGGACCAAAGGGGGCGTGCAGCAGCCCACATGGGCTGGCCGCACCAGCCCCCCAAGGGCCCATGCGGCCAAACAAGGTGAAAGGGCCAAAACCCTAGGGGTCCCCTTGGCCGCCGGCCCTAGGGCTTGGAGGAGGGGCCAAGGTAGCCCCCCCACGCCTATATAAAGAGGAGGGGAGGGCTGGGGCGTGGCACCCCATACCCTAGCCACCGGCATCCCTCTCCTCCCTCCTCTCTCTCTCGTACATGGCTTGGCGAAGCCCTGTCCGCGGGAAAACCTCCACCATATCCACCACCACGCCGTCGTGCTGCTGAGATCTCACGAGCCACTTCCTCCTCGCTTGCGGGATCAAGGAGAGGAAGTCTTCATCGAGTTGTACGTGTGGATACCGCGGAGGCGCTGCTCGTGCGGTGCTCCATCGGATTGGATCTCGGATCGGATAATACATCTCCTCGCGACTAGATGAGTCTAGTTGCGGGGATCGACTAGCCAACCCCTACACCGACAAAATGCGTTTGTTCGATCTTCAAGGGTAAGAGATTGGATCTCACCTTCGCTACCTTCGTCTAATAGATCTAGATCCTTAGGGTTTCTTCCGCTTGTTCCGTAGGAAATTTTTTGTTTTCTATGCAATGACCCCTTCGGTGGTATCAGAGCCTAGATCTATTCGTAGATGTTGCTGCGATTAGAACACAAGTGTTGTGGGCGTTGATATTTTATGTTGCTACCTTCTCGCGTGCACTTTGCGTCTTTGCGGTATTGTGAGATTGAAGCGGCCCGGACCATCCTTACTCGTCCACGCACGAGAGACCGGTTCCACGACAGACATGCAACTTGTATTGCATAAATGGCTGGCGGGTGTCTGTTTCTCTTACTTTAGTGAAGATGCAATTTTCAATGGAAGGCCTTTCAAAAGGATGAGTAAATAAGCAACTACTATATCACCGTTGTGGTTTTGCGTAGATTAGAACAGTTCTATCTCGTTGACCCAAGCCACGTAAAAATTGCATAAACAAAGTAGAGGACGTCTAACTTGTTTTGCAGAGGGGGTCATGTGATGTGGTATGGCCAATATGTGATTTGTGATAATGTATGCAATGATCATGTTTGTAATCTTTCGCGACTTGCATGTCGTCGAGTACGGCAACCGGCAGGAGCCATATGGTTGTCTTTTATTTTATGTGACCTGCGTGTCATTGAATCACCATGTAATTGCTTTACTTTATTGCTAAGAGTAGCATTAGTTGTAGTTGCAATAGTTGGTGGACAACCATGGTGATGGCGCCACGGAGATGGAGATCATGCCGGTGCTTTGGAGATGGAGATCAAAAGCATAAGAAGAAAGGCCATATCATATCACAATTATGAATTGCATGTGATGTTAATCCTTTTATGCACCTTATTGTTATGCTTAGATGTGATCGCGATGGTAGCATGATAAGGTGATCTCTCACGTTAATATCAAGATGTGTTCTCCCCTAGTATGCACCGTTGCCAAAGTTCTTCGTTTTGAAGCACCACGTGATGATCGGGTGTGATAGATTCAACGTTCACATACAACGGGTGTAAGCCAGTTTACACATGCAGAGATACTACGGTTTCCTTGACGAGCCTAGCATGTACAGACATGGCCTCAGAACACAAGAACCAAAAGGTTAAACACGAGTCATATGGATGATATGATCAACATGGCGATGTTCACCATTGAAGCTACATCATCTCACGTGATGATCGGTTGTGGTGTAGTGGATTTGGATCGTGTGTCACTAAATAACCAGAGAAATGTTGAGTTTAGTGGGAGTTCATTAAGATGAACTAAAATTATCGTAAACAAAAGTCCTTAAGATGTCTTTGCAAAAATCCTTGTAGATCTTGGTCGACTACGGTAGCCGGTTCGTTGCTGAAAAACTGCATCTCGATGGGTCAAATTTGTTGAGTAGTACCTGCGTCCTGAAATAAGTCCTACACACCAATGCTCAGCTCTACGTGCTAGAAGAACCAATAGGAGATAAACCTAAATATTTCTGCAAGCGATGAAGAGTACATGGAGTGGTTTTGAACCACTTACTTGAAAGTCAAGTGGATGATGTGCACCTTCATGAATTCTGACCTAAGTAGACAATTCAAGAACTTGATTGCAATGGAGATTGTTGATGAGCTGAAATATAGTTTTTTCAGCGCAAGTTAGAATTGTAAGGTTCGAATGTCTGAACGGTTTTTCTTTCACTCAAGATGGAAGAGAACACTTGCTTGGAACAACACCTGAGGATAATGCATGAGATACATCATCGTCTAGTGCTTGTTTGGAACCACGAGATGAATGACGGTTTCGCGATAGATGGGGTGATACGCTAGCTTCTCCCCAGCTTCAAGAATTATGTCGGAGACTATGTCATGGGAAGGGATTTGATCACTTTCTATGAATTTGTGTCTCGGCTACGTCATGTCAAAGTGGAACCCATAGCAAGAGAAGTTGACAATGCAGAAAGTATATAGTGATATACAAGTTATAAGTGTTTAAGTCCAAATTGCAATTGTGGCGGTTCCGATAAGTATTTGATACTCATTCTGTTTTATGAAAACAGAACCTGCTGCTTGAGATTTGCATAAAGGATATGGGAAGACATTGCGGATTGGTGGCAATCAAGGAGTTGATGTCGGAAATGATCTGTCTCTACATTTATCGTTTTGATTAGAGGATTTGAATAAGTTTTTTGTAATCGAACTAAGTGTGATTTTGATTAGTGTGTCTTGCTTATGTGAGACGGTTATTCATGTTAAAGGTAATGGCTGTTCTATTTTCATGAGTGATCCTTTTGGAAATCACAAGTTTCGATTATAAGTGTATTATTCTTGTTACAATCTAAATGATAAATTGGTTGAACATTTATAAATAAAAGACATACTAAAGATATCCAAAGCTTAATAATGACAATTGTTTTAGTCGTGCTAAATATTGAATAAACATTTTGATGTTTTATCAATGCGCCTTATTGAAGGAGTATGACTAAAATGTCACCTTTTGGAAGAGTGACATGAGTTGCCGAAAATAAAACACAAGTGTTGGTTGTATTTTCAGCAAATGTTAGATGTCATTATTTTGTGCGCTCCATCATAAATGATATGAGTAAATAGATGTATTTGTTCAAGTTATGATATTTGATGAGATCAAATAAAATTCTGGAGTTTAGGATATTAAGTTAACAAGAAAATTGAGTCTTTATGATTTGATCAAAAGAGACAAAATATTTGAGTTATATGTTAGTATGTAGACTTGTGAAAAGTGTTATCACAAATTACAATGTTTAGAATATTTCAAAGGCGTTTGATATGTCCTAAGATATTGTAATCACACACTATTTGATATTGTGTGGTCTGATAAAATAAAAGGGTTTTTTTTCTTATTAGGGTTTATTTGTAGCATTTAGATTTATTTGATAAACACTCTGTTTTTTAAATAAGGGTCTATTTAATGATTTGCATTTCGCATATGAGTTATGTGAAACAGTGGTTTGTTGGGAATATGCCCTAGAGGCAATAATAAAATGGTTTATTAAGCATATTCAAGTTTATGATAATGGTTTATTATCCATGCTATAATTGTATTAAATGGAAACATAATACATGTGTGGAATATAAACACCCGGAGTCCCTAGTGAGCCTCTACAGGACTAGTTCGTTGATCAAGAGATAGTTAGAGTTTCCTAACTATGGACTTGTTATAGTCACTTGATAACGGAGTCATATCATTAGGAGTAATGGTGTGATGGACATGACCCAAATAAAGAGTTGCAATTAATCGTGTCACAAAAGTTTTGTTGTCAACACTTTTAATATGCCAAATATAGTTTCCTTAGACCATGAGATTATATCACTCCCGTTCACCGGAGGAATACTTTGTGGACATCAAACGTCACTTCGTAACTGGGTGATTATAAAGGTGGCTTTCAGGTATCTCCGATGGTGGGTTGTTGGGTGATATGAATCAAGAGTGGAATTTGTCCCTCCATGTGACGGAGAAGATATCTCCAGGCCTTCTCGGTAATATAGCATCAAGAGTCTGCAGACATGTGATTAAGTTGTAATCACCGGGATCCTATATTATGGTCGAGTAAAGAGAACTTGCCGGTAACGAGATTAAACTAGACATGGGGATGTCAACGATTATATCTCGGGCAAGTAAAATATCGTGAGACAAAGGGAATCATATATGAGATTAATTGAATCTCCGGCATTGTGGTTCAATCGAGAAAAGGTTTTCGTTGAGTGTATAGGAATTAATATGGACATCCCGGTCCCGCTATTAATTATTGATATGATCATGTCTATGCATTCTCGAACCCGTAGGGTCACACACTTAACGTTCCGATGAAATTAGGTTTTGCGATGAATTAAATGATGAAGTGAACGAATGGTGATTCGGAGTCTCGGATGGGATCCCGGACATCACGAGGAGTTCCGGAGGAGTCCGGAGAATAAGATTCATATATGGAAAGTTGTTTCCGGAGGTTTCGGAAAAGTTCCGGAAATTATTTAAAGGGTACCGGAAGGTTCCGGAATGTTCTAGAAGAGTCTAGAAGTGGGACCGCATAATTTGTATGGGGCCCACATGGTGCAAAGGGGTGCTGCCACCACTTGGTGGGGCGCACCACCTAGGCCCATGAAGGGGTGCGGCATAGGAGGGGAGTCCCACTCCTAGTTGGACTAGGAGGTGGGCTCCCACCCCTTTAGGAAAGGGCCCAAGAAGGAGTCCTTTTTGGACTCCAACTTGGGGGGCAAGACAAAGGGGGGGCCGGCCGGCCCTGCCCTTGCCCTAGCCGCCACCTATATAAGGAGGGGCAAGGGGGGGCGCACCATACACCTTGGAGGCTGCCGCACCCCCCTCTAGCCGCACCCCCCTCTCACCCCTCAACCCTAGCCGCACCCCTCTCTCTCCCGGAGGGCTGCCGCCGCCTCACCACCACACCTAGCCGCACCCCCTTGCCCTAGGGGCTGCGCCACCTTGCTCCTCTCCCTCTCCTCTTGCTTGGCTTGGCGAAGCCCTGCTCGCGGAGATCGTCATCGTCACCGGCACTACCGTCGTGCTGCTGAGATCATCAAGGCCACGTCGTCTCGCTTGCGGGATCAAGGAGTCGACGTCTTCAACGAGCTGTACGTGTGGACGCCGCGGAGGTGCTGCCCGTTGCCGCACTTCGCCGGATTGGATCTCGAGGATAATACATCTCCTCGCGACTAGACGAGTCTAGTTGCGGGGATCGACTAGCCAACCCCTGCACCGACAAAACGCGTTTGTTGATCTTCGAGGGTAAGAGATTGGATCTCATCTTCGCTATCTTCATCTCGTAGATCTAGATCCTTGGGGTTTATTCCGCTTTGCCGCGTAGAAAATTTTTGTTTTCCATGCTGCGACCCCATCAGTGGTATCAGAGCCTAGATCTTCGTAGGTGTTGATGCGATTAGAACACAAGGAGTTGTGGGCGTTGATATTTTATGTTGCTACCTTCTCGCGTGCACTTTGCATCTTTGCGGTATTGTGAGATTGAAGCGGCCCGGACCAACCTTACTCGTCCGCGCACGAGAGACCGGTTCCACGATTGACATGCAACTTGTTTTGCATAAGTGGCTGGCGGGTGTCTGTTTCTCTTGCTTTAGTGAGGATGCAATTTTCAATGGAAGGCCTTTCAAAAGGATGAGTAAATAAGCAACTATTATATCACCGTTGTGGTTTTGCGTAGATTAGAACGGTTCTAACTCGTTGACCCAAGCCACGTAAAATTTGCATAAACAAAGTAGAGGCGTCTAACTTGTTTTTGCAGAGGGGGTCAAGTGATGTGATATGGCCAATGTGATTTGTGATAATGTATGCAATGATCATGTTTGTAATATTTCGCGACTTGCATGTCGACGAGTACGGCAACCGGCAGGAGCCATATGGTTGTCTATTATTTTATGTGACCTGCGTGTCAATAAATCACCATGTAATTGCTTTACTTTATTGCTAAGAGTAGCATTAGTTGTAGTTGCAATAGTTGGTGGACAACCATGGTGATGGCGCCAAGATGATGGAGATCATGCCGGAGATGGAGATCTTGCCGGTGCTTTGAAGATGGAGATCTAAGAGCATATGAAGAAAGGCCATATCATATCACAATTATGAATTGCATGTGATGTTAATCCCTTTTATGCACCTTATTGTTATGCTTAGATGTGATCGCGACGGTAGCATGATAAGGTGATCTCTCATGTTAATATCAAGATAATTAAGTGTTCTCCCCTAGTATGCGCCGTTGCGAAAGTTCGTCGTTTCGAAGCATCACGTGATGATCGGGTGTGATAGATTCAACGTTCACATACAACGGGTGCAAGCCAGTTTGCACAAGCAGAAATACTACGGTTGTCTTGACGAGCCTAGCATGTACAGACATGGCCTCGGGAACACGGAACCGAAAGGTTAAACACGAGTCATATGAATGATATGATCAACACTGAGTTGTTCACCATTGAAACTACATCATCTCACGTGATGATCGGTGGTGGTGTAGTGAATTTGGATCGTGTGTCACTAATCAACCGGAGAGATGTTGAGTTTAGTGGGAGTTCGTTAATTTGATTAATTTGAACTAAAATTATCATAAACAAGTGTCCTAAAGATGTCTTTGCAAAATCCTTGTAGATCATGGGAGACTACAGTAGTATGTTTCTTGCTGAGGAGCTGCGTCTAGATGGGTCCAACTTTGCTGAGTGGTACATGCGTCTGAGAGAAGCCCTTTTCAAAAATGATGAGCTCTACGTGATAGATGAAGCCTTAGAAAAATGCCCTGATGTTACTGTTGACTATGAAGGGTATATGGAGTGGTATGATCAAAAGACCACCTACTTGAGAGTCGAGTGGCTGATATGCGCCTTCATGGATTCTAACCTTGGTAGACAATTTGGAAACTTGAGCGCAATGGAGATTGTCGATGAGCTGAAACAAAGGTTCATAGCACAAGTTAGAGTTGCAAGGTTTGAATGCCTGGATGAATTTCTTTCAACTAAGATGGAAGAAAACACTTGCTTGGAACAGCACCTAAGTAAGATGCACCGGCTGTATTATACTATGGTGGATGTTTGGAACCATGAAATAACTGACGAGATGGCAATAGATGGGGTGTTGCGTTCGCTTCCCCCCAGCTATAAGGATTATGTGAAGAACTATGTCATGGGAAGGGATTCGATCACTTTCTGTGAGTTCATTTCCCAGCTGAGTCAAGTTAAAGTGGAACCCATAGCAGGAGAGGTAGTCAACGCAGAAGGTATATTTTGATATACTAGTTATAAATGTTTAATGTCCCATTTACACTTAGGGTGAGCTAAGTATTTGATACTTGTGCTGTTTTATGAAAACAGGGCCTGCCGTTTGAGAAGTGCATGGAGGGACTGAGTGGATTTTGCGGGAAGATGGCAATCAAGGAGTTGATGCTGGCGTCATTTCACTTCTACATTTATCGTTTTAAATTAGAGGATTTGAATGGTTTTTTAATCGAATTAAGTGTGATCTTAAATTAGTGTGTCTCGGTTTGTGAGACGGTCATTCATGTTAAAGACAAGTGGTTGTTCTATTTTCATGAGTAATCCTTTTTGGAGATCACGTTTCGATTATGAGATTATTGTCCTTTGCTAGATTTAAACGATAATTAGTTAAACACTTATAAAATAAAGACATACTAAAATATCCAATACTTAATGATGAGAATTGTTTTAATTGTACTATTAGTGCTGAAGAGCATGTTGATGCGCATCACTAAGTAGTGTGATTAAAAATGCCATTTTCTGAAAATGCCATGAGTTGCTGAAAATAAACACAAGTGTTGGTTGTATTTTTCAGTAAATAAAAGACATCATTATTTTATCGTGGATGAGTAAATAGGAGTATTTATTCATGTCATGATGAGATTTTGGAAGTAAAGGATATTAAGTTAACAAGATAATTGAGTCTTTTCGATTTGATCAAAAGAGACAAAATATTTGAGTTATTGTTTAGTATGGTGACTTGTGACAAGTGTTATCACAAATTACAATGTTTAGAGATTATTCAAAAGGTGTTTTGATAGACCTAAAGTATTGTAGTCACATTATATTTGATATCATGTGGTCATAAACAAAGGGTTCTTTGGTTTTAAGTTTTCATTAGTATCATTTAGATTTATTTTGATAACACTCTGTTTTAAATAAAGGATCTATTTAATGATTTGCGTTTCGCATATGAGTTATGTGAAATAGTGGTTTCAATGATTATGAGATAATTAAAAGCCATAGCAAATAAAGTTTTGTAGAATGTTCATATGAGATTATGAATAGAGATTCCACAATGTGAGACTAAAAGGAACAAACCAATGTGTTTGGTTGTGTTATGTATTTTAGTGGTTTTATCGTGAAATTGTTTCATGGATAAAAGAATTGTTGGAATGAGTTTAGAAAGATTAAACCTTGCATGTTTATGTATCAAGTGGCACATATGTAAAGTGCTATGTTGGTTAAAACTTGACACATAAAGGTTTTTGATGATGGTGATCATTGAATTATGGTTTAGCTTGTCTAAAGAGAAGTAGGATTCAAGAATATGAATTTTGTCAATGGTTGCAAAATAATATTCATGATTTGCTTGTCGTGTTTTGAGAAACAAGACATACCTACAAAACTACAAAAGAAGAAATAGAAACTTTAAATACGAAAGTGACTAAGAGTCATTCCAATTTAAGTTTAAATCATAAAGTAATCGTTACTTGATTTTGTGAAAAGAATGTTTCACATATTTATTTAGCAAAAGAGTTTGCGTGGAATAAATAAAACTTAGAACTAGCAAAGTGCTGGTGTTTCGTATATGAGTTCTCGAATCTTAAGAGTTAAGAGTTTTGGAGGAGTCCAAAGTGTCGAGAAAGTGCATAAGAAACTGAGTGAGATCTAATTAAGATATGTGGTGACATATATTAAGTTAGAGCAGAAATTAATTTCCATAATCAAAATATGTGGTGACATATGTTTGAGTGGGAGCTAGTTGAATCATGGTCAAATATAAAGATAACATATTTCTGAGTGGGAGCCAAAGTGGCTTCACAATTTAATATGTGTATGAGGTATATTTGAGTGGGAGTTTACAACATAGTGTTTGAGTGAAATGGAGATTTCATAAATGTTGTAAATGTTGTCATGGACCAATGCATAACTTATGAAGTTAGTTTGAACGTCAAATATTCATGTAGATGAATGTATCTATGGAGGATAGATAAGTTTGATAAACATTAAAGTCAGATGTTTAACCTAAATATTTTTGAAGGAGTTCAAAATGAAACAAGAGAAGAATGGTTCATCTCATTGTGATATATAGGTGAAGCATTGAGTTAGAGAACTCAGTACAAAATTGATGGTTAGAGGATATGTTGGAATTCAATATGAATTGTTCATAGATCTCAACATATAAGAACCATATGTTTGTATGTGACGATATGTGACCCAAGTTCTTAGTTGTAAGAACATGATGAATGAGGAGTCATTTTTCATGAGATTGAGATAAATTTAGAAAATGGTGGACTTGGTTGAAGTCATAAAGCCAGACTAAATTAGGGATCTCTTAATAGCAGAGTAGCACAGCGAAAGCATGATCGGAAATGTCAAAGTGACAAGGTTCACTGTTGATTTGTTAAGTCTACAACATATAGGAGTATATGGTTAATTCAAGGATTGAAATAAGATATAATATTTTGGTTTGAGAAAGTTGTTTCAAGATTGAGTGAGTTCCAGATGCATGTGTTATGAGAAAGTTCTTTTGACTAATCATACATATGGGCATGAAAGGATATGATTATCTCACTCTATAACCAAACATATTATATACATTATATTATCATGGGATGATAAGAAGTTTATTATGTGATGATAAAGTAATGTCAAATTAGGTGACAGTTACAATTTTGCAAAGGACATAAAGAGCTGTAAAGTACAGAGCACGGACAGAACCTCTTCCACAAGCAAACATGATCAGCACTGAGACTTCATGAGTGAGACTCCATGGGTGTTGGATCGCGGAAATGTAAACTAGATTATTGACTCTAGTGCAAGTGGGAGACTGTTGGGAATATGCCCTAGAGGCAATAATAAAATGGTTTATTAAGCATATTCAAGTTTATGATAATAGGTTTATTATCCATGCTATAATTGTATTAAATGGAAACATAATACATGTGTGGAATATAAACACCCGGAGTCCCTAGTGAGCCTCTACAGGACTAGTTCGTTGATCAAGAGATAGTTAGAGTTTCCTAACTATGGACTTGTTATAGTCACTTGATAACGGAGTCATATCATTAGGAGTAATGGTGTGATGGACATGACCCAAATAAAGAGTTGCAATTAATCGTGTCACAAAAGTTTTGTTGTCAACACTTTTAATATGCCAAATATAGTTTCCTTAGACCATGAGATTATATCACTCCCGTTCACCGGAGGAATACTTTGTGGACATCAAACGTCACTTCGTAACTGGGTGATTATAAAGGTGGCTTTCAGGTATCTCCGATGGTGGGTTGTTGGGTGATATGAATCAAGAGTGGAATTTGTCCCTCCATGTGACGGAGAAGATATCTCCAGGCCTTCTCGGTAATATAGCATCAAGAGTCTGCAGACATGTGATTAAGTTGTAATCACCGGGATCCTATATTATGGTCGAGTAAAGAGAACTTGCCGGTAACGAGATTAAACTAGACATGGGGATGTCAACGATTATATCTCGGGCAAGTAAAATATCGTGAGACAAAGGGAATCATATATGAGATTAATTAAATCTCCGGCATTGTGGTTCAATCGAGAAAAGGTTTTCGTTGAGTGTATAGGAATTAATATGGACATCCCGGTCCCGCTATTAATTATTGATTTGATCATGTCTATGCATTCTCGAACCCGTAGGGTCACACACTTAACGTTCCGATGAAATTAGGTTTTGCGATGAATTAAATGATGAAGTGAACGAATAGTGATTCGGAGTCTCGGATGGGATCCCGGACATCACGAGGAGTTCCGGAGGAGTCCGGAGAATGAGATTCATATATGGAAAGTAGTTTCCGGAGGTTTCGGAAAAGTTCCGGAAATTATTTAAAGGGTACCGGAAGGTTCCGGAATGTTCTAGAAGAGTCTAGAAGTGGGACCGCATAATTTGTATGGGGCCCACATGGTGCAAAGGGGTGCTGCCACCACTTGGTGGGGCGCACCACCTAGGCCCATGAAGGGGTGCGGCATAGGAGGGGAGTCCCACTCCTAGTTGGACTAGGAGGTGGGCTCCCACCCCTTTAGGAAAGGGCCCAAGAAGGAGTCCTTTTTGGACTCCAACTTGGGGGGCAAGACAAAGGGGGGGCCGGCCGGCCCTGCCCTTGCCCTAGCCGCCACCTATATAAGGAGGGGCAAGGGGGGGCGCACCATACACCTTGGAGGCTGCCGCACCCCCCCTCTAGCCGCACCCCCCTCTCACCCCTCAACCCTAGCCGCACCCCTCTCTCTCCCGGAGGGCTGCCGCCGCCTCACCACCACACCTAGCCGCACCCCCTTGCCCTAGGGGCTGCGCCACCTTGCTCCTCTCCCTCTCCTCTTGCTTGGCTTGGCGAAGCCCTGCTCGCGGAGATCGTCATCGTCACCGGCACTACCGTCGTGCTGCTGAGATCATCAAGGCCACGTCGTCTCGCTTGCGGGATCAAGGAGTCGACGTCTTCATCGAGCTGTACGTGTGGACGCCGCGGAGGTGCTGCCCGTTGCCGCACTTCGCCGGATTGGATCTCGAGGATAATACATCTCCTCGCGACTAGACGAGTCTAGTTGCGGGGATCGACTAGCCAACCCCTGCACCGACAAAACGCGTTTGTTGATCTTCGAGGGTAAGAGATTGGATCTCATCTTCGCTATCTTCATCTCGTAGATCTAGATCCTTGGGGTTTATTCCGCTTTGCCGCGTAGAAAATTTTTGTTTTCCATGCTGCGACCCCATCATGGTTTCAATAATTATGGGATAATTAGAAACTATTGCAAATAAAGTTTGTAGTATATTCATAAGTGTGACTATGAATGTGATTCCACAATATGAGACTAAAAGGGGCAAGCCAATTTGTTGGTTGTGCTAAGTGTTTTAGTGGTTTTATCGTGAAAAGGTTTCATTGATAAAGGAATTGATGGAATAAAATGGAAATGCTAAAACCTTGCTTGTTTATGTATCAAGTGGCACATATGTAAAGTGCTATGTGGGTTAAACCTTGACACATAAAGGAATTAATGATGGTGATCATTGAATTTCGGTTTAGCTTGTCTAAAGAAAAGTAGGATTCAAGAATATAAAATTTTGTCAGGATACAAAATAATATTCATGATTTACTTGTCATGTTTGAGAAACAAGACATACCTACGAAACTACAAAGAAGAAATAGAAACCTTAAATACGAAAATGACTGAGTGTCATCCTATGTTAAGTTTAAATCACAAAGTAATTGTTACTTGATTTTGTGAAAGCGTTGTTTCACATATTCTTCAAAAGGGTTTGTAAGGAATAAATAAAACTTACTGGACAAAAGCACAAGAGGTAAAGCTCTTTAACATATTCAATGTTGTTAACTACATGGTGTAGTTGTGCTTAAGGTCAAAAAGGATTTATGCTAGCAAAGTACTAGTATTCGTATAAAGAGTTCTTGATATTAATAGTTAATTAAGAATTTTGGAGGTGTCCAAAATATCGAGAAAATACACGAGTGTGATCTAATTAAGATATGTGGCGACATATGTTAAGTTAGAGCAGAAACTATTTTCCATGATCAAAATATGTGGTGACATATGTTTGAGTGGGAGCTAGTTAATCATGGTCAAATATAAGGATAACATATTTCTGAGTGGGAGCCAAAGTGGTTTCACAATTTAATATGTGTATGGTGTATATTTGACTGGGAGTTTACAACATCTTGTTTGAGTGAAATGGAGATTTCATAAATGTTGTAAATATTTCAGGAACCAAAACGCATAACTTGTGAAGTTAATTTGAATGTCAAATATCTATGGAGATAGATGCGTATTTTGTTGTAAATAAGTCAGGAACCAACGTATAACTTGTGAAGTTAGAAATTGAACGTCAAACATCTATGGAGATGGATGTATCTATGGAGGATAGATATATTTGATAAGCATTATGTTAGGATGTTTAACCTAAGTAAGATTTTGAAGGAGTTCAAAATAAAACAAGAGAAGAAAGGTTCATCTGCTTGTGAGAAATAGGTGAAACATTGAGTTTATAACTCAGTACAAAAATGATGGTTGGAGGATATGTTAGAATTCGCTATGAATTGTTCATAGGTCGAAAACATATAAGAACCATGTGTTTGTATTTGACGATGTGTGACCCAAGTTCTTGGTTAGAAGAACATGTTAAGTGAGGAGTCATTTTTCATGGAGTTGAGATAATAGAATCTAGAGATTGGTAGACTTGGTTGAAGTCATAAAACCAAACTAGATTGGGGATCTCATAATAGCAGAAGCGCAGCGAAAGCATGATCGAAAATATCGAAGTGACATGATAGCACTGTCGATTTGTGAGTCTACAACATATAGGAGTATATGATTAATTCAAGGATTAAAAGATATAATATTGTGGTTTGAGAAATTTTATTTCAAGACTGAGTGAGTTCCGGGTGCACATGCTATGTGAAAGTCCTCTTGACTGATCATACGTCATGTAGGCATAAAAGGGAAACAAAAATCTCACTCTCTAACCAAATATATTATATTCATCATGTGATGATGAGAATTATCATGTGATGATAATAGGTTTATCATGAGATGATAAAGTAATGTCAAATTAGGTGACGTTAACGTTTTGCAAAGAACATAAAGAACTGTATAGTACAGAACACGGACAGAACCTCTTCCGTGAGCAAACATGATCAGCACTGAGACTCCATGAGTGTTAGACACCATGAGTGTTGGATCGAGAAAATGTAAAACTAGATTATTGACTCTAGTGCAAGTGGGAGACTGTTGGGAATATGCCCTAGAGGCAATAATAAAATGGTTTATTAGCATATTCATGTTTATGATAATAGTTTATTATCCATGCTATAATTGTATTAACCGGAAACATAATACATGTGTGGAATATAAACAACCAGTTGTCCGTAGTAAGCCTCTACCGGACTAGTTCGTTAGTCAAGAGATGGTTAGAGTTTCCTAACCATGGAATTGTTATAGTCACTTGATAACGGAGTCATATCATTAGGAGTAATGATGTGATGGACAAGACCCAATAATAAAGAGTTGCAATTGATCGTGTCACACAGTTTCATTGCCAACACTTTTAGTATGCCAAGTATAGTTTCCTTAGACCATGAGATTATGTCACTCCCATTTACCGGAGGAATACTTTGTGGACATCAAACATCACTTCGTAACTGGGTGATTATAAAGATGGCTTTCAGGTATCTCCGATGGTATTTGTTGGGTGACATGAATCAAGAGTGGGATTTGTCCTTCAATGTGATGGAAAAGATATCTCTGGGCCCTCTCGGTAATATAGCATCAGAAAGGTTGCAACCATGTGATTAAGTGTTAATCACGGAGATCCTATATTATGGATGAGTAAAGAGAATTTGCCAGGTAACGAGATGAAACTAGATATGGAGATATCGACGATCGAATCTCGGGCAAATTAAATATCGGTGAGACAAAGGGAATCATATACGAGATTAAGAATCTCCGGCATCGTGGTTCAATCGATAAAGAACTTCGTTGAATATGTAGGAGTCAATATGGGCATCCCGGTCCCGCTATTGATTATTGATCTGATCATGTCTGCATGTTCTCGAACCCGTAGGTTCACACACTTAAGGCTTCGATGTAGCTGGGGTTTTAGTGAGATAAGTAAATGGTGTAATCAAATGTTGATTCGGTGTCTCGGATAAGATCCTAGATATCACGAGTAGCTCCGGAAGAGTCCGGAGATAAAATTTCATATAAGGAAAGTGGTTTCCAGGGTTCCGGAAAAGTTCGGAAATTTTCCGGTAGAGTATCGGAATATTCTAGAAGGTTCCGGAGGGGTCCCATAGTGGGGCCCACGTGCCCTAATGGCCCACATGGACCAAAGGGGGCGTGCAGCAGCCCACATGGGCTGGCCGCACCAGCCCCCCAAGGGCCCATGCGGCCAAACAAGGTGAAAGGGCCAAAACCCTAGGGGTGCCTTGGGGGGGCAAGCCTCCCCCCTTGGCCGCCGGCCCTAGGGCTTGGAGGAGGGGCCAAGGCAGCCCCCCACGCCTATATAAAGAGGAGGGGAGGGCTGGGGCGTGGCACCCCATACCCTAGCCGCCGGCCTCCCTCTCCTCCCTCCTCTCTCTCGTACACGACTTGGCGAAGCCCTGTCCGCAGGAAAACCTCCACCATATCCACCACCACGCCGTCGTGCTGCTGAGATCTCACGAGCCACTTCCTCCTCGCTTGCGGGATCAAGGAGAGGAAGTCTTCATCGAGCTGTACGTGTGGATACCGCGGAGGCGCTGCTCGTGCGGTGCTCCATCGGATTGGATCTCGGATTGGATCTCGGATCGGATAATACATCTCCTCGCGACTAGATGAGTCTAGTTGCGGGGATCGACTAGCCAACCCCTGCACCGACAAAATGCGTTTGTTCGATCTTCAAGGGTAATAGATTGGATCTCACCTTCGCTACGTTCATCTAATAGATCTAGATCCTTGGGGTTTATTCCGCTTGTTGCGTAGGAAATTTTTTTGTTTTCTATGCTACGACCCCTTCATGCTATAACTGTTGGGAATATGCCCTAGAGGCAATAATAAAATGGTTTATTAGTATATTCATGTTTATGATAATACTTTATTCTCCATGCTATAATTGTATTAACCGGAAACATAATACATGTATGGAATATAAACAACCAGTTGTCCCTAGTAAGCTTCTACCAGACTAGTTCGTTAGTCAAGAGATGGTTAGAGTTTCCTAACCATGGACTTGTTATAGTCACTTGATAACGGAGTCATATCATTAGGAGTAATGATGTGATGGATAAGACCCGATAATAAAGAGTTGCAATTGATCGTGTCACATAGTTTCATTGCCAACACTTTTAGTATGCCAAGTATAGTTTCCTTAGACCATGAGATTATGTCACTCCCGTTTACCGGAGGAATACTTTGTGGACATCAAACGTCACTTCGTAACTGGGTTATTATAAAGGTGGCTTTCAGGTATCTCCGATGGTATTTGTTGGGTGACATGAATCAAGAGTGGGATTTGTCCTTCCTTGTGACGGAAAAAAGGTATCTCTGGGCCCTCTCGGTAATATAGAATCAGAAAGGTTGCAACCATGTGATTAAGTGTTAATCAATGAGATTCTATATTATGGACGAGTAAACAGAATTTGCCAGGTAACGAGATAGAACTAGATATGGAGATATCGACGATCAAATCTCGGGCAAATTAAATATCGGTGAGACAAAGCGAATCGTATATGAGATTAAGAATCTCCGGCATCGTGGTTCAATCGATAAAGAACTTCGTTGAATATGTAGGAGTCAATATGGGCATCTCGGTCCCGCTGTTGATTATTGATATGATCATGTCTGCATGTTCTCGAACCCGTAGGGTCACACACTTAACGCTCCGATGTAGCTAGGGTTAGCGATGAGATAATTGATGGAATGAACGAATGGTGATTCGGAGTCTCGGATGGGATCCCGGACGTCACGAGGAGTTCCGGAATAGTCCGGAGAATAAGATTCATATAAGGAAAGTGGTTTCCGGAGGTATCGGAAAAGTTCCGGGATTTTCTGGAAGGGTTCCGAAATATTCTAGAAGGTTCTAGAGGAGTCTAGAAGTGGGGCCCATAGGAGTATGGAGCCCACGTGAGAATATAGGGGTGGTGGGCTGACCACATGGGCCAGCCGCACCACACCCTAAAGGGGCCCATGCGGCAAGCCCAAAAAAGGGAAGGGGGCCGGCCACCAAACCCTAACCCTAGGGCGGCTGGCTTGGGGGCCAAGCCACCCCTAGCCGCCGGCCCTAGGAGGGGATGGGGCGCACCCCCTTTGGTCCCCTATATAAGGAGGGGCTGGGGAGGGGGTGCCGGACCCATGGGCTTGGAACCCTAACCGCCACCCCCCTCTAACCCTAGCCGCACCTCGCACCACCTCCCCTTGGTGCCACCCCTCCCCGTAGGGCTGCCGCCATCTCCTCCACCAAAGTTGCTGCACCACCCCTAGCCGTAGGGCTGCTGCACCATGCCCTCCTCTCCCTCTCCTCTTGCTTGGCTTGGCGAAGCCCTGCTCGTGGAGACTACACCATCAACGCCACCACAACCGTCGTGGTGCCGAGATCTATCTAGCCACGTCCTCCTCGCTTGCGGGATCAAGGAGAGGACGTCTACATCGAGCCGTACGTGTGGATACCGCGGAGGTGCTGCCCGTTGTGGCACTTCATCGGATTGGATCTTTGAGGAAATACATCTCCTCGCGACTAGATGAGTCTAGTTGCGGGGATCGACTAGCCAACCCCTGCACCGACAAAACGCGTTTGTTGATCTTCAAGGGTAAGAGATTGGATCTCATCTTCGCTACATTTATCTAATAGATCTAGATCCTTGGGGTTTCTTCCGCTTGTTGCGTAGGAATTTTTTTTTTCTATGCTGCGACCCCTTCAGTGGTATCAGAGCTAGGTTTATTCGTAGATGTTGGTGCGATTAGAACACAAGTGTTGTGGGCGTTGATATTTTATGTTGCTACCTTCTCGCGTGCACTTTTAGGTATTGTGAGATTGAAGCGGCCCGGACCAACCTTACTCGTCCACGCACGAGAGACCGGTTCCACGACTGACATGCAACTTGTTTTGCATAAGTGGCTGGCGGGTGTCTGTTTCTCTTGCTTTAGTAAAGATGCAATTTTCAATGGAAGGCCTTTCAAAAGGATGAGTAAATAAGCAACTACTATATCACCGTTGTGGTTTTGCGTAGATTAGAACGGTTCTATCTCGTTGACCCAAGCCACGTAAAATTGCATAAACAAAGTAGAGGACGTCTAACTTGTTTTTGCAGAGGGGGTCATGTGATGTGGTATGGCCAATGTGTGATTTGTGATAATGTATGCAATGATCATGTTTGTAATCTTTCACGACTTGCATGTCGATGAGTACGGCAACCGGCAGGAGCCATATGGTTGTCTTTTATTTTATGTGACCTGCGTGTCATTGAATCACCATGTAATTGCTTTACTTTATTGCTAAGAGTAGCATTAGTTGTAGTTGCAATAGTTGGTGGACAACCATGGTGATGGCGCCACAATGATGGAGATCATGCCGGTGATGGAGATCATGCCGGTGCTTTGGAGATGGAGATCAAAAGCACAAGAAGAAAGGCCATATTATATCACAATTATGAATTGCATGTGATGTTAATCCTTTTATGCACCTTATTGTTATGCTTAGATGTGATCGCGACGGTAGCTTGATAAGGTGATCTCTCACGTTAATATCAAGAAGTGTTCTTCCCTAGTATGCACCGTTGCCAAAGTTCTTCGTTTCGAAGCACCACGTGATGATCGGGTGTGATAGATTCAACGTTCACATACAACGGGTGTAAGCCAGTTTACACATGCGGAGATACTACGGTTTCCTTGACGAGCCTAGCATGTACAGACATGGCCTCGGAACACAAGAACCGAAAGGTTAAACACGAGTCATATGGATGATATGATCAACATGGCGATGTTCACCATTGAAGCTACATCATCTCACGTGATGATCGGTTGTGGTGTAGTGGATTTGGATCGTGTGTCACTAAATAACCAGAGAAATGTTGAGTTTAGTGGGAGTTCATTAAGATGAACTAAAATTATCATAAACAAAAGTCCTTAAAGATGTCTTTGCAAAAATCCTTGTAGATCTTGGTCGACTACGGTAGTCGGTTCGTTGCTGAAAAACTGCATCTCGATGGGTCAATTTTGTTGAGTAGTACCTGCGTCCTGAAAGAAGTCCTACACACCAATGATGAGCTCTACGTGCTAGAAGAACCAATAGGAGATAAACCTAAATATTTCTGCAAGCGATGAAGAGTACATGGAGTGGTTTTGAACCACTTACTTGAAAGTCAAGTGGATGATGTGCACCTTCATGAATTCTGACCTAAGTAGACAATTCAAGAACTTGATTGCAATGGAGATTGTTGATGAGCTGAAAAATAGTTTTTCAGCACAAGTTAGAATTGTAAGGTTCGAATGTCTGAACTTTCACTCAAGATGGAAGAGAACACTTGCTTGGAACAACACCTGAGGATAATGCATGAGATACATCATCGTCTAGTGCTTGTTTGGAACCACGAGATGAATGACGGTTTCGCGATAGATGGGGTGATACGCTAGCTTCTCCCCAGCTTCAAGAATTATGTCGGAGACTATGTCATGGGAAGGGATTTGATCACTTTCTATGAGTTTGTGTCTCGGCTGCGTCATGTCAAAGTGGAACCCATAGCAAGAGAAGTTGACAATGCAGAAAGTATATATTGATATACAAGTTATAAGTGTTTAAGTCTAAATTGCAATTGTGGCGGTTTCAATAAGTATTTGATACTCATTCTGTTTTATGAAAACAGAACCTGCTGCTTGAGATTTGCATAAAGGATATGGGAAGACGTTGCGGAATGGTGGCAATCAAGGAGTTGATGCTGGCAACGATCTGTCTCTACATTTATCATTTGGATTAGAGGATTTGAATAAGTTTTGTAATCGAATTAAGTGTGATTTTGATTAGTGTGTCTTGCTTATGTGAGACGGTTATTCATGTTAAAGACAATGGTTGTTCTATTTTCATGAGTAATTCTTTTTGGAAATCACAAGTTTCGATTATGAGTGTATTATTCTTATTATAATCTAGATGATAAATTGGTTAAACATTTATAAAATATGTGACATACTAAAATATCCAAAACTTAATAATGACAATTGTTTTAGTCATGCTAAATATTGAATAAACATTTTGATGTTTTATCAATGCGCCTTATTGTAAGGAGTATGACTAAAATGCCACCCTTTTGGAAGAGTGCAATGAGTTGCCGAAAATAAACACAAGTGTTGGTTGTATTTTCAGCAAATGTTAAATGTCATTATTTTGTGTACTCCATCATAAATGAAATGATTAAATAGGTGTATTTATTCGAGTTATGATATTTGATGAGATCAAATAAAATTCTGGAGTTTAGGATATTAAGTTAACAAGAAAATTGAGTCTTTATGATTTGATCAAAAGAGACAAAATATTTGAGTTATATGTTACTATGTGGACTTGTGAGAAGTATTATCACAAATTACAATGTTTAGAATATTTCAAAGGCGTTTGATATGTCCTAAGATATTGTAATCACACACTATTTGATATTGTGTGGTCTCAAAGAAGGGTTTTACTTCGGGGTTTAATAATAGCATTTAGATTTATTTGATAAACACTCTGTTTTAGAAATAAGGATCTATTTAATGATTCGCATAAACATTTTTCATATGAGTTATGAGAAAAGGTGGTTTCATTAATTATGAGATAATTAAAACTATTGCGAATAATGTTGTAGTATATTCATAAGTATGACTATGAATGTGATTCCACAATATGAGACTAAAAGGGGCAAACCAATTTGTTGGTTGTGCTAACTGTTTTAGTGGTTTATCGTGAAAAGGTTTCACTGATAAAAGAATTGATGGAATAAAATGGGAAAGCTGAAACTTTGCTTGTTTATGTATCAAGTGGCACATATGTAAAGTGCTATGTTGGTTAAAACTTGACACATAAAGGAATTAATGATGGTGATCATTGAATTTCGGTTTAGCTTGTCTAAAGAAAAGTAGGATTCAAGAATATTAAAGTTTTGTCAAGTTACAAAATAATATTCATGATTTACTTGTCATGTTTCGGAAACAAGACATACCTACGAAACTACAAAGAAGAAATAGAAGCCTTAAATACGAAAATGACTGAGAGTCATCCTATGTTAAGTTTAAATCACAAAGTAATTGTTACTTGATTTTGTGTAAGCGTTGTTTCACATATTTATTCTTCAAAAGGGTTTGTAAGGAATAAATAAAACTTACTGGACAAAAGCACAAGAGGTAAAGCTCTTTAACATATTCAATGTTGTTAACTACATGGTGTAGTAGTGCTTGAAGTCAAGTGGATTGATGCTAGCAATGTACTAGCATTTCGTATAAAGAGTTCTCGATATTAATAGTTAATTAAGAATTTTGGAGGTGTCCAAAATGTCGAGAAAATGCACGAGTGGGATCTAATTAACATATGTGGTGACATATATTAAGTTAGAGCAGAAACTATTTTCCATGATCAAAATATGTGGTGACATATGTTTGAGTGGGAGCTAGTTAAATCATGGTCAAATATAAGGATACCATATTTCTGAGTGAGAGCCAAAGTGGTTTCACAATTTAATATGTGTATGGTGTATATTTGAGTGGGAGTTTACAACATCTTGTTTGTGTGAAATGGAGATTTCATAAATGTTGTAAATAAGTCAGGAACCAAAGTATAACTTATGAAGTTAGTCAAATATCCATGGAGATGGATGTATCTATGGAGGATAGATATGTTTGATAAACATTATGTCAAGATGTTTAACCTAAGTAAGTTTTTGAAGGAGTTCAAAATAAAACAAGAGAAGAACGGTTCATCTGCTTGTGAGAAATAGGTGAAACATTGAGTTGATAACTCAGTACAAAATTGATGGTTGGAGGATATGTTGGTATTCGCTATGAATTGTTCATAGGTCTAAACATATGAGAACCATGTGTTTGTATTTGACGATATGTGACCCAAGTTCTTGGTTAGAAGAACGTGTTAGAATGAGGAGTCATTTTAACATGAAGATGAGATAAAGTAATCTAGAGATTGGTAGACTTGGTTGAAGTCATAAAACCAAACTAGATTGGGAATCTCATAAAGGCAGAATCGCAGCGAAAGCATGATCGGAAATATCGAAGTGAAAAGTATAGCACTGTCGATTTGTGAGTCTACAACATATAAGAGTATATGATTAATTCAAGGATTAAAGGATATAATATTATGGTTTGAGAAATTTTATTTCAAGACTGAGTGAGTTCCGGGTGCACATGCTATGTGAAAGTCCTCTTGACTGATCATACGTCATGTAGGCATAAAAGGGAAACGAAAATCTCACTCTCTAACCAAATATATTATATTCATCATGTGATGATAATAGGTTTATCATGAGATGATAAAGTAATGTCAAATTAGGTGACATTGACGTTTTGCAAAGAACATAAAGAACTGTATAGTACAGAACACGGACATAACCTCTTCCACGAGCAAACATGATCAACACTAAGACTCCATGAGTGTTAGACACCATGAGTGTTGGATCGAGAAAATGTAAACTAGATTATTGACTCTAGTGCAAGTGGGAGACTGTTGGGAATATGCCCTAGAGGCAATAATAAAATGGTTTATTAGTATATTCATTTTTATGATAATAGTTTATTCTCCATACTATAATTGTATTAACCGGAAACATAATACATGTGTGGAATATAAACAACCAGTTGTCCCTAGTAAGCCTCTACCGGACTAGTTCGTTAGTCAAGAGATGGTTAGAGTTTCCTAACCATGGACTTGTTATAGTCACTTGATAACGGAGTCATATCATTAGGAGTAATGATGTGATGGACAAGACCCGATAATAAAGAGTTGCAATTGATCGTGTCACATAGTTTCATTGCCAACACTTTTAGTATGCCAAGTATAGTTTCCTTAGACCATGAGATTATGTCACTCCCGTTTACCGGAGGAATACTTTGTGGACATCAAACGTCACTTCGTAACTGGGTTATTATAAAGGTGGCTTTCAGGTATCTCCGATGGTATTTGTTGGGTGACATGAATCAAGAGTGGGATTTGTCCTTCCTTGTGACGAAAAAAGGTATCTCTGGGCCCTCTCGGTAATATAGAATCAGAAAGGTTGCAACCATGTGATTAAGTGTTAATCACGGAGATTCTATATTATGGACGAGTAAACAGAATTTGCCAGGTAACGAGATAGAACTAGATATGGAGATATCGACGATCAAATCTCGGGCAAATTAAATATCGGTGAGACAAAGGGAATCGTATATGAGATTAAGAATCTCCGGCATCGTGGTTCAATCGATAAAGAACTTCGTTGAATATGTAGGAGTCAATATGGGCATCCCGGTCCCGCTGTTGATTATTGATATGATCATGTCTGCATGTTCTCGAACCCGTAGGGTCACACACTTAACGCTCCGATGTAGCTAGGGTTAGCGATGAGATAATTGATGGAATGAACGAATGGTGATTCGGAGTCTCGGATGGGATCCCGGACGTCACGAGGAGTTCCGGAATAGTCCGGAGAATAAGATTCATATAAGGAAAGTGGTTTCCGGAGGTATCAGAAAAGTTCCGAGATTTTCTGTAAGGGTTCCGGGATATTCTAGAAGGTTCTAGAGAAGTCTAGAAGTGGGGCCCATAGGAGTACGGAGCCCACGTGAGAATATAGGGGTGGTGGGCTGACCACATGGGCCAGCCGCACCACACCCTAAAGGGGCCCATGCGACAAGCCCAAAAGGGAAGGGGGCCGGCCACCAAACCCTAACCCTAGGGCGGCTGGCTTGGGGGCCAAGCCACCCCTAGCCGCCGGCCCTAGGAGGGGATGGGGCGCACCCCCTTTGGTCCCCTATATAAGGAGGGGCAGGGGAGGGGGTGCCGGACCCATGGGCTTGGAACCCTAACCGCCACCCCCCTCTAACCCTAGCCGCACCTCGCACCACCTCCCCTTGGCGCCACCCCTCCCCGTAGGGCTGCCGCCATCTCCTCCACCAAAGTTGCTGCACCACCCCTAGCCGTAGGGCTGCTGCACCATGCCCTCCTCTCCCTCTCCTCTTGCTTGGCTTGGCGAAGCCCTGCTCGTGGAGACTACACCATCAACGCCACCACAACCGTCGTGGTGCCGAGATCTATCTAGCCACGTCCTCCTCGCTTGCGGGATCAAGGAGAGGACGTCTACATCGAGCCGTACGTGTGGATACCGCGGAGGTGCTGCCCGTGTGGCACTTCATCGGATTGGATCTTTGAGGAAATACATCTCCTCGCGACTAGATGACTCTAGTTGCGGGGATCGACTAGCCAACCCCTGCACCGACAAAACGCGTTTGTTGATCTTCAAGGGTAAGAGATTGGATCTCACCTTCGCTACCTTCATCTAATAGATCTAGATCCTTGGGGTTTCTTCCGCTTGTTGCGTAGGAAATTTTTTTGTTTTCTATGCTGCGACCCCATCAGTGGTATCAGAGCCAGGTTTATTCGTAGATGTTGGTGCGATTAGAACACAAGTGTTGTGGGCGTTGATATTTTATGTTGCTACCTTCTCGCGTGCACTTTGCGTCTTTGCGGTATTGTGAGATTGAAGCGGCCCGGACCATCCTTACTCGTCCACGCACGAGAGACCGGTTCCACGACTGACATGCAACTTGTTTTGCATAAGTGGCTGGTGGGTGTCTGTTTCTCTTGCTATAGTGAGATGCAATCTTCAATAGGAGGCCTTTCAAAAGGATGAGTAAATAAGCAACTTCTATATCACCGTTCTCTTGCTATAGTGAGATGCAATCTTTACTCATCCATAATATAGGATCTCCGTGATTAACACTTAATCACATGGTTGCAACCTTTCTGATGCTATATTACCGAGAGGGCCCAGAGATATCTTTTCCGTCACATTGAAGGACAAATCCCACTCTTGATTCATGTCACCCAACAAATACCATCGGAGATACCTGAAAGCCACCTTTATAATCACCCAGTTACGAAGTGACATTTGATGTCCACAAAGTATTCCTCCGGTAAACGGGAGTGACATAATCTCATGGTCTAAGGAAACTATACTTGGCATACTAAAAGTGTTGGCAATGAAACTGTGTGACACGATCAATTGCAACTCTTTATTATTGGGTCTTGTCCATCACATCATTACTCCTAATGATATGACTCCGTTATCAAGTGACTATAACAAGTCCATGGTTAGGAAACTCTAACCATCTCTTGACTAACGAACTAGTCCGGTAGAGGCTTACTAGGGACAACTGGTTGTTTATATTCCACACATGTATTATGTTTCCGGTTAATACAATTATAGCATGGATAATAAACTATTATCATAAACATGAATATGCTAATAAACCGGTATAGAACAGAATTCTTCCTAAGTGGTTTGCTTCCTCCGAATGGATTAGACACTAGTAATCCATCCAACCATGAATACTCTATCTTACAGGTAGTTCTCCCGTAACTTGTAATTAGGGTGAATAATCCTTTCAATGTCAATCTCCTCGTATCCTCGTATTGATACGATATACTTTCTCATCCTTGAACTCTAGTTCCTTTGATTCCATCTTATTTAGATCCTCTAGTCATAGCTTCTATGACCACTGGATTCTTTGTGACTTCCAACCTCAAAATCTCAACTGCCTCTTCAACTTCAAAATCCGGTAAAGATTTCCAACAATGCTCATCCTTTCAAAGTACTTCTAGAGCATTGATAGTTAGTTCGACACTATCTCAGTCTAAGTATTCCTTCCAAACTCCGTGTTTCTTAACCCAAGTACTATGCAATACACTTGTTCACTCTCCCCCTTAGAGTTTCCTAATACTTCCTCCATTATGACTCTTCTGTTGGTCAAACTTCATTCAGTCAACTCCATCCAGTTGAGCTTTGTAACTCACCTTTCTGCTTAAACTTCCACTATCTATACCTCATGGTCTCAGGAAGAACACAAGGTATATCCAACATATTGTGGATCCCCAGTATCGTTCTCCGGTAAAGAGATACTATTATTAGGTTTCCAGCAGTTTCCAAAAGAATACATGGTATGTCTACCATCTCAATGGTTGGATCTAAGATGTCCATCCTCTTGATAATACAACTTTCTCCATATTTACTCCCAATATAGACTATGACTTTGGTACTTTGGCATCATATGTGTGAACTACCTTCTTCCAAATCGGTCCACCTTCTTGACTTATCGTCAATCCACGACAAATTAGACTCTTCTCCATGGTTTTGTTGTTCTCTTGAACATTAAATTTTGCAAATTCACTTCTTCACATGATTGATATGTCATTCCTAGAATATCAACGTGCTTCCATCTAGGTACTTTACTTCCCTCATCTCTTACTAACTTATCCTCATTTGTTGGATGTCCTTCTCATCAACTCTTTCTTGTAAACTATCTCTGTATCCAACACAAAGTTATATCCTTGTAAATGTCTAATCTCTAATCATAAACTCTTGTTTGACGGTTAATTTCTCCGCTCATGTTTCTAGTAATGCCTCAGAATAGATGATCAACTTCCCATTTATTCTTTAAGAACTAAAAATATCCATGTTCTTCCAACCTTCAGCCTCCTTTCTCTTCAACCTTATGATACTCTTAGACACATAAGTATTGCTAGACTTCTTCTCAAACTCGATCCAAGTAGTATCAATATCTCCTTATTGCTTCAAATATAACCTCTTCCATAAAGTTACGACAAAGCCATATATATTTTGCATATTGTCCTTCTTCATCCTTGAAAATTTGAACTTCCATGAAAAGATTTCATGACTTGACATGTAAAGACTTCATAACCTTCCTTCTTGGTTATGTCTCCTGATGTAGCTTTCCTTGCATCATCTTTGGTAAATCCTTGTCCAGCTATTTGTAACACTCTTGGTCAAACTTACTTTGTTCCTTCATCCTTCCTTATACTAGTAAAATATGACTCCAAATCCTAATATGACGTGGAAAATGGCCCATATCCATCAGTGGTTTCATTGACTTTTGTCTTCTTTTGACTTTCTTCTCTTCGCGAGCTTCCATTGTTGCCTCAATATTTTGATCACTCGGAACGCTCTCATACTAACCTATGTATCCTCTAGACCAGTAACATCAAGAAAGAACAAAATGTTGCAACATGCATTTGCACATCAAGTTCAAACTTCATGCCCGGATCTAGTCAATCAAAAATCCAATAAGATCCAATAAATCCCAAATATAGATATACATCACTCATGCAACATAAGCCCATAAAATAAGTAGTACTTTGAGTAAAAACATCTCAAGTACCTAGGCTTAGATGCTATACACTACAAGTTAGGTATATATTACCTTATAGACCTATTCTATATAACAACTCTTGCCTCACTGTCTTATGGGACAGGTTTATCCTTCACTCAAAGTATTTACCACAATTGACCATTCGCAATTGAGTAACTCTGACCTAGTGTCTAAGAATACTTATCTCCGTCTCAGTTAAAAAGGAACTAAGTCTTCTTGGCATTGATCTTCGTCTATATACCTTGGCATAGTTCCATACGTCTTCATCTCATCAAGTGTAGCCTTATGTGACCTCTCAATCACTCGTGTGGGTACTACTGGTATACATGAATACCATAATACTTCACTTTTTGGACAAGTGCACTGCTCCATAACCTCCGTGAAATGGTCTCTCATTGTCCGACAATCCTCTTCGATCATACCTTCCAATGGAATTGGCATACTTACCATAACTTTCATGGCTTCATATATCCAACTCACCATTATCATCCTCTTTTCTTCTCTTCTTCTTCCATCATCACCTCAGGATAGGGATCTACTTCATAGGATACTCTTATCAATGATACCACATAGATATCACCGACTTGGGATATAACACTCTTTGGTATATCTATTGTATAGGACATTGTCTCAACCGGTATACCAGCTTTAGAAAGAAACAATATAGATAAGTACTATACCTATAGAAGAATAGATAAGAATACTCTATATAAGTATGATGTTATTATTCTCAAGTGAATAACCACCATAAGTTATAGAAAGATATAGTTTAGATAAAATAACTTCCTATAGTCTTTACCAACCTACAAGTCTCCTAAAAGGGTTTTAAACCTAAGATCGCTTTTGCTCTGATACCATCTGCGGTGACCCAGCACACCACTGCATGTTGTAGTGCGCAAGTCATTGACATAACACTCACAGAAGGACTTATCTGTGAATATTACATCCCTCAGAGTAGTACAACAGAAACATAGCAGGTCCAAGGTAACACTATAGGATTACAACAATATTCAATACAAAATCTTGAGAACCTCCTTTATACAAAAGCAAGTCTCATACAAATGAAATCCAGAAAAGATCCAATTCGTATCACTAAGCTGGAGATTAACTCTAGCTCTATTCCTAATCCACTACTACTATTGTCATAGCCTAATCTATTCCATCTGGGATATCTTTATCCAGGATTGTACTCCTCCTTTCAATAGACGTTGTCTTCTCCATTGACAGTGTAGTCTTCGTGTATGCTATTGACAATGATGTCGTTTCTCCTCCATTATCATTGCTGTCATTGTGCTTCCATCGGCGAAGTAGCGGTTGACTCCTTCAAGCTCCACCAGGTCGACTTGATTCCTTGTGGAAGACCTCCTCGACGCCGTGATGGATAGCTGACATCTCTTCCGGTGGCTCCAAAAGTCTAAGCAGGGGGTCAAATGGGAAGGGGGTGAGTAACAGCGTTACTCAGCAAGTTCAGAATATATAGAGATAAGGTGTTTCATGCACTAGCTACTGCCAAAACCTCAGGTCTTTGGCATAGATGCAAGTTTTTGCAAACATTTCTTCAAAGGATATATTTTATTCTGAAAACTATGTCCACAGCCTCCACCGGTCTTGTGAATCCAAATGGGACTCCATTCCGGCCTCGATCTCGTAGTTCCATTCCGGGAACACGGTTGTGATATCACAAATTTGTTGTTTGACTCTGTAGAGTTGCATCACTTTAACCAACAGTTGCCTGGCCTTATATATGCTCTCTTTACACTCCATGAGTGTATAGCCAAGGCTCAGGACATCCAGCCATGTGGAGCTTCTCCCAAATCAACACACATCCGCCCATTTATGATGCGGTAGGGGAATCATGTTCCACGCATACCCATCACCCCTCCCGAGCTTCCCCACCAATTACCCCATCGGGCAGGAAGAGCACGCGCTTCCACGCTGTTGGCCGCCGCAACGACCCAACCCGGTGTAGGCCTGCCGAGGATATGCGGATGAGAAAAGAAGCCTTTGACTGACCCCGCCCATACAAAGTCCGTTGGTGGATGCTTTCACTACGGCGAAAGGATCACTGGAACATGGGTTATTAATTCCTAAGGATATATACCTTCCCATACGATGGAACACCGTACCTATTCATCTTACCATTGTTCCACCGCCAACCAATAGTATATACCACATCATTCGAAAATACTTTTTCTTTTTTGATGCAAGTGAAAGGAACGTATAAGTAACTTTGCAAGTACTTTGATAAAAAATACATCAAACGGTATGCAAGAATGAACTTGCCTATGATAAAGGTGGCAATTCATGTCCTTCGGGGTTCTAGGGTTCGCGGTAAAACCCCGAGATCTGAAAATAGCAATGTAGTCCCGGTAAGGACTACTGAAACACTGTCAAGATGCTATTATGCATAGATATGAGATGCATCGTAAAATCCCCAAAAATACCCAAGATCACAAGTGTAAGCTTCGTTTTACTTGGTACTTTGATAACATTGTATTCTTTGGTTTAGGGTTGTTTCATTATCTTTAGGTGATGTTGTTTATTACTTAAGGATTTTGATAAGATTTAGATGAATGATTATATAAGATTTAATTGATTACTTAATCACTTGCAAATGTTTATTTAAAAGTGTTTGAACTAGTTGATATAACTTCCTTAATTGTAAGTAGTTACTTATTCAATTTTTCTTTAGTTAACCAATTTCAAATATTATCAACACAAGCGTGAATGAATTTTAGATAAATTCTTCTTTGTGTGTTTTATCTAGGATGAGTTACAGGACAGTCATTTATAGAATGTAATAAAGTTCAAATTATATATTTCGAACTTATTACTAATTTTTTCAATTGTTCTTCTTTTAGAAAATAATTAATTTTAAAAATAGTTCAATTCATTTCCACTTAAGGATCCTTGAATTTTTGAGGATAATTCAATTCATGTCCACTTAAGGATCTTTGAATTGTTCACACAGGAAATCTTTTCAAATAATTTATTTTTTAAAATAATTCAAATCATATGCGCTTAAGGATCTTTGAATTTTTCACTGAAGAAATTTTTTTCAATAAATGAAATAAAAATCATATTCAAATCCTTATAAAATTTTGAGTTGAAAACATGTTTTTACTTTATTTTTAGGATTTTATTTGAATTTTCATTTTTGAATTTGAATTGGATTTGATTAAGAATCTTTTGTAAAATTACCGGTAGGTCCTTGGTCCAACAGGGTTGAACCAAGTCAAAGACTGGCTCGGGTCCGGTTAACCGACTGAGCCACTCTTCCCTTCTCCCTCTCTCCTCTCTATCGCGTGAGCGCGCTCTCTCTCGTTCCCCTTCTCTGGTGATGTCGCCGTCGCCTCCCCCGGTTCCGGCCGTCGCCACCCTCTTCTCCGGCCGGCTTCGGCCAGCTCCAGCGCCACTGCTTCCCCGGCGCATCTCCGCCCAGTTCTCCTCTGCTATTTCCCCGCCGCCGTGGTGCCGATTCACCACCATACGCCCCTAACCGAGCTCGCTCGCGGAACCCTAGCTGCATGGCTCGAGCTCGCCGGCGCAGCTCCCGCGCCTCCGGCTGCTCCCTCGTCACTTTTCGTGCTCCTGCTCAACCACGCCACTTCAGGCTTTCTCTCCCCCGTGAGCTCGGCTTCCTCTCGAGCCTCTGCTCGACCACGCCGCCATGATCCCTCTCTTTGCTCCCTGCTCACTGGGGATGGTCTGGGTATGGTGGTGAAATGGTGGTGCTCTGTCGTGCTGTGGGTGATGCTGGTGGTCTGCTGCTACTGGATATGGTGGTGTGGTGCAGCTACTGCTGCTGCTGCCGTTGCTACGCTGACGGGACGGTGGTGATGCCGTCACCGCAACCATGGTGATGCTCAGCTAGACGACTCCCTCGCCTAAGCCTACTCCAGCCTCAACAAGGTGAGTTCTTCTTCTATGACCGGCCTTTGTGCCGATGAACTGTGTGGTGTTCGTGGTGATGTGTTGTGCTGTGATGCGTTGCTTGAGCTAGTCAAGCACTGATGCCTCAACTTGGATGATTTACTAATCCCTAGCATGTGTGGCTTGCTGGTGCTCGAACTGAATACTTATAGCTATTTATTTTTGCATAATCCGGTAGTAAAATAATTGGAAAGATTTATACTTGTTGGCCTCCTATATGTGCTTGTATATAATTTTCCTGATGATTATTTGAGCTTCTTACCATGTGAAATTTGTTCCTTTTGATCATATATCAGATAGAATATCTAGTTAGCATGCTATGATATATTGGTTAAGAATATGTGTTGTGCAATATTGATAGCTTGATAAAATGGTTTAGACAATTTTATACCTTTTGGTTTCCAGATCTGCTGGCTTATGTTGAATTCCTGTGACTTGCATACTTGTGTGATTTAATGATTTTTGGAGTATTACTTGTAAGAATCTGGTGTTGTAGCAATTTTTTTAGATGTATTACTGGACAAATATATGTCTGTTTAATTGATTTGAGGTGCTTCTAATGTGTGGAAGTGATCTAAACATGCATTTCTGGGTAGAGCATAGCTGCTGTCCAGATCTGCAACTTCTACTCCTTCTCATCTCGTATCTCTATCTCTCAACTAAACATAAGAACAGACTACTGCACCCCTCTCCTCTCTTTCCCTCTCATCTAATGATATGAGCATATGCTACAGAAGATTTAGATCCTAGCAACCTGCTGCAGAAGAGAAGCTTGGTCTTCTGGATTCTGTACATAACCTGCGTCTTGTGGCTAGCCTGCTCCTCCTCGCTGCTTGACCTATTTCCTAGTTGTTCTAAAGATTGAGCATGGTTTGGTGGTGTTCTTGGTGTTCTTGAGATGCTATGGCTGATATGGAAGAGTATGTTTAGCTGCTGATATGATTGTGTTGATATGAGAAGAGTGTGGTGCGGCTGGTTGTTTCTTTTAATTGTTGGAAATACCATGGAGAGCAAATTCGAATTTTTTGTGTGGCAAGCATGTCCTTATATAGGCCTAGCATGAGGATTACTTGGGGTTGAAGTAATAGTAGATATTTTGCTTGTAGATAGACATGCCTAGTCATTGTTCTTATCCCCTTATGTGCCATGCTTATCTACTCAAGTTTGATCATTATCTCTTGTAGGATTTATTTTTGGGCATGCCAAGTGGATTTTGTTACTAGATGGGCTTGTGGGCTGATTTTGTTCTCTCTTATGTGGGCTTTGAATTATATGGGTGGTGATCCAGTGGCTTTGAATTTCAGATTTGTGGGCTTTAATGACTTAACTTTCTTCCTTGGTAATTTAATACCATTGGAGAAATATTAGAATGTGGGCTTTCTTGATAGGAACTTAATTAGATTTAGAGGGATTGACTAGCTGCCTTTGCTGCCTAAGATAATAGATATGGATCAATGTTGCCTATTGTCCCTTCTCTTGTATGGATCCAAGTTGCCTCTTGTCCTTGTTGCCTAATTGATCCATGTTGCCTTTAATGATCCAATTTGATCCATAAGACCAGATGTTGCCTAAGATAAAGTTGATCCCTCTAGTCATCAATTGGATATTAGGACAAGTTTCTAATATCTATTAGTTAAGTTCCAAAACCAATTGCCTCACCCTTGTGGTGAAGGCAAACATTTTAATTCACAGAAACTTTTCTTTTGTCCTTATTTAATTTGAGATGAATTTGGGTTGGTTACATGACCACCAATTTCTTTATGCATACAAAAATAATTTGCCAACAAGGTTGATCAGGCCCTGTTACCAAACTACTTCTATAACACTCAAAGCATTTGAATATCACATGATTTTATTTACTAGAGAAGTTGAGAAGAACAAAGTATTGCTTTCTTGCTTTCTTCTTTCTGTCTTGTTTTGTTTATTTTGCAGGAATTGAAGATTGAGAAGATTGGGAGATAAGAAGATCAAGATTAGTTGAGAAGATCTAGTTTGAATTTAGGCTTCATTTTATTCCTTTGTAAACTTCTTTTCTTTTCATTGAGATATGTACTTATTCCATAATTGATGTAATAATATTCTTTCAATTCACATTGTAAAGTTTTCATATGATCCCATTTGCATGTGTTGTATGCACTTGTATTTTTGGACATTCCCTTTTGATTTGAATTCTTGAAGGTGTATTTATATTCGTGTCAAATTGTGATGGTTTATGGATACCTATAGGATGATGTGATAAGATCTTTGATATATGAATTCATGTATGATCATATTGTGCTGAAAGAATGTGATAAGATGAGATGATATATTATAACTTGTTGTCTTGGGATTCTTATATGAATAGTTCTAAGATCATGTATGAATGGATGGGGATCTAAGATGGTGAGATATGGATTTGTTAATGTATTGAATATATGTAAAGATGATGAGATGATAATATATTTATGGTAAATTGATGATTTGAGATGAGGAATTAATTCTCATGTGATGATATTGGTGTGAATGTTGTAATAAGATGATAATGGATATAGAATGTTATTGTATGATTGATTTGAATTATATCTTGTCATAATATCTAATTGTGTTCAAAAGTGTTGAAAAATAGGATAGATCATGTTCAAAAACCTCGCACCTCGACAATCGACTAATTTGACTAATTAGTCTGTCGAGTGATAACTCTTTTCTTGTTTTTGTGATTTCAATTTAATTTGGTATAAAGCTCATCTCGAAGTTTATTGCACTTGACATGATGATCTAAACCCTAACTCATCGAGTCGAGCGAAACATCGATCACTTTACCTCTTCTATTTTAAAAGCGCGAAATTTACCCGCATTTTTAGATGCATGCTATGCGAATGCATATATTCTATTTCTACCCTTTCGACTCTTTAAACTACGGGGTATTACAGCACTATTGTTTATGTCCACTATGTATACATTCTTATTTCCCAATGCCAATAACGAACCTAGTGGCAGTGGTGAACAACTCACTACAAAAGCATCATTCGGAGTTTTTCAGCCAACCTAAGATTTGTCGAGGGAAACCCACTCATACCAAAGCCAGCATAACCGAAAGGACCCTAGCGAACTTGCGTAGGTCAAGAATGCCGAGAACATCCAAAGACATATTTTGGACCAATTCACCTTGCACTTTCCACCAATAATGTTATCCTTACCCACCCAGAGTATGTCGCACCTGATTTTATCGAAGGCTTTCAGGATGTCCTTGTCCACCTTGAGGGCGGTGAGGAGAAAAACTGGAATATATGTTAAGGCTAACTTCACAATCTTCGAATAGCTGACGCGGTTGATGAACTTTCCTTTCCACATGTTAAGGTGATAAGCAGCTTTGTCGATGAAGGGACACCGATTGAGCCTTCCAAGGGACAAGGGCAACCCAAGAGACTTCGTTTGGAATTGAACAATATATATAGGAAAGTTCGCAAGGATGGAGGGGAGTTCAATGTCGTAGCATGGATCAGAGCTATGGAGATTTTTGCCACATTGATTACGAGTCTAGTGACCTCGCCAAACATTTGAAGAATATTTGCTAGGTTGGACACGTCATGTAAAGTGGGAGAAAGGAAAATAGCCGCATGATCGGCATACATCCCTGTGCCTAGACACAGGAGGGCATACAGAAGCCTAGGATCAGTGGAGAGCTCGAGCACGTGGTGGCCCGGGACAATATCATTGTCGAAGAGCTGCGACGAAAATGGGTCTCTCTGCGCAATTCCTTGGCTGTGAGCGATAGCCTTTCCTAGAACCCCGTTGAGTAGCACACAAGTTGTGGACGTGGAGAAGAGGTTCAAAACTGGAGCACGCAAATGCTCGGGGAGGGGGGGATCTGAGGTGCTACATGAGGTCCATAATGTAATACCAACGTATGGTGTTGAAGACCTTGCGATGTCGAGCTTGATAAGAAGGGCTAGGGTACGGTTGCGTTGAAGCCGACGAGAGGTATTCCTGATGTACATAAAGTTTATGTGGATGCTTCTGGTTTGGATTAAAGCGCGCGTTTTGACTTCGGGACACAGTATCATTCATCTTGAGGCCGAGATGTCGGTCCATAGTCTTGGCACTTGGGCACCACTTGAATCAACATAATCGGCCTGAAGTTAGAAATAGATTTAGCGCAATCCCTCTTTAATTGGCAGTGTTAGTCGTGTTGATGACCTGAAAGTTCCTCGTCAACAACTTGTAGAAATCGTTGATGACTCGCAAAAATTCATACTTGCTGATATCCCAACAAGAACGAAAGAAAGAGATGTTGAAACCATACATGCCATGTACCCACTACATGATCTCTTCGTCGCCATTCAAATAACCAATCTCAATGTCGTCCGACAATAGTTCACTTATATATAGGATCGATGCATAAATTTTGGGTTATGTATTACCTCGGTAGTTAACTTTACCCGAATGGTTTTCCAAATGAAATCTTGTTAAAGAACTTTTTTAACGTTTGATTTTCCTATTAGATGTGTAGTTAGTTTGGGGGACTTGGAACCCAAATTCTCCCCCTATAGATTATTTTCCTAGGAGCCCATTCGACAAAATCGTCAGATATGGGCCAGAATATGAGCCGAAAATATACTAAGCTATAGGTGGGTCCTGATTCAGTATAAAATGGTACAATACTATCTGTGACTTATAGTTCATACTCTTCCGTGGAATACAGGGCAATGGAAAATAGCACTATAGCTTGTGCCTACCCGTCCGCGGGTCAAGCTACACGGTGCAGCTCTAGGGGCGACGTGGTGTGTTGTTGTGAAGTTTGAGGTAATCCCAACAGGCTCGGGCGAGGCACGAGGATGGTGGGCCTAGGCGGTGTTTGTGACAGTGCGTTTGCAGGTGGATAGGAGCAGCGGCCATGCACTATCGTGTGTGGTGGGTCTCCGCTGGCCCGACCTTAGATTGGGGGCTCCGGCTACTGCATCTGGTTGGCGACTACCTCTGTCGATGGGGGGAGGGGGGAACCTCCTGGTGAGGCTGGGGCGCAATCGGAGGCTAGATCTGGGGCCTAGATCTATTATCGATGTCTGTGTAGAGCGGTCGAGTGTTACAGAGGTGTTGTGTCCACATGCCCGTTGCACCTACCTCCACTTGCACCTCGGTCATGACCAATGGATGATTTGTCGCCGGCTTACCTCGTCCGAGTCGGAGGCCTTGAGGTGTGTTGTCTGTCGCTCAACAGACGTGAGTTCATGGATGCTGGGGCAGCGGTCCTGGAAGGAGAGACTGCATGGGTGTTTTTGGTAGGGAGACTCGCAGTGGTGGTAGCCTTCGTTTTGGTCACGTGGGTGGAGAGGGTTTGGCAGCAGGTGGTCCTGGTGTCGGTGTTTCAACGGTGGCTCCGTGCTCAAGATCTGGAGGCCTCGTGTTGGCATGGCAACCCATCCCTCGGGTTAGGCCGGTCCTTGGTATCTCAGATGACCTGGCTGAGGACCCGAGCGAAAGCTCCACGATTTGGAGTCGTCGATCGTGATACCTGTAGTTATCACTACCCTCTTGGGGTTATTGCCGTGGGTATCCTCTCCGTGACTAGTTCTGGGTGAAAACCATTGCTCATCGTTCCCGGCTCGACGATGGCAACACACTGTGTATTTACCCTCTTGAGGGTGTCGTCGGGGAACCCGGGTTTCATTCGGGTGCATCATGTTGGAGTCATCATATCGTGAAGATTCTTCGACTTTAGCATGAGTGAGATTGTTGGTCTCCTATTCTTTAAATGTGCCCTTGGTGCCACTTTCCTCGATTCTCGCTCTTTGTTGACAGGATCGGTGCTCCACGGCCGGAGCAGGTAGGCAGGCGGCCCTCTTCGGCAGTAACAACAAGGCCACTAGATAGTTCCTCAATCATGCATTTGGTCAAGGAGATTAATCCGGTGATTAATGGTAGTAGAAATATTTGCTTTATAAAAGTGGATCATTCGTAGAATAGGGTTAGCCACGGTCACGCAATTTTTGCGTAAGTAGAATCATGAACTGCTTGTGTTTCTTAGGCTCTAGACTTAAACCTCCTTGTAATCTACGCTCCTTAATATATCCCTTTTACCACCACAAAAAAAATAGGCGAATTTGGTTGGAGATAGGATATTGGAGATCTGATTGGGTGTTGTGTGCTTTATTTGTTGAACTCTTAATGTTGAAGCAGTCTAGATCATTGGATTGACGTGGTTTGACGGTTGAGATTTGTTAGGTCGGCTGAACTCCGCTCAACACGGAAGCAGTCTAGGTCGTTGGATTGACATGGTTTGACGATCGAGATTTGTTGGATCTGCTAAACTCATGTTTCCATATTAGTGGAGATGGAGTTCTGACAAAAGGGGTTGTAAGAGTTTGGAAAAAGAAGAGTAGGCATGTTTGTTTAGGACAAGGAGAACTCTGCGTTGCTATCTTTCAGACGGTTTTTTTTATAACAGGTTAGGCACCCAAGATCTTTTCCAAACTTAGCTTTTTCCAACCGTGGATTTCCATCCATGCATACGCACGCGTAGTTATAGGATTTCATTCAAAAGCGTTTAAAAGGGAAAATTTGAACAGACATATGCCTAATTTAAATACGTTGCACAAGATCCACGACCAGATATATAGCCCAACAAACCCAAAGATCTCTTTCCATACAGCAGACCACGAGGGCGTGTTCCTGCCATTTAAACGATCCCAACGACTCATATAAACCCACGTAACCGACTCCGTGGCGCTCAGAATTCCACCGTCCGACAAATCTCCCCGGCGTCGCCATGGACACCCGCTTGCGCATCGACCCCGCGGAGGAAGCGCGCCACCGGGAGGTGATGGACGCCCATGGCGTCTACGACGCCGAGTGGGCGCTGTCCAAGGTGCTGGAGGTGTCGGACGTCGAGGGTGGGCAGAACCGGCTTCTGCTCACTAAGGAGGCGGTGCGCGCAGGCCCTATCCCCAAGGTCTTCCCGGAGCTGGAGGAGCTTCGCGCCGACGGCCGGAACGCCGAGCACAGGGTCCCCGTCACGGTCCTCGACGTGGAGGGCCGGGAGAACGAGGGGCAGCTCCGCTACCTCAACTCCAACAGGGCGTACCGTGTCATGGGGCCCGAGTGGAGGGTGTTCGTGAGAGGGACCCGCATGACCAAGGGCGACCGCCTCGATCTGTACACGTGCAGGCGCGGCGACGGCGAGCGGTGCCTCTTCTTCTTCTTCAGCAAGGTGTGCGAGGCTAGCGCCTGGTGCGCCAACGGACGTAAGCGCGCCCGGCAGCCTGCTGCCCGCGATCCTGTGGTGGAGGACGCCGACGAGGAGTTCTTCCTCCTCAAAGGTGGACGTGCTCATGGCGACAACGGCAAGCGTCGCGGCGGAGACGGCGACGGCTACACCAGCCAAGCAAAGAGAGATCGAAGAAATCGCCGCAGAGATCAAAGGCGAGCAAAGAACGGTAGTCGTGTAAGGAGAGAAGATCGTACGCTGTTTACTATAGAGGAAGATGTGCAAGATTGGACCGGTGGCTCCCAGGAGGATTACGGCTGTTGCAAGGCCGAGAGGCGATCAAGGGAAGTTAAAGCGCACTGGGATCTTATTGCCACTCCCGAGGAAAGAGAGGCTGCCAAAGGCCTCTTGATGCTGAAGTATGCTATTTACGCTCAGCAACATTAGGGTGATTATTGGTATTGCTTCAGTATATATATATATATATATATTTATACAGTTAGGAGTTAATCAGGGCAGTTTGATCGATTTCGAATAGTTTATCATCGTTTGGTATAGTTATGGTCACGATTTTGTAAGCATACTGGTTTTTGTTTGGTTCAGTCCATATTGGTAATTTATAGTCCATACAGTACTTATCTGAAACAATGCATGCCACAATGATTTAAGAGTATTTCGTAAACATGGATACTTCGATATCTAGCTGAACCGGGTTAAAAAATCTAAGTATCCTTGTGGCGTTGTGATTGTATTTTTCAGGGCGATAGGTTAATATCAAGATGATACTAATTATTTTTCTAAAAAGATGATAATTATTACACCTGACCTCTGCAATAAGGAAACATCAAAAGGGCGCAAACAAAAATATCCCGCATAAGCAATGACTCACTAGAGAAGGACTCCGGCATAGGTTCTCCAACAACGACCCCTCCAGAAAATGAACGGTGCATAATCCCAATTGTCAATAGTTGCCCTGTCTAACCATCACAATATGATAATGTGTTTTGAAGCCCGACAAAGTCAAAGCAATCTCTAAACAGTGTCTCAAGGAAACAGATAGAAGTCCGACATTATTAGGTACAACCAATGAAGATCAAACCTAAGGATATCGTGACTCACTATCCAAGAGCACCACCAAAACAAAGTCACCTTGTGTCGACGTTGCCACTTACCGAGAATCGTTGTTGGAATGCATGATTTTGACATGAACATGACCACACAAACAAAAACATGTTCGCACAACATGTTGACTGCATTACCATTATGTATTGCTAAGTATGAGGTGCACGAGAAATATGGGTAACATGGCCCTGAAGTGTCCAAATAAACTTAAGTGAATAGAATGCAATTTGTACTTCGACTACATTAAACAGCCGAGTCGAGCACCTCTCGATTCCTCCAGCACATCTTTCCCTTCGACTTGCTCTCCACGGAGATGAGATAGAGACGAAGATAATAGTCGCAGGCCGACAGAGCAGGTGAGAGAAGGCTGAACCGAAGCCGCCGCAGCTTGTCGTGATGACTAAGGCACATGTGGGATAGGACCGAGCTATCACAGAGTACGGCCACGTAGGGAAGGTGTAGTTGAGGAGGTAACAAGCACTGCCAAATTTTCCTCAGCCCGGAGTTGTGATTAAGGGTGCAGAGGCATTGCTGGCTCCGGAGATGAGCCCGACCTGCGAGATATATATCTTGAAAACTAAAATAGAACAATAAAACTTTACCAGGAGCACGCGGAACTTGTGCAACAATATATTGTTGGATACTTAGGTAATTTCATTATTAATTTTAGAATAAAAATCATGATCAAGTAAACTACTTTCATGTGAAGCTTAATCATAATAGAATAGATGCATTAAACAACATGAATAGTATTAGTACATACACAGCAACAATCATAATTAAAGATTAGGTCGGAATATACATCGCACATAATGTTAAGTTGTATATGAAGTAGTCGTTGCTGCAGCGGTAATATTGTTGACAACAATGTTGGCAAAGACCAGTCGAAAAAGATGTTGACGGAGACAATGGTACCAGACCCGTAATGACCAATAAGATCAGTCGCATGAAGTGCTATGTTGCACACTCGCGCGGCCCTGGCCCATGCCCAAGCTAGGCGAGCTAGCGCACGTGTGATGTTCCATTTATCCATTTATTTCAATCACTTATTTGGAGTGGGCAGACTCCAGTATATAAAGTGGTCTGACTCCCTTTCACTAGAAGAAATATGGAAATAAAGGTTTGCCCCTCCAACTTTTGGCATATATATATGGGTCTTTAAGATTTATTAGGGAAGTCTTAAAATCCACATGGGTCAAGATCATTTATTTCTAACATATGTTTCTTCACGAAACAAGCATTGCATTCTCTCAGTTTCCTCTGTATGTGGATAATCGAATATGAGCTGAATGCGAAGGTATTAGAGAATTAATATATGAAAATGATTAATAATATTTTCTATTTTTCACTTAGTCACGCATAATTCCAGTAATTACTTAATTCTAATGAGATACTCCCACTGTATCATAATATAAGATGTTTTAGCTATTCCCATACAAACTACATATGGAGCAAAATGGGTTAATCTATACACTAAATACATCTACATACATCCGTATGTAGTTTGCATGTCGTTATCTAAAACATCTTATATTATGATATGTAGTGAGTATATATGGAGTGAGTATAGATGAACAATTAATCTCAGACAGCAATAATAGATTGACACTGCCCATTTAGATAATTCTTTGCAAACTGAATTGTAAAGAAGGAACACGAAAGAACAAATCAGGTAACATAAATTTAAATTGTAGCCAAATATCGATTAATTTTTTTCTCATCAGTCACCAAGAAACAAGGAAAAATACTCAATATATTATTGCAACCGATCTGAAATTACTCTACACCTTATGGCAAATGACTTTTGAGAAATTATTGAGCAGTGGCGTCGTGAGATCGTGGCAAACAAAACAGAAATTTCAGTTCAGTCTACAATGGCAATAGTGTTTTCCTCCAATGATCTTGCAGAACCCGCCGTTGTGGCAGCGATTAAGACACCACGAGTTGCACATAGGATCAAACGGCGGGGTACATGCATCGTTCGAAGCCCATGAGTGGTAATCGTGACCACATTGTGGTATCAAGTTTCTTGGTGCTGTCCAAGCAAAAACAGAGAGACCAACATGCAGAACAGTTTGTCAAATAGCCTTCGAATATGGACAAAGAAGTAAAACGGGAAAAATGCTTGAAAAGTAAAATCAACGTCTCCTTCAAATAAAAAAACCACAATAATGTTAAATTTAATTATATTTCCAAATGGAACAAAACTATTCTAATTTTCTATCTGTATAGGAATGTATATTTATGCAATTCTCCATACAGATTACAGAACTAGCAGATTTACGAAGAGTGACGACAAGTGAATGAAACCTTACCTGCTGAGACTATCATGGATGCTAGGAGAAGAAATGCAATGAAGCCACTGGCACGGGCCATATTGTTCTTGTCGGATGAACTGTGTGTCTTGTTCCTGTAGAGGCAGCTCGATAATTTGGTGTTAGGAGTCAATTTTTGGGTAGGTACTCGCATAGCCTACACATGCTTATAGCCAGGAATTCCTGGTATTCCTGGAATAAATCAGTTAATAGAGGCCCTAATTGCGCATAATTTTTGTAGATCGGTCGACCAAATCACGGCATAATTGTGTGCATATATTCCTTTCCTCTTTCTAAGATTTGTATGATGCATCATATCAACTAATAAGTGCACGTTAATTACTATGCCTTCTATGGCAGTAGGATTATATTTACCGCCTTGCTCCATACGTGGAAATTAGTAAACATTGATCAACGAGATTAGAACCATTTGGTAGATGCCTTTCTTACTCCCCTATCACTTCATTTTCCCAACGGGTGGTGGTGATTCGTTGAGGCGGCGGCCTCGGGCTCCCACGCAGTGATGGTCCTATGGGGTAGGGTTGTGGCCTAGTGCGGTTTGAATGTCGTTCTGGTGTTGCGGCTTGGATGCCGAGTAGTGTAAGTCGGACCTACGACGAGGTTAAATGGCCCTTTTTGTAAAAAAAACCTTGCATGTAAAAGGTTTTGCACAAGAATAGTGTGAGATGACGGCACAATTTTTCCAAGGAGCTAGGATCGGTGGGAATAAGGGTTAATGATGATATTAACCATTATTTCCAAACCATAAAGGGTTTACACAGGGAAACCCCTTATTGTCTATGCTTTTTAATATTGTGGCGGATATGTTGTCTATCTTGATTCCTATGGGTGAAGAGGATGGTGAGGTAGGTGGTCTAGTCCCACACCTTGTAGAAAAGGGGTGTCTACCCTGCAATATGATGGTGATACAATTCTTTGTATGAAGCATTATTTATACAAAGATGTGAACATGGAGCTTATTCTTTGTATATTTGAGAAACCATCTAACCTTAAAATCAATTTCCACAAAAGTGAACTTTGCGGTTTTGAAAGGGCAAGTGATATAGAAAACTAGTAAAAACAAATTTTCGGTAGTGAGGTCAGTTTTGTTTGTTTTAGGTTCTTAGGTTTTCCTATCTGTCACGGATATCTTTCTTTTAGGTTCTCTTTCTGTGCTGGCCTTTATGAATTTCTTTAATAGTTGGTGTTACCCGAGAGAGGCATTTGGCTCAGCTCCTGGCAGATTAAAAAAATAAAAAACAATAGTAAAACATTTCAAAAAAATCTGGACAAAAATTCAACAAATATATGTAAATTTTTAACATACGTGCAAAGTTTCAGAACGAAATTTCATTTTTGGTGCTCTACACGAAAAAACAAAATCAGCGCTTTCAAAAATATACTTTTAAAATCATTTTGGTAACTGATTTTGTTTTTTTCTCACATAGCACCACAAATGACATTTTGTCCCGGAACTTTGCACGTATGTTAAAACTTATGTTTGTTTATCTCCAATGTTTTATAATTTTAAAATATTTAGTTTTTTAAATCTATCAGGAGTATGTGAGCTCGGAAGTCAATGTGAAATTTCTGGTGTTACCCGACCTTTTTCTTAGAGAAAAGGCCTTAAGGCCCTGCTCCTGACCTCAAACCACTACTCTCGTTCTCTATATAAAAGCTCGCTGGTCTATGTATCCGTAAAATTGGACAAAATCTACCATGGAGGCATTCCTTGTCAAAGTTTGTAGTATCCGTCGTTCATGACTAAATTATTAGATTGGGAGTAATCACTGATGTGGTGTTGGTGCTGGATGAAAAAAGTACAACTCTTACACCTTTAGGCTTTGTTTGGTGCTAGAGTTTTTGTGGGGATTAGTGGGAATATAATCCCACAGACATGGGTGAAACCCTCACCTTCATCCAATCTCATCAAATTCCTACTTATTCCCAATTCACTAGGGTGGGGTAGTGGATGTGGATTGCACATTGAGCAAAATACACAAGAGTTTGGTGAAAAGTAGAAAAAAAAAGAATTAAACTAACCCAATACACTATAACCAAACATCATTTTAGAAATATAAGTGGGGATTTGAGGTTTGATGGGATAATCTCCACAAATCCCTAGAAATACCCTCCTACCAAACATGGCCTTAAGCATTTTCAAGGTGAAACCTACCAAACTTCATTTGATCGGGTTGTTAACAAGCTCACAAAGTCAATGTACAATCTACTGATTAGATTCAATTTATTGTCAATGAAATTTTTAATGATATAAAAACTAATCAAAGAAACTAACCCATAACAACGCACAAGCATATTTGTTATTATCATATAATGGCTTCAGGGCTTAGATAACTTGAACTAAATCTGAAATAAAACATATAATGCTCAAATGCTCTAAATTAAGAAACCAAAATGAAAGTTAAGATATTTACTGCAAGTTAAATTATTTCGTAAGACCGTCAACACATATCTATTTATTTTAGATCTGACGAGGCATATTTGCTAGTTATTTAATATAAATCGCATATATAATACAGTAACAACTTGACAATACCAGTATACATAAAACTCAACGAGAGCATGGATAGAGTACTTGTGCCTCTTAACCAAAGCCTCGATCAACACAAAATTATGCCTAAGCAAGCAAACTATCAGCATGGCCGCTTTTGACGACGACGTACACCGCGGTTCCGGGGTGACTACCACCGGCGCCGGCCGCCGCCCTAGCTCTTGAAGAAGAAGAGGCAGCGCTCGCCGTCGCCCCGGCTGCACGTGTAGACATCGATGCGGTCGCCCCTGGAGATGCCGCTCTCCCTCACGAACCACCTCCACCCGGGCCCCATGATCCGGCACCCCATGTTTAAGCCGATGCTGCGGATGTGGGCCGCCTTCTCCACGCCGTCCGCGTTGAGGATCGTGACCGGGATCTTGGGGTGGGCGTCGTGGCCGAGCTCTCCAAGCTCCGGGAACAGCTCCAGGATGGGGCCGCCCTGCACAACGCCTCGACGAGCAGCAGCCGGCTCTGATTCCAATCGACGTCGCTCACCGCCACCTTCTTCGCGAGCGCCCAGGCGGCGCCGTGCACGCCGAGGCCGTGCATCGCCTCCATGTGACGAGCTCTTCCGCTGGGTCGATGCGAGGCTCCATGTCGATCGGTTACGACTTACGTCCGTGCACGCACGGCGATGTGATGGCTATATCGGCAGCTAGAGTTCGTTTCCACGATTGCGTGGTTTGCTATTTGGAAAGACGATGTGACATATATGAGTTGTACTACAACCGCTCAACGAACCGTGTAAACCTTTACCGTGATTGTAAGTTTTTCATCCCCTGTTTTTTTTTCGATAAGGGGAAGGGGAATACAACTCGAACTCTGCATCAAGACGATGTATATCCCCAATTTATTGTAACGTTTTCAAGTAATTTATGTAAGGGTTTGCCTATATCTCAATCGACTGAGAATTCGTTACGTCTCAGCCGTCTTCCTCCTCCAGCCTTGCAACGAGTGGCTCCCGCTGATGCCGGCCTGGCCGCCTGCTTCCGCCACACGCGGCCGGCGCGCTACCGCGCCAGCCTTGCCGCCCCTCCCTGCCCGAACCACCCCCTCCGCCGTGCTGCCGCCGCCCCGACCATCCCTCTAAAATCCGGCCGGCCGGCGACCTCCCCGCACACCCCCACCTCCACCCAGTTAAGGTCTTTGCTCCCCTCCACCGGAGACGCCGCTGCCCCGCGTCGTCTCCGGCTCCGGGTCGCTCCTGGCTCGGCCTCGCCGGCGTCCCGCGCCTCGTTGTCGCTCGCCGGCGGCGCCCCCGTCTTCGGCCTCGTGCTTCGCTGCTCTAGGTCGACTAAGACGTTAGAAATTCTCAGGTGCCTGTGAATTAGCAATCCTGTTATTGTAAAGTTTTTAACTTTATAAGTTTACTAGCAAAAGTGCTCGTGAGTTGCTACGATTACGTGACAAACGTGGTTAACAAAGGCGTGGCTAAGACAGGCATTATGGTATTTCTTCTCGGGTTGGCGGTCGACTTTATCGTCCCACCGTCAAGAAATTTTGCTCGTTATGGGTCCACGTCAAGAGCAGTTCCACCCCCCCCCCCCCCCCCCCCCCACCCACACACACACACACACAGGTTTTCTCTATCCACCCGGATAGTACAGAGAGTGTTTGGACCGAAAAGGGAGCAAATTAGGTACCCAACCAATTCTCCCAAACTGGTTTTATTGTCCGGGCTGTCCGACACTAACCGAGTTTGAGGGCATCGGACATGTTCGTACAGACAATCACATTGGATGCGGCCCATCCTAGACCACTTTATCTATCTTTTCTTTTCTCTTTCTTTTCCTTTCTCTCTCTATGCCCCACCAATCACATACACCAATCACATGCAAACGACCGAACATATTTGAGAAGCATAGTTGGAGGCACAAATATTTAATGGTAAAAGCAGACACGTCTGGACAACGTTCAAACATGTCCACGGACAAAATAGAGGCCAAATTAGCACATCGTGGTTTTCTCTAAGAAATGCCCGATCCATGTCTTATATCACCAATCAAATCGGACATTCACGTGGCACAACACGTGTAACGAAGAAATTCTTTGATGGAACCGAATTTTGGCATGACACGATCTCGTGTAGAACCCGCCACGTAGAATTGTCATCTAGTGCTCGCCGAGATGAACAACTTGACTCGCATTTTATAGGTATGGTTGTAGTTAAGAGAAGCTGAAACATATAGTGCCCATTAACAACTCCCCAAATCCTAGGTCGACCAGTCTCCCTACGCTCTGTGCCCATTACGCATTGCCAGGCGATGTCCACTTCACTTCCTCTTTTTCCGTTGCACGCTCTCCATACCCATTCCTCTCCACTCGCCTTCTCCGATCTTTCCGAAGGTCTGCTATTTTGGCTATTAACCCACGACCAAGTTGAAATGAGTTAGTCGTTTAAAAAAAATTAAAATGAGTTATCAAGGCAAATACATACGGAGTATGTTTTAGTTGCTACTGGATGCTATTATCTGTAAGAGAACCAAGTGAGTGAGTTGTAATCGTTCAATACTTGCAATACATAGTTTTAGTTGGCAGAGTATGTTTCACACTTTATTAGTCTTCATTACTCGTCAGCGTCAATCTTTTTCACCTGTGTCATACAGACGTATCATATACATAATCCAGCTAAATATTCGATGTAGTTTGAACTGTCATTACGGTCAACCTTTGAATCCCCTCTTTTGATTACACGCTAGATAAAACAACGCCGCTTAGTAAATCTGCAAATTCACTATATTGACACTGAACGAACCTCCGTTCTGTACGTAATCCTAATTCCTAAGTATCGGTATTCAATCGTCACTGATCGAAGTTATCAACACCATGCGCTTGGCCTGCCCGACTGTGGCTGTGCAGAACGCCACAACGTAGATGTTGTCGAGTGTGTTGTGCAGAGCAGCATGCCAGAATCGGCCAGATTGACAGGCGGTGGGAGAGGAGCTCACGATCCTCAACACGGCAGGGCATCCAGCAATGCAGCAAGCAGCTCATCCTTGTCATCGCGTGCGAGGCAAAGACCATGGAGCTTCACGAGCCGGCGCAGATCTCACTAGAGACCCACCAACTTGACCTCCACGAGGAACTCCGGCAGGTGCAACAGTTTGACCTTTATAAATATGGCGCTGCTGGACGGGGGATCGCCAGATTCGAAGAGCATCAAATAGATCTGTGGCCCAACTCTCCTCCCCTAACCTCGAACACAACCACCATGGCCAGGAATAGAGGGGAAAGAAGAAGAGATCAAACAGTCTCAAAGGAGGAAGACGTCCACGGGGTCAGACTCAGACGCCACAATTTTAACCGTAGCAAAACGTTTTTTACGCCGCACGGACGAACCGTTTTTAACTAAAGAGGTGGCAGTCCTTGTAATTTTTGTCCACAATCATGGGTAGTAATAAAGTTGGACGAAAATTTTGAAATAAGCAACTCTTCATGCGACTATGTGTAGGGCGCCATATATTTGGTAAAAGTGTAGACACTAGCAAAAATACCACGTCCTGATAATGGTACGCACATTCGATGTGATTTTTTTTATCCGAAGCGAGCGCTTGACAAGCAAATCGTCATGCATGCACTAAATGACGAAACGGCTGACATCATTCCGCATTTAATATGAAATTCTAAAATAAAAAAATATTTTGTATCTTAAACCGTTTATCGGATTTATGATCCGTTTTCACCGTTAGACTAGTCGCGTCGAGATCTTCAAAACTAGATCACATGTTGATATGTTTCCGACGATATTATTTTTTTACCCAAAAGTTACCAACCCCATAATAGGTAAGTTACCAGGCTGTAGTAGTAAGTTACCACCCTACATAACAATTAATTTTGTGCGACACTATACAACGGATAGTAAACTCCATCGGTTTAGAGATGATAACTCCATCAGTGTAAGATGGTTAACTCCATCACTAATAGGTTGGTAACTCCGTCAATTTAGTGGGTTAACTCCTTTATTACAGGATAGTAACTCCATCAGACTCGGGTGGATAACTGTATCACTACTGGGTTGGTAACTCTATCGGTTTAGGATGGATAACTACATCAATTTAGGTGGGTAACTCTTCATTCTAGGATGGTAACTTCATCGGACTGGGGTGGGTAACTTTATCCTAATGAGTTGGTAACTCTATCGGTTTAGAGTTGGTACTCTATCATTTAGGGTGGAGTAACTCCA
>QRDG01000171.1:541722-582895 GCA_012064385.1 Puccinellia tenuiflora | reverse complement strand
CCCCCCCCCCCCTCCTCCTCTAACACGGAGGCAACGAATAATTAAGACGTCAACTTAGAATAATCAATCTCTTACAAATCAATTGCCAACTCCGTTTCAATGTATATTAATAAGCAATCCTTGTTTAAACAAGTTTCATTGCATAAAATGCACGCTCCATCATTGCGGTTCAGACGGGTAAAGTAAGAACAAGCCGAATCAGCCTGTAAGAAGAAACCAATGAATACTTGATCTATGATCAAAGAAACTGGTATAAGAGTGAAAATAATGCATGACTTGTCAATCAAATAATAATCAACCGATTTTTCAGTTTTTGCAAGTTGATGACAAACATATGCTACACTTGACAAGTTTTGAAACCTTGGATTTGTTGATATGTTGATTACAAAAAAAATTGAACTTTTATTTCGAAGCCTTGTTGATGATGACACAAAAAATTGTGAACTTCAGTTACTTCTTTAGATGCAGCAACAAGAGATATTTGCAGGTGATGAGCAAAACAATGAACATAGTATGCATACGGACACTCTTCCATGAACTTTGCAGACCATTCCACTTTCCACACATATTACTAGCCCCATCATATTCTTGTTCTCGGATAATTTGAACATCTAAATCATGATCAGATAAAACAAAATCTAGCTCGTATTTTAGAGTTACTAAAGATGTATCTTGGACATGAACAAGATCAAAAAAAGTTCTCGAATGAAACCTCATTTATCAACAAAATGAAGAACAAGTGTCATTTGCTCTCTTCTAGATACATCTCTTGATTCATCAACAAACAAGCAAAACTTTGCATCACTTACAGATTGATCTTTTTACATCACAAGCCATGATGTGCATAAGTTATTTTGAATTGTTGGTGAAGTATACTTTGCATTTTGTAGGGGAGTGATGTTTCTGCTCACATGCTCCCACCTAAATAAAAAATAAAAAAAATAGTAAAACATTTTTAAAAACTAAGAATAATTTGTGATGAACATGTACAAGTTTTCTAAATACATGCCAAGTTTCGTGATGAAGTGACATGTGTGTTGCTCTATGTGAAAAAAAATCAGTGTTGTGACAAACTTATTTTTAAATCTCATTTTGGCCACTGATTTGTTTTTTACAAAGAAAAATAAATGAAATTTCGCCACAATTTTTTTGAACTAAATTAACAGTAGGAAAGGCTCCTACTGCTTTTATATTACCACCAAATCAAAGTTACCATATTTACAATAGAGAGTCCCAGCCAAAGTCAAAGTGAATCTACTAAAGAAAAAATGAAAGGATGTAAAGAGGACTTAGTCCTGTGCTGTAGTAAGCTAAAATCTGCCTTAAACCTCTCTTTCCAAGAAGTAACAGAAGGTGGGATTCCTTCAAAAAGCCAACTATTTCTCTCCTTCCATATGCTCCAGGCAACAGTGATAAAGACTTCCATGAACATTGGCTTATCCCAGGCCACTCTAGCAGCAGAAATTAAATCCAGTCTGTCACCCCTATCATCCCAAACAATATGCAGAGTATCCCAGCAACTCTTACTAAAATCACAGTGGAAAACGAGATGTTCCAGAGTTTCCACAGGGGCTGAAGAACATGACAAACAAGAATAGTTATTGCCAATATTGTAATGCCTCCTTCTCAGCATGTTTCTGATGTTTAGTCTATCTGATAGTAACAACCAGCAGAAAAACTTGAGCTTAGGAGTCGACTTTGCCTTCCAAATCCAGAGGAAGGTTTCATGAGGGGTAAAGTTCCTGTAGCATAACTTGTAATACCTGCTGGAAGAATATTTGTCAGTTCCCCAGGAGAAAGTCCAACCATCTCCCTCAGCAGTTACAGATAAATCCACCTGGGTTGTAAGGTTTTGCAAGTCTCTAACTTCCTCAAGGGCTTGGGGGGACAAAGGAAGATAAAAGAGAGAACTCAGAGTATCTTCAGTCAAGAAACCCTGAACAGAAATATCCTCATTCTTGGCAAAATCAAAAGCTCTAGGATGTGAGATAGAGGCCTCCCTGTCCAACCAGAGGTCCTTCCAGAACAGAACATTTGTCCAAAGATAATATTACAGGATGTGACCCCCCTAAACAGATTATTCAGTTTAAACACATCTCTCCACCAGAATGAGCCACAGGGAGCAAGTGCATGAGGGACTTTTCCTGTATAGTAACTGTTCCAAACAAGGTGAACCCATGGTGTATTCTCTTTAATGTAAAATTTATGTAGAGATTTCAAGAGCAGAGCATCATTTTGAATTTTCAGATTCAAAACCCCTAAGCCCCCTGATACGTCTCCGACGTATCTATAATTTTTGATGTTCCATGCTTGATTATATATCAGTGCCACATGTTTTTACAATGTTTTTATATCATTTTGGCATAATTTATGGAACTAACCTATTAACAAGATGCCCAGTGCCAGTTCCTGTTTTTAGCTGTCTTTTTGTTTCAGAAAAGTTGTTCTGAGAAGTTTCTCGGATTGCTCTCAAAATTTACGGGAATTATTTCCAATATGAAACAAAGACGGAGCCCGAAGGACAGCCGGAGGGGAGGCACAGGGGCTCTAGGAGCCACCTGGCCGCGACCCCCCTTGGCCACGCATGGGGCCCACCTGGGGCCCCTCTCCATCGCCTCGCATTGCCCCTTAGCCTATAAATTCCCCTCTGACCTAAAAACAGAGGAGAACCGATCACAATTTCCAGAATATGTTCGAGGCCGCCGCCATCTCAAACCCTAGTTCGGGAGGGTTCATAAGCTCTTCTTGGCACCCTGCAGGAGAGGGGAATCGACGTCGGAGGCATCTACATCACCATGCCTTCCTCCGGAGTGATGCGTGAGTAGTCCACCCCGGGACTACGGGTCCATATCAGTAGCGAGATTGTTGTCTCTCCTCCTTGTACTCCATTGCTTAGATCTTGTGAGATGCCTATCATGATCAAGATTATCTATTTGTAATTGCTACATGATTGTGTTTGCATGGATCCGATGAATTGTGGAAGTCATTATTTTTGTTCAGTTATGTGTTTCATCTATGATCTTGCATGCTCTCCGATGCTAGTGGTTGCTTTGTCCGAGTAATTATTAGTGTTGTATGAGGGAGTATTTATGCTAGATAGTGGGTTCATGCCTCTCTTTGTCTGAGTTCGGTGACATGAATGGTCAAGGCTAGAGATGTGCTGTAGCCACTAGGGAGAAAACAGCGGTGTGATTTCTTCGTGTTATCTACATTGCATACATTATGCACTTTGCTTATTGCAATGATCTGTTGCTTGCAACTTAATACTTTTGGGTGACATGCTGGATAGCGATCCCAGAGTGGATTATTAGTCATATATGTAGTTGGATGACGGTCTACGTATTTTGACGTACTGCCCATATTAGATGAAGCGGTGAACTATATTGTTTTAGGATAGCCTTGTTGTGCGACTACAATTCTGTCATTTGCCATGCTGTAATTTGTTTACCCATCATGTATATCTTTTTGGAGAGACACCTCTAGTGAACTGTGGACCCCGGTCCTATTTTCCTACATTGCTTACAACCATTTTCATAGCTTTTCATCATCATTTGCTCGCTGGTCATATTTCATCGTCATCATATTTTACATCCACACATTTAATTCTTTGTGTTTGGCAAGCCGGAGAGATTGACAACCTCTCTGTTTTGTTGGGGCAAAGTAGTTTGTTTGTGATTGTGTGCAGGTCCGCGTTAATCTACAAGCGCCAGAGTGGATTGACACCTTGCTATGCCTTCTCCAAGTCCTACTAGATTCGATAACCATAGTTTTGTAATCAAGGGAAAACTTCTTCTGTGCTGCATCATACCTTCCTCTAGGGGTCTCCCAACAACATGCCATCAAGAAGTTTTCTGGCGCCGTTGCCGGGGACTTGGAAGCTTCAGCTAGGGGAGTTTCACACAACCTCTCACTTTACTTTGTTATTTTCTTTCCTAGTATATTTTATGTTAGTCTTGTTTTGCCTTTCGTTTGCTCTAAAACTGAAAAACACAAAACAAAAAAAAATTCCAGCACTAGTCTTTTTATTGCTTTGCTTGATATTATGTCTAGTTCTTTACTCGCTATCAATGGTTACTTTGTTTGAGACTAGATCTTATAGGCAAGGTGGGTTCATAGAGGAACAACAAAATTATTATAAGGAATACCGCTTGTCTGAAAAAGGGAAACACTTATGGGCACAAATAAATAAATTGAATAGTCCTGCTAAAAACTTTTGCTCTACTTATGATGAATCCTGGTGCCTTAATGAATCTTTTTGATGTCGGAGGCATAAACACCTCCCTTTCCAATGTGATTATAATGATAATGAAATATTGGCTTCCTATGCTAAAGGAAACTATGATTTTTATAATCTTGAACAAATCGAAGAATTTGTTGTTTTTATGGGTGCCTATAAAATTACTTCCGTGCTTAAAGATATGGATGATGCTTCTTACAAATCTGAAAATTTTGTTATACTTGGATATTGCCTTGAGTACTACAATGATAATCCTTATATTACTGAATTCTTGAGAGAAGTTATCCCCCAAAAGAAGAGACTAATGCCTTGCAGGAAATCGTGGAAGAAGAAATTGCTGAAAGCGGAAGCTCATTGGATGAAAAAGAGGAAGAGAGTGACAAACAAATGGAGGAAAAATGGATTGGTTACCATGCCTACCTTCTAATGAGAGTAACTCTTTAACTCTTACATTATTTGATTGCCCTCCATGCATACCAAAGGAGGATGAATGTTATGTTCCTATGGATTCTCTTCAAATGTCCCTTTTGGAGGAAATTGATGCTTGCTACACTTATGTCCATGATTCCCCTAATAAACATCACCCAAACTCAAAGAAACCAAAAAGAAACATGTTTAATAATGGGATTGGAAAGGTCATGGCTACTGTTTATTTTGATCATACTATTTTGGTGCTTAATAAAAATTATATGTTTGTAGATCATGAAAATCATATTTTATGTGATAGTTATATTCTTGAGTTTGTTCATGATGATACTGGAAATTATTTTGAGAGAGGGAAATATGGTTATGAAAATTTTCATGTCACTAAAACACCTCTCTTTATGTTGAAAGTTTCGAAATTGCTCATGTTTTATCTTCCTATGCTTATCACCATGTTCTTTGTGGATTTATTTGATTACAAGATTCCTATGCATAGGAAGTGGGTTAGGCTTAAATGTGTTTGATATTTGCTTCTTGATTCTCTCTTTGTGTTTCAACTCTTATTCTTATGAGAGCATCATTAAAATTATCATGCCTAGCTAAAAGTCTTTAAAGAAAAGCGCTTATGGGAGGCAACCCATTTTATTTTTACCTACTGTTTTCTTTGAATTTGGGTGATGTTACTTCTGTAACAACTCCCTTGTATCTTTTTGTTTTGGTTTTTGGTGCCAAGAATAGCCTCTAAAGAGAGGAAGACTAATTTGTGAGTTTGCCGTCCAGAAACAGATTTCTGTTCCTCACAGTTCAAAAATCCAAAAAACACAGAACGTCATCTGTGGCTGCAAAATTTTGACTGCAAGAATTAGGGTTTTGTATACCTTTTTCTAGTTTTAAGTTTTCTGATTTGAAGTCCAGAAGTGCCTCGAAAATTTTTATCTTTACAGTTGTTCTGTTTTTGACAGATTATGTCCTCATTTTTGCATTGCTTCTTTCGCGGGCAAAGTGAAGTTTTTTCAAAGCTAGAGCTTTACTTAGACCTTTGTGACAGTAGCTAATGTTGTAAAAAAATGAGTTCTTGATATGTGCTTTGGAACTGAAGAAAGATATTGTTTTTGTTGACTAACCCCTTAATGAAGTTGCTATAAGTTTTGCGTGAAGGAAGTTTTCAAGTATCCAAGTGCGATGTGATCAAGGAAGATCAAGAAGGAACAAAAGCCTAAGCTTGGGGATGCTCCCCATGGACCCTCCTCTGAAATATTCAAGAAGTTACATGCGTCTAAGCTTAGGGATGCCCAAGGCATCCCCTTCTTCATCACAATCATCGATTTTCTCATGGTACTATATTTTTATTCCTTTACACATTATGTGCTATTCTTGGAGCGTCGGTTTGTTTTTACTTTCAGTTTGTTTGTGTTCATTTTCTGGTCCTTGCAATAATTCAGATCCGTGCATGCTTGTTTGGGAGAGAGACACGCTCCGCTTTTTCATTATACACTCCTGTGCTTCACTTATATGTGTTGAGTGTTTAGCCTTTGTCTTTTATACTTTTAGCTCTTGTTTTCAAGCATCTCTTGTTCAGAGATGTTAGCTTTTGTAGTTAGGAAGTTTTTGCTCATGTTGCTTCACCCTTTTAGTTTTGTTTCAAATAAGTTGATTGGTGTTTAGGTAAGTGGAAATTATCATGTAGGAAGTGTAAAAAGTGCTGCTTAATCTTGTAGACCATTGTCTTGAATCTTTGATACTTGTCAATTGTTTAGAGATATGAAGTAGATTAATGCTTAAACTTGTAGATCATCTAGTAAGAATAGATTAGTAAAGAATTACCGTAAGGCTTTAAAATTGTGGTGCTTGTCCTGCTTGGTAGTTCTCAAAGTCTAGATATTCTTTTGCAAAGAGTTGGTTTGGCTAACAAGGTAGACGGTGTGAAGTCTAGTGGTTATGCATGATGTATATCTGTAGTCATTCATTGAACCAAGTTGATGTTATGTGTTTGCTTGATATCCTGCTAAGCAAAAAAAAATCCGTACTGATAGGGAATACTTCTCGTGCATCCAACTCCCTGAGCCAAAAGTCTTTGCCATGTGTGTCCACCATACCTACCTACATGTGGTATTTCCCTGCCACTCCAAGTAAATGTTTCATGTGCTATCTTTAAAATATTCAAAATTCACCTTTTTGTGCCTCTGTTTTTAAGCTCATGAGGAAGCGGTAAGAAGTTGGTTATAACTTGTGATAGGCAAGGTCATTTCCCCCTTTCACCCGGTGTTGATGGTTTACGTCCTCACTTGAATCAACCCGAGAGCGGCTTCAGTAAAATATAAATATAACTCGCCATTCTCTTTCGCACAATGAAAATCTGAGAAATCAGCTCAAACATTGGTTAGTGGTGAAACAAAGGAGAAAGAGGAATGTACTCGTTCCTCCAAACCAGCCGCTCTCACAAGTCTAACAAGCCTTGCTTGTCATGGGGGACAAGCTAGTTTCTTTGCTGTGAAGTCGTTGACGAAAGCATGCATGTCTCAAAACTGTTTTACTTCTATCAAAAATAAAAATAAAATAAAAGCTCTAGCACATGATTAATCCATGCTTCCCTCTGCGAAGGGCCTTTCTTTTACTTTTATGTTGAGTCAGTCTTCCTCCTCCTTCTAAACTCCTCAAGCAATCACTTGGTATCAACTTTGGTTCATGTTTTACTTCATGTTATCTTTGTGTCTAACTGTAAAAACTTTGTATTGACTTTATCTTGAGATAAACAAGTTGCAAGTTGAAGCTTTATGCTGAAGACTTAAATCTTCCTTTGTGTTGGCCAAACTCCTTTGTTAAATCAATATTGCTTTGTGATTTATCAATCATTGTCACGTGTTATGCTTTTAAAACTTGAAAGTACTCTTGGCTGGTAGATTCTTATTTAGATTTTTTACCTGGTTAATCATTGTTTGTTTCATTCAATGAAACTTTGTTTTGGATCATTGCATTTAGTTCATATGCTTTACATGATTAGTTGATCATGATTGTGATTGGTAGCATTTCACTTCAAAAATTATTTTGTTATCACTTACCTAATCGAGGACGAGCAAGAGTTAACCTTGGGGGATGCTGATACGTCTCCGACGTATCTATAATTTTTTATGTTCCATGCTTGATTATATATCAGTGCCACATGTTTTTACAATGTTTTTATATCATTTTGGCATAATTTATGGAACTAACCTATTAACAAGATGACCAGTGCCAGTTCCTGTTTTCTGATGTCTTTTTGTTTCACAAAAGTTGTTCTGAGAAGTTTCTCGGATTGCTCTCAAAATTTACGGGAATTATTTCCAATATGAAACGAAGACGGAGCCCGAAGGATAGCCGTAGGGGAGGCACAGGGGCTCCAGGAGCCACCTGGCCGCCCCCCTTGGTCGGGCGTGGGGCCCACCTAGGGCCCCTGTCCATCGCCTCGCATCGCCCCTTCGCCTATGAATTCCCCTCTAACCTAAAAACAGTGGAGAACCGATCACAATTTCCAGAATACGTCCGAGGCCGCTGCCATCTCAACCCTAGTTCGGGAGGGTTCAGAAGCTCTTCTCGGCACCCTGCCGGAGAGGGGAATCGACGCCGGAGGCATCTACATCACCATGCCTGCCTTCGGAGTGATGCGTGAGTAGTCCACCCCGGGACTACGGGTCCATAGCAGTAGCTAAATGGTTGTCTCTCCTCCTTGTACTCCATTGCTTAGATCTTGTGAGCTGCCTATCATGATCAAGATCATCTATTTGTAATTGCTACATGATTGTGTTTGCAAAGATCCGATGAATTGTGTAAGTCATTACTTTTGTTCAGTTATGTGTTTCATCTATGATCTTGCATGCTCTCCGATGCTAGTGGTTGCTTTGGCCGAGTAATTGTTAGTGTGGTATGAGGGAGTATTTATGCTAGATAGTGGGTTCATGCCTCTCTTTGTCTGAGTTCGGTGACAGGAACGGTCAAGGCTAGAGATGTGTTGTTGCCACTAGGGAGAAAAACAGCGGTGTGATTTCTTCGTGTTATCTACATTGCTTACATTATCTTATTGCAATGATCTGTTGCTTGCAACTTAATACTGTTGGGTGACATGCTGGATAGCGATCCCAGAATGGATTATTAGTCATAGATGCAGTTGGATGACAGTCTATGTATTTTGACGTAATGCCCATATTAGATGAAGCGGTGAACTATATTGTTTTATGATAGGCTTGTTGTGCGCCTACAATTCTGTCAATTGCAATGCTGTAATTTGTTTACCTATCATGTATATCTTTTGGAGAGACACCTCTAGTGAACTGTGGACCCCGGTCCTATTTTCCTACATTGCTTACAACCATTTTCATAGCTTTTCATCATCATTTGCTCGCTGGTCATATTTCATCATCATCATATTTTACATCCACACATTTAATTTTTTGTTTTTGGCAAGCCGGAGAGATTGACAACCTCTCTGTTTTGTTGGGGCAAAGTAGTTTGTTTGTGATTGTGTGCAGGTCCGCGTTAATCTACAAGCGCCAGAGTGGATTGACACCTTGCTAAGCCTTCTCCAAGTCCTACTGGATTCAATAACCTTGGTTTTGTAATCAAGGGAAAACTTCTTCTGTGCTACATCATACCTTCTCTTGGGGTCTCCCAACAACACGCCATCACCCTCCTTTTTTGGCTTACAAACCTCTTTCAAAGCAATTAAGGAATTGCATCTTTCTCCTCCATCTGTTTTCTTGTTCCAAAGACAGTATCTCCTTATCTTTTCAATGTGTTCTATAATCTTTGTTGGAACCTTAATAGAACACATGGTAAACATTGCAACAGAGGTTAGAAGAGAATTAATTAAGGTAACCCTTCCACTGTAGGCCATCATCATGAAATTAGCAGATAATTTCCTCTCAATCCTGTCAACCAAAGGCATCATATCTTGCACAGTTGGTCTTGTAGTTCCCATTGGAAGACCAAGGTAAGTGAAAGGCATTTGACCAATTGAGCAGCCCAAAATCCCTGGCAAATGTTGAGCAGTAGCTTCACTAACATTCAAGGGTATCATGGAGGACTTATGGAAATTTATGTGAAGACCAGTTGAAGCAGCATAATTGTTGAGCAGATCCTTCATTACAGAGATCTGCTGGGGGCAAGCAGGCATGATGAGGATTGTATCATCAACATATTGGACTATTGGATAGTCCATGTCATAATCTGGGGAGAAAGGGGCTGTAACAATATTGTCTCTGAAGGCTTTGTAAATTGCAGCCTGTAACAAATCTGCAGCTAATACAAAAATCAGAGGGGATAGGGGATCACCTTGCCTAACACCTCTCTTACAGTGAAACTTCCTACCAGGAGTGCCATTAAGGAGAACTGAGGACATGCCAGAACTGAAGACTTGTATATGTTCATCACCAATTTTTTTAGAAAACTTGTATATGTTCGTCACCAATTTCGCCATGAATTTGGTACCCTATGTGGAAAACTTGTATATGTTCGTCACCAATTTTTTTTAGAAAATTTAAAAATGTGTTACAATTTTTCGATTTTTGTACTTAGTCACGAGCATGTGAGCTCCGGAGCCATTCTGAATTTTCGATTTTGTAGAGGATTGCCTAGTACAACTGCACCCACCTACTCATCATAAGAAGCTATCGGTCTTACCATTTCAAGGAAATTACCTTGTTTTTTGAACACATACTTTTATCATATTCTCTACAAGAGCAAGCTTGAAATGATAACCATTGCAGTGCATCGATTGTGGTTCTAAATCTCAACCTATTGTTATTTCTTCCTCTGATCTGATTGCATCTCCACTAGATTCTCAATATGGCATGGTTTTTTCTTCATATTTTCGTAGAATCTCACGGCATAATTGTAGTCGAGTTACAAGTCTTTCATATATGAGTTAAGAAGGCGCAGTTCTTTTTAATGTTATTTTTTCTCCATTTCTGGAGCCTTTTCAGTGTGAACACATCTGTCTCATCTTTCCCAAATGGCTTCTTACAAACAGAAAGCAAGCAAAAGGCTGCATCTTTCATAAGCAAGTATTCTAACCAAGGAAATTCCTTGAACCAATGATGTTGATATCTGCAAGGGTGACTTACTGAACCAGAAGCAGGGTATACCTTTTTCTGAAATTGACACGGTTCATGCTTCACATATGTTTTCATGGCGTGTTCTTGGACATTAATAGGATGATCTCAAATTCGGCAACGCATGTCTAGGCCTCGTTCCACTATCAAAACACCACTACCATAATTGACCCTTTGAATTTGAAATGGGTTTTCCTCCACCACCTCCTTCTCCTACTCTTCTTCTTGTTCTTCCACTTATTCTACCAAATCGGGACAAAGAACAACCAATACAAAAATTAACTGCTGCTCCATCAACATCAAGTCTAGCTTTCTTTATAAATCACCCGAAATTAAGAAATTGAAATGGGATTCAATTTATGTTTAGCTATGATTATCCTACAAAGATTAATCACCCAAAATTAAGCAATTGAAATGGGGATTCAATAATGCAAATAAAGGAACTACAAGTCTAGATCCACAAATAAATACTGCAAACTGGGAGAGGAAAGTGAAAAATATTTCATCATGTACCTGTCGTAACCATAGACGTGCTGCAAATCGAAGAATCGTACCGCTTGTGGCCGTTTATTTGGGGCTTGGCCGGCTGGTTTCTTCGATATGGAAGGAGAGAGAGAGAGTGAGAAGCCATTAGAGAGAAAATGACAAAAAACACCACATATGGGGCGGTGGTGTCAGCAAACAACAAACTTTGACAAAAATGTCACCAAACATCTATTTTGGGGCAGCACTGCGACAATAGCACTAATTATTGCATTTGCCCATGTTAAACCGTTATTTGACCACTCGGTCCCACTAGCAGGTTTATATGGCAAAGCGAGACGGCAGGAAGTTCATGATCGTTAGGTTTGTGGGTAGGGGATATAACCAACATCCACACAACAACTTTCCCCTCCTCTTTCTTCCGCCGGTCTCTACTCTCTCTCCCCTCACGTAGCCACCTAGAGTCGTTGATCCATGCTAGTTTTGTGATGTTGTCACATGTTTCTACTATCTTATTACATCATTTTTATGCATTTTGTCGGACTAACCTATTGACAAGATGCCCAGTGCCAGTTTCCTGTTTTTGTTGTCTTTTTGTTTCAGAAACTTGCCACAGGAAATATTTTCGGAATGCGCTGAAAATTTACGAGGATTTTTTATTCGCCAAGACGGAGTTTCAGTCCAGAGGGAAGCCCTGGGGGGCCACCCACAGGGCAGGGACGCCCCCCAGCCGCGACTACCCTAGGGCGGCGGGTGGGACCCGCCCCTGCTCCTGGTGGGTCCCCTCGGCCCCCTTCGACGCCTATAAAATCAGATTAATCCCAAAAACATCGAGGCGGCCATTATTTTCCAGAGAAGTCACCCCGAGGCGCCGCCACCATAAACCCTAGTTCGGGGGTGATTCTGAAGCTGATCCCGGCACCCTACCGGAGGGGAGATCGATCCCGGAGGGCTCTTCGTCGCCATGCCTTCCTCCGGGATGATTTGTGAGTAGTCCCACCTTGGACTACGGGTCCATGGCAGTAGCTAGATGGTAGTCTCTCTCCCTTGTGCTTCATGTATTATGATCTTGTGAGCTGCCTAACACGATCAAGATCGATTATTGTAATGCTATGTGATGTGTTTGCTGGGATCTGATGGATTATGAAGTTATGATCAGATTATGCATGATTCTTATATGTTGATTTATGTTCTTGCATGCTCTCCGATGTGCGTAGTTACTTTGGCCAAGTGATTGTGTGTATCTCCAAGAGGGAGTATTTATGCTAGATAGTGGGTTCATGCCTCCTTTTGTTCCTGGGCACGAGTGATAGAAACGTCTAAGGGCGAGGGTGTGTTGTTGCTACTAAGGGTAAAACAGCGGTGTTAATGTCTCTTTTGATATTAGTATTGCTTACTTCATGCACTTTACTTAATGCAAATGTCTGTTGCTTGCAACTTAATACCGTTGGGTGACAGGCTGGATAGCGATCCCACGGTGGACTTTTTTAGACAAAGATGCAGTTGGACTCAACGGTCTTTGTTCATTGTCGTGATGCCTACATAAATATTATCATGTTCTCTATGTCATAGCTAGATTAAGTTTGTGTTATAATCTTATCAATTGCCTAGCTCTAATTTGTTTACCCATCATTTGAGTGTTTTATTTGCTTGAGAGACTCCACTAGTGAACCCATAGCCCCGGTCCATCTTTTTACATTGATTGCAACCTTTATTCATCACTTTTCATCATCATTACTCCTCTGGTCCACTTTCATATTTTCAGCTATTTCACTATACAATTAACTGCTTTGTTTTCTGCGAGACCGGAAAGATTGACAACCTTCCCGCCGTTGGGGGCAAAGTAATTGGTTGAGTGTGTGCAGATCCACGTCTGTTGAATATTAAGCACCAGAGCTCTTCAACATTCACTTTGTTGTTGATTTCAAAGTCCTACTGGTTCGATAAACCTCAGTTTGTTAACGAGGGAAAACTGCTACTTACTACATCCACGCCTTCGCTTGGGGCACAACCCAACGCTACCATCACCGATCATCATGGCACCAATGTGAGTAATCAAATTTCTGATTTCTAGGGTTAGCTTTGATTTCTAACGTGCAAATTTTGGGGGTTTCGATTTGAGCTTGATCTTCTCTGGTGTATCATGTACATTCTATTTTTTAAGAGTCTCAATACTATGTATAAATCTGATAATTGCGGGTTAGTCGATGGACAATCACATGCCCATTGTCTATGAATTATTTGTATTTATTTTACAATACAATGTAGGTATTTGATGGCGTGTTGTTGGGAGACCCCAAGAGGAAGGTATGATGCAGCACAGAAGAAGTTTTCCCTTGATTACAAAACCAAGGTTATCGAATCCAATAGGACTTGGAGAAGGCTTAGCAAGGTGTCAATCCACTCTGCCGCTTGTAGATTAACGCGGACCTGCACACAATCACAAACAAACTACTTTGCCCCAACAAAACAGAGAGGTTGTCAATCTCTCCGGCTTGCCAAACACAAAGAATTAAATGTGTGGATGTAAAATATGATGATGATGAAATATGACCAGCGAGCAAATGATGATGAAAAGCTATGAAAACGGTTGTAAGCAATGTAGGAAAATAGGACCGGGTTCCACAGTTCACTAGAGGTGTATCTCCAAAAGATATACATGATGGGTAAACAAATTACAGCATGGCAATTGACAGATTTATAGGCGCAGAACAAGGCTATCATAAAACAATATAGTTCACCGCTTCATCTAATATGGGCATTACGTCAAAATACATAGACCATCATCCAACTGCATCTATGACTAATAATCCACTCTGGGATCACTATCCAGCATGTCACCCAAAAGTATTAAGTTGCAAGCAACAGATCATTGCAATAAGCAAAGTGCATAATGTAAGCAATATAGATAACACGAAGAAATCACACCGTTGTTTTCTCCCTAGTGGCAACAGCACATCTCTAGCCTTGACCGTTCCTGTCACCGAACTCAGACAAAGAGAGGCATGAACCCACTATCTAGCATAAATACTCCCTCAAACAACACTAACAATTACTCGGCCAAAGCAACCACTAGCATCGGAGAGCATGCAAGATCATAGATGAAACACATAACTGAACAAAAGTAATGACTTCCACAATTCATCGGATCCATGCAAACACAATCATGTAGCAATTACAAATAGATGATCTTGATCATGATAGGCAGCTCACAAGATCTAAGCAATGGAGTACAAGGAGGAGAGACAACCATCTAGCTACTGCTATGGCCCCGTAGTCTCGTGGTGGACTACTCACACATCACTCCGGAGGCAGCCATGGCGATGTAGATGCCTCCGACGTCGATTCCCCTCTCCGGCAGGGTGCCATGAAGAGCTGCTGAACCCTCCCGAACTAGGGTTTGAGATGGCGGCGGCCTCGGACATATTCTGGAAATTGTGATCGGTTCTCCTCTGTTTTTAGGTCAGAGGGGAATTTATAGGCGAAGGGGCGACGCGAGGCGATGGACAGGGGCCCCAGGTGGGCCCCACGCGTGGCCAAGGGGGGCCGCGGCCAGGTGGCTCCTGGAGCCCCTGTGCCTCCCCTCCGGCTGTCCTTCGGGCTCCTTCTTCGTTTCATATTGGAAATAATTCCTGTAAATTTTGAGAGAAGTCCGAGAAACTTCTCAGGACAATTTTCTAGAAACAAAACGACAGCAGAAAACAGGAACTGGCACTGGGCATCTTGTTCAGGGTTAGTTCCATAAATTGTGACAAAATGATATAAAAACATTGTAAAAACATGTGGCACTGATATATAATCAAGCATGGAACATAAAAAATTATAGATACGTCGGAGACATATCAGCATCCCCAAGCTTAACTCCTGCTCGTCCTCGAGTAGGTAAGTGATAACAAAATAATTATTCAAGTGACATGCTACCAATCACAATCATGATCAACTAATCATGTAAAGCATATGAACTGAATGCAATGATCCAAAATAAATGTTCATTGAATGAAACAAACAATGATTAACCAGGTAAAATATCTAAATAAGAATCTACTAGCAAAGAGTACTATCAAGTTTTAAAAGCATAACACTTGACAATGATTGATAAATCACAAAGCAATATTGATTCAACAAAGGAGTTTGGCCAACACAAAGGAAGATTTAAGTCTGCAGCATAAAGCTTCAACTTGCAACTTGTTTATCTCAAGATAAAGTCAATACAAAGTTTTCACAGTTAGACACAAAGATAACATGAAGTAAAACATGAACCAAAGTTGATACCAAGTGATCGCTTGAGGAGTTTAGAAGGAGGAGGAAGATTGACTCAACATAAAAGTAAAAGAAAGGCCCTTCGCAGAGGGAAGCAGGGATTAATCATGTGCTAGAGCTCTTATTTTTTTGATTTTTGATAGAAGTAAAACAATTTTGAGACATGCGTGCTTTCGTCAACGACTTCACAGCAAAGAAACTAGCTAGTCCCCCATAACAAGCAAGGATTTTAGACTTGTGAGAGCGGCTGGTTTAGAGGAACGAGTACATTCCTCTTTCTCCTTTGTTTCACCACTAACCAATGTTTGAGCTGATTTCTCAGATTTTCATTGTGCGGAGGAGAATGGTGAGTTATATTTATATTTTGCTTAAGCCGCTCTCGGGTTGATTCAAGTGAGGACGTAAACCATCAACACCGGGTGAAAGGGGGGCAAATGACCTTGACTGTCACAAGTTATAACCAACTTCTTACTGCCTCCTCACGAGCTTAAAAACAGAGGCACAAAAAAAGAGAATTTTGAATATTTTAAAGATAGCACATCAAAATTTTACTTGAAGTGGCAGGGAAATACCACATATAGGTAGGTATGGTGGACACAAATGGCAAATATTTTTGGCTCAGGGAGTTGGATGCACGAGAAGTATTCCCTCTCAATACGGAATTTTTGGGCTTAGCAGGATATCAAGCAAATACATAACATCAAGCTTAGGCTCCCCACGCTTGTATCTTCTTGAATATTTCAGAGGAGGATCCATGGGGAGCCTCCCCAAGCTTAGGATTTTGTTCCTTCTCGATCTTCCTTCATCACCTCGTACTTGGATACTTGAAAACTTCCTTCACGCAAAACTTATAGCAACTTCATTAAGGGGTTAGTCCACAAAAACAATATCTTCCTTCAGTTCCAAAGCACATATCAAGAAATCATTTTTTTACAACATTAGATACTGTCACAAAGGTCTAAGTAAAGCTCTAGCTTTGAAAAAACTTCACTTTGCCCGCGAAAGAAGCAATGCAAAACTCAGGACATAATCTGTCAAAAACAGAACAGATTGTAAAGATGAATTTGTTCGAGGCACTTCTGGACCTCAAATCAGATAACTTAAAACTAGAAAAAGGTAGGAAAAAACCCTGATGCTTGCTTTCAAAAAATTTCAGCCACAGATGACGAAATGTGATTTTTTTGATTTTCAAACAGTGAGGAATAGAAATCTGTTTCTCGACAGCAGACTCACAAATTAGTCTTCCTCTCTTTAGAGGCTATCCTTGGCACCAAAAACCAAAACAGAAATTTACAAGGGAGTTGTTACAGAAGTAACATCACCCAAAATTAAAAGAAACCAAAAGGAAACAGAAGGTAAAAATGGGTTGCCTCCCATAAGTGCTTTTCTTTAACGCCTTTTAGCTAGGCAGAAAGGGCAAATTCAAGTTTTATCAATAGAACCAAATTCAAAACCACTCTTTGGCTTACCAATGGAACCAAAAGGTTTCTTTATCCTCTTCCGAGGGAAATGTTCCATCCCTTTTTTCAGTGGAAACTGAAATTTAATATTGCCAACTCTCATATCAATAACTGCACCAACAGTTCTAAGAAACGGTCTTCCCAAAACAATAGGACAAGGAAGCTTCAAATCAAGATCCATAACAATGAAATCAATAGGGACATAATTACCATTAACCAAGATGATAACATCATATATTTTACCCAACGGTGTATGCGAAGTGGCATCAAGAAATTCACATTTAAATCACAATCTTGTAGTGGTCCAAGATCAAGAGCATCAAATAACTTTTTTGGCATAATAGAAACACTAGAACCAAGATCACACAAAGCATTACACTCAAAATCATTCACTTTCATCTTAATGGTAGGTTCCCAAGCATCCTCTAATTTCCTAGGAATAGAGAATTCACATTTAAGCTTTACTTCTCTCATCTCAATGAGAGCATTAGTGATATGCTTAGTAAAAGCCAAGTTCATTTTACTAGCATTAGGTGTTTTAGCAAGCTTTTGTAAAAACTTTATGACTTCAGTAAGGTTACAATTATCAAAATCAATATCATTGTCATCAAAAATAACAGGAGCATTATCACCTAAAGAATCCTTATCATCAAAACCAATTTCAGCATTTTTATCAACAACAGTTTCTGTGTTGACTGAAAGTTTTGGGTTCTTTTTAGGCATGGTAGAAAATTTTCCTACTCCAATTCTTTTACCATTAGCATACTTAGGTGCTGTAGATGACTCTTGAGCATTTAACATTTTAATATCCTCATTAGTATAAATAGTGCAAACATTAGCAACCTTACTTATTTCAGCAATTTCAGCTTCTTTTTTTCTCTTTTCCATCTAGCATGAAGCTCGGCCAACATTCTTATATTATTATCAATTGTCACTTGTATGGCATTCAAAGTTTTATGTTCCTTAACATCATGAGGCAAAAAATTTATTTTAAGGAAATCAACTTCATGGGACAGACTATCCACTTTAAGAATAAGATTATCAAGTTTCTCAAGCTTTTCTTCAACAATTTTATTGAAGACTTTTGTGAAGTGATAAAATCCTTAAGCATGCTTTCAAGATCAGAGGACACACCTATATTATTGTTGTAAGAATTACCATAAGAATTTCCATATTGATTACCATTGTTTGGTGGATAAGGTTTATAATTAGTATTGCCAAAGTTGTTCCTATAAGCATTGTTGTTGAAATTATTTTTAACAAAATTAACATCAACTTGCTCCTCTTGAGCAACCAAAGAATCTAAAGGAACATTATTTGGATCAATAGGAACTTGTTTACTAGCAAGCATAGACATAATCATATCAACCTTATCACTCAAAGAGGAAATTTTCTCGATAGAATTTACCTTCTTACCACTAGGAGCTCTCTCTGTGTGCCATTGCGAATAATTTGCCATCATCTCATCCAAGAGTTTTGTTGCAGCACCTAATGTGGTAGACATGAAGGTCCCTCCAGCAGCCGAGTCGAATAAATTCCTTGAAGAAAAATTTAATCCTGCATAAAAAGTTTGGATGACCATCCAAGTAGTCAATCCATGAGTGGGATAGTTTTTTACTGGAGACTTCATTCTTTCCCAAGCTTGAGCAACATGTTCATTATCAAATTTTTTAAAGTTCATAATGTTACTCCTTAGTTGTATAATTTTTACAGGTGGATAATACTTCCCAATAAAGGCATCTTTGCATTTAGTCCAAGAGTTAATACTATTTTTAGGCAAAGACAATAACCAATCTTTAGCACGTCCTCTTAAGAAAAAAGGAAAAAGTTTCAGTTTTATGATGTCACCCTCTACTTCTTTATATTTTTGCATATCACATAACTCAACAAATTTATTTAAATGAGAGGCGGCATCATTAGTACTAACACCAGAAAATTGCTCTTTCATGACAAGATTTAAAAGAGCAGGCTTTATCTCATAGAATTCGGCTGTAGCAGCCGGTGGAGCAATAGGTGTGCATATAAAGTCATCATTATTTGTGCTAGTGAAGTCACACAACTTGGTGTTCTCAGCTGAACTCATTTCCACAAGATAAAAGCAAGAAACTAAGCAAAACAAAAAGAGACTAGTTGTTGGAATTTTTAATTTTTTTTTGTGTTTTTCAGTTTTAAGGCAAGCAAAAGGCAAAACAAGGCTAACAAAAAATATACTAGGCAAGACAATAACAAAGTAAAGTGAAAGGACGTGTGAAACTCCCCTAGCTGAAGCTTCCAAGTCCCCGACAACGGCGCCAGAAAACTTCTTGATAGTGTGTTGTTGGGAGACCCCAAGAGGAAGGTATGATGCAGCACAGAACAAGTTTTCCCTTGATTACAAAACCAAGGTTATCAAATCCAGTAGGACTTGGAGAAGGCTTAGCAAGGTGTCAATCCACTCTGGCGCTTGTAGATTAACGCGGACCTACACACAATCACAAACAAACTACTTTGCCCCAACAAAACAGAGAGGTTGTCAATCTCTCCGGCTTGCCAAACACAAAGAATTAAATGTGTGGATGTAAAATATGATGATGATGAAATATGACCAGCGAGCAAATGATGATGAAAAGCTATGAAAACGGTTGTAAGCAATGTAGGAAAATAGGACTGGGGTCCACAGTTCAATAGAGGTGTCTCTCCAAAAGATATACATGATGAGTAAACAAATTACAGCATGGCAATTAATAGAATTGTAGGCGCACAACAAGGCTATCATAAAACAATATAGTTCACCACTTCATCTAATATGGGCATTACATCAAAATACATAGACCGTCATCCAACTACATCTATGACTAATAATCTACTCTGGGATTGCTATCCAGCATGTCACCCAAAAGTATTAAGTTGCAAGCAACAGATCAGTGCAATAAACAAAGTGCATAATGTAAGTAATGTAGATAACACGAAGAAATCACACAGCTGTTTTCTCCCTAGTGGCAACAACACATCTCTAGCCTTGACCGTTCCTGTCACCGAACTCAGACAAAGAGAGGCATGAACCCACTATCTAGCATAAATACTCCCTCATACAACACTAACAATTACTCGGCCAAAGCAACCACTAGCATCGGAGAGCATGCAAGATCATAGATGAAACACATAACTGAACAAAAGTAATGACTTCCACAATTCATCGGTTCCATGCAAACACAATCATGTAGCAATTACAAATAGTTGATCTTGATCATGATAGGCAGCTCACAAGATCTAAGCAATGGAGTACAAGGAGGAGAGACAACCATCTAGCTACTGCTATGGCCCCGTAGTCCCGTGGTAGACTACTCACGCATCACTCCGGAGGCATGCATGGCGATGTAGATGCCTCCGGCGTCGATTCCCCTCTCCGGCAGGGTGCCGGGAAGAGCTTCTAAACCCTCCCGAACTAGGGTTTGAGATGGCGGCGGCCTCGGACGTATTCTGGAAATTGTGATCGGTTCTCCTCTATTTTTAGGCTAGAGGGGAATTTATAGGCGAAGGGGCGACGCGAGGCGATGGAAAGGGGCCCCCAGGTGGGCCCCACGCGCGGCCAAGGGGAGGGGTCGCGGCCAGGTGGCTCCTGGAGCCCCTCTGCCTCCCCTTCGGCTATCCTTCGGGCTCCGTCTTCGTTTCGTATTGGAAATAATTCCCGTAAATTTTGAGAGCAATCCGAGAAACTTCTCAGAACAACTTTTCTAAAACAAAAAGATAGCAGAAAATAGGAACTGGCACTGGGCATCTTGTTAATAGGTTAGTTCCATAAATTATGCCAAAATGATATAAAAACATTGTAAAAACATGTGGCACTGATATATAATCAAGTATGGAATATAAAAAATTATAGATACGTCGGAGACGTATCAGTATTGTAGTTTAGCAACTCGGAATTTATGCAACACGGGCAGGAGATTTTTGGGATACCAAGGACAGGTATGTACATTATTTGTATTTACTTTACAGTGCAATGTAGGTATTGTATTATAAAAACTGGGGATTTATGCAATTTTTTCTATGTTTTTTTGGAAGGTGAAACTTGTGATTTAATTAAACGGGGGTAGTCAGAGTGGTCACCATCACTGCAGAAAGCGCTAGGAAAACTATGAGAGATGTATGAATAAGTTAAAGCATGTCGAGTTAGTGATGCTTTGCATTATATGGAACAGAAGTTCAAGTAACGGGATGAGATATAAAATTTGCACCTTGATCTGAAGATTGTGTAAAATGAGTTATCAAAGTTGTGGAGGATAAGCAGGTAACTCTAGCCTTGAAGGAAAAAAAGAAGAACAAGATCTTATTGATGTCAGAGCTAAATTGGAGCAGAAGGAAAACCTTGATGATGTAGCTAGTAACATGCCTAAATCTTGATGCTTAAGGAAGAGAAAAACATGGACAAATTTAAGAATGAAAATAAAAATCTAGAGTTCATCATTGCAGATTTGCTTAAACGTAAAGAAGGTGCCAGGGCAAAGACTAGGAAGATAAAGGAAATATGTGACAAGTAGTTAATTTTTGAGTTCATGTTTTAGTAAGTGGCATGAACATTTATTTATAACATTTGTTTTATCATCCTCTTAGGCACATCTACCCAAATTCCTTTTTTGCTTTGTCAACTAAAGAAGTGATGACCCACAAGTTTAGGGGATCGCAACAGTCTTCGAGGGAAGTAAAACCCAAATTTATTGATTCGACACAAGGGGAGCCAAAGAATATTTATAAGCCTTAGCAGCTGATTTGTCAGATTAGCTGCACCTAGAAAGTAACTCACTTGGTGCAATTTATCAGTAGCAACAGTAGTATAACAGCAGCAGTGAATAAGCAACAGCAGTAATAATGTAAAGACAGCAATAGCAACAATTGTAGTGACAACAGGATTAAAACACTGTAGGCATGGGGATGTAAATGCGGGCGCTGCATGGATGAGATAGTTCATGAAATAATTAACAAGGCAATATGCAGGTAAACAAATAAACAGTATCGAGGTGCTAATAAACATAGGCATGTAATCAATAGGTAGTCGTGCGTGCTCGCAATGAGAAACTTGCACGACATCTTTTTTCCAACCATCCCGTGTCAGCGGGGCCTTTATGAGGAACCGAAAGGTAATTAAGGTACTCCTTTTACAAAGTACCGGAGCAAAGCATTGACATTCAATGAATACATGTGATCGTCAAGTCAAAACCATCCCCTCCGGTTGTCCCAAAAGCTGTCACTTTGGGGCCTCGGGTTCCGGGAAATAACAGGTGCAAACAACTTGTAGATATGATCCAAAACAACATTTATCATAATATGTTCAGATCTGAAAACATGGCACTCGGGCCCTAAGTGTCAAGCATTAAGCACAGCAAGTTGCAACAACGATAAAAAGCACTCTCTCAAATACTAGGCATCATGCCATAACAATCTGACATCTTATTACATAAACAATCTCATCCAAATCCCCTCAGCCTACAGCGGGGAATTACTCACACATAGATGGGGGAAACATGGATGGTTGATGGAGAGGCGCTGATGATGGCGATGGCGATGATCTCCCCTTCAATCCCCGTCCCGACAGGGTGCCGGAACAGGAGCTTCTGGTCCCCGAAATAGGTTTCGAGGTGGCGGCGGCGCTCTGTCTCTTTTCTGGAAAAACGATCGGGGGTTCTGACGTTTTTAGGTCGAACGAGTTAAATAGGCGAAAGGGGCGTCGCCAGCTGAGCCACCACCTGGCTAGGTGGGCCCTAGGCGCGGTCAGGCCTGGGCCGCGGCCAGGTGGCGTCTGGGGGCTGCGGCTGGCTCCCACAGCCCCCCTTCTGGCTCCGTGGGTCTTCTGTAAAAATATAATTTTTGGAATTTTTCCTGATTTTTCCGAGAACTTTGATTTCTGCACAAAAATAAGACACCAATGCAATTCTTCTGAAAACAACGTCAGTCCATGTTAGTTCCATTCAAATCATGCAAATTAGAGGAAAAACAACAACAAAAGTGTTTGGAAAAGTAGATACGTTTTGGATGTATCAAGAAGTGATCCCAGTATTGGGGTCTAACCCGAACTTGTCCACATAAACAATGCCAAGCCACTTTAAAGTTACGCTGGTGCTAGAAGGTTAAGCTGGACATTAATGTTCCAAATGAAATTTCTTAATGCAAAATGTTTTCTCATTGTTTATCTTAGAGGCTATCATATAAAAAATAACAAACATATTTGTCCTTCTTTTTGCACCAAACAATTATCTATCTTTGCAGATCATGTGGTAATGGAAATTTCTGACCTGCACAATGTGTAGTCTAGAAAGTGCCACCCTGAACTAATAAACATCTCTGAAACAGATCTTAAGCATGAATTGTTGCTTTGGATTTTCCTATTCTCATTACACCAAACCTTTCTTTTGCTTTCTTTGCTCTTGCTCTTCCTTCCCTTCTGATGTATAATACCATAGACTCAAAGCCACCATCATCCACCTCTTTAAGAAAACCATGTTCCTATTCATCATCAGAGGAGCTCGATATAGGATAACTTCTTGTCCTATAAGAGTGAGATCTAAATATAGTCCCCTCTTTATTACTTTCTTCTTCACATGCTCTTCTGTTGAAATTTGTTCAAAATTGCTTAGAGGGAACGCCTTGCTCTGCCTCATGGGTCGCTTGCGTGAGTGGCGAACCCTAGCTAGCATAGACCCCCGTCATCATGCTCCCCTAGTCGTCGTCACCGTCAGCACGACGGTGGTGGCGGCGCTCGGCCGTCAAAGGGCGATGGCACTGGAGGGTGCCCCCCGATGTGCCTCCTTCACGTGGAGGAACGGCATCAAGCGGGCGGTATGTGGTGGTGTAGAGAAGCTGTGTGAATGGAGGGGAGGTGTGGCGGATATGCGGAGCTCTTCTAGGAGGCAGCGAAGGTCCAGGAGGGTTATGGCGAGCTCCGGGCATGGTGGAGCTGGAGATCGAGGACGAGGCAGCGCGGACCATCTGGAGATCGAGGAATTAAACTTGGGGATGTTGATACGTCCCTAACGTATCTATAATTTTGTATTGTTCATTGCTACTTTTATATCATTGTTACATTTTTATATCATTGTGCAACATTTTCTGAAACTAACCTATTAACCCAGTGCCAATTGCCAGTTGTTGTTTTTTTACTGTTTTTTGAGTTTCAGAAATTCACTTAAGGAAAACTCGTCGGAAAAATACACGATGCCTTACTTTACACGTGGGACCAGGAGCCATAAGGACACGAGGAGGCAGGCCACATGGGGCCCACGCGGCATGGGGCCGTGTTATAGGGCTGTCCCACGTGCCCCACCCGCATGGCCACCTCATGCGCCGCCTCTGAACGCCCCTTCACCTATATATTGTCCCCGACGTGAAACCAACAGTGATGGAGCCATTTTCCCCAATTTCGATACCGAACCACCGCTGTCGCGGAAACCAATCTGGATACCTGATCCAGCACCCTGTCCGAGGGGGGAATCGATATCGGAGACATCTAGACTGACCTTGCTTCCTCCACGATGATGCATGTGTAGTCCTTGTTCGTTGATACAATGGTCTCATGAGCTGCCTATGACCGAGATCTATCCGATGTAATTTCTTATGTTGTTTTGTTTGTTGGGACATGATGAATTATGATGTTATGATCAGTTTGTGCATGTTATGTCTATTATGAGATTGTTTTATTTACGTTCTTGCATGCACTCCGATCTAAGTTTGTTACTCTGAACAAGTGGTTGCGTTAGATCTGCAAGAGGGAGTATATTCTAGATAGTGTGTTCATACCTCCTCCATCTCTAGGCTTGCGTGACAGTAACAACTAAGGGTAAGGATGTGTTGTAGCTACTAAGAGTAAAACATCGGTGTTTATTTCTTCATGTCATAAATATTGCTTACATCATGTACGGTGCTTAAGGCGATACTCTATTGTTTTCAACTTAATTCTTAGAGATGCATGCTACATAGCGGTCTCGAAGTGGAGTACTAGTTATAGATGCAGTACCGGGGTGCGGTCTATATATGTTTGACGTGATGCCTATATGAATATGTGCCATGAAAAATCTTATCATAATTGTTTAATCGTAGTTCTACCAATTGCCTAGTTGTAATTTGTTCTTATTATCTTTGGAGAGATACCACTAGTGAAACTATGGCCCCCGGTCCATTCTTTAATATTGTTTACAAAATCTTTCTTCGATGTCCAATTTTTATTTTTAATTGTATTCTTGTTGCTTTCCACACTATATGTTTAATCTCTTTGTTTTCGACGAGACGAGAAGATTGACACCTTCTTGGAACGTTGGTAGCGAGCTGATATGTGTCAAATGTATCTATAATTTTTGATTGACCCATGCTAGTTATATGCCATTGTTACATGTTTGTATTATCTTATTATATCATTTTTTGGCTCTTTGTCAGACTAAACTATTGACAAGATGCCCAGTGCCAGTTCTCTGTTTTTGCTGTTTTCTATTTCAGAAAATTTACTTCTAGAAATATTCTCGGAATTGGACGAAAATTTATGGGGAATTTTTATTCAACAAAAAGGAGTCAGAGACCAAAGGGCGACCTAGGGGACCACCCAGGGCCAGGGGCGGCCAGCGGCCGCGGCCCCACCTGGACCCGCGGGTGGGGCCCGCCCCTGGGCACCGCCTCGGCCCCCCCTCGACGCCTATAAAATCACTAAAACCCTAAAACGCTTGGGGCGACTATTATTTTCCAGAAACTCCACCCGAAGCCGCCGCCTCTCAAAACCTAATTCGGGGAGATTCTGAAGCTGCTCCCGGCACGTTGCCGGAGGGGAGATTCATCCCGGAGGGCTCTACATCGTCATACCTTCCGCCGGGATGATTCATGAGTAGTTCCACCTTGGACTACGGGTCCATGGCAGTAGCTATATGGTTGTCTCTCTCCCTTGTGCTTCATGTTTATGATCTTCTGAGCTGCCCTACATGATCAAGATCGACTATTTGTAATGCTATATGATGTGTTTGTTGGGATCCGATGGATTATGAAGTTATGATCAGATTGTGCATGGTTCTTATATGTTAATTTATTTATTTTTGCATGCTCTCCGATGTGTGTAGATGCTTTGGCCAAGTGATTGCTTATGTCTCCAAGAGAGAGTATTTATGCTAGATAGTTGGTTTATGCCCCCTCTTGTGCCTGGGCACGAGTGACAGAAACGTCTAAGGACGAGGGTGTGTTGTTGCGACTAAGGATAAACCAGCGGTGTTTATGTCCATATGATTATGAATATTGCTTACATCATACACTTTACTTAATGCAAATGTCTGTTGCTTGCAACTTAATACCGATGGGTGACATGCTGGATAGCAATCCCTAGGTGGACTTTTTAGACGATGCTGTTGGATGACGGTCTTTGTTTCTTGTTGTGATGCCTACATGAATATTACCATGAACACTTTGATATATCTAGATTAATTTTGTGTCATAATCTTGTCAATTTCCCAACTGTAATTCGTCCACCCTTCATATGAGTATTTTATTTATTTGAGAGACATCACTAGTCAGTGGCTGAGACAGCTCCCGGCGACCCCGGGCAGCTTCCCGGGCTCGGTCGGAGCATCTCTATTAAACCTTAGTATTACTATATGAATTAGCCGTGAGGTTTAGCTAAGCAAATTCCGGCCGGCAGCAATGTAAATAGGCCTTGCCCGGGCACTCAAGGTCAGCTGGCTCCGCCACTGCCACTAGTGAAACCATGCCCCCCGGTCCATCTATTTACATTGTTTCCAACCTCGTTTACTTGCTTTCTATATTCACTTGCTCGTTGGTCCGTTTTCGTAATTTCCATTTACTACACTATACGTTTAACCGCTTTGTTTTCAGCAGACCGGGAAGATTGACAACCTTCCTGCCGTTGGAGGCAAAGTAATTGGTTGAGTGTGTGCAGGTCCACATTCGTCGACGGTTAAGCACCAGAGATCATTGAAGTTCACCTCGTTGTTGATTTCAAAGTCCTACTGGTTCGATTAAACCTCAGATCTTAATTGAGAGAAAACTGCTACTTGCTACATCCACGCCTTCGCTTGGGGCACCACCCAACTCTTCATCACCAACCATCACGAGGTTGTTTTGTGTGTTGTGTGCATGTCCTATACCAAACTGTGTGAATGCACACACTCCTACTGGTTCGATAAACCTTGGTTCTTACTGAGAGAAATTTGCTATTTTTCTACATCATCACCTTCCTCTTGGGGTCAAAACTCCAACGTTCGACATACGAAATTTTTTGGCGCCCCCGTAGCCAACAATATACTAGGTCATACTGGCCTTCATCAAGCCAGATGTCACTTTCCTCAGCTGACTCTACTTATCTTCTTCTTCTGGCTAATGGTTCTCATCAACTTGTGTGTGCAAGTTCTAGTAGTACACCCTATTCTATGTCTGAAAGTGGTCAGGAATATGCTTATCCTCCTGTCTATCAACATCAATGTGACTTGGATATGATTTGGCTACGCATTTCTCTACATTTGATGGAACAATTGTTTGTTCCCTCTTGTCCCTCATGGCAATTAGTACCAATTTCTTACTACTTTAATACTGTTTGTAATCATCTCATCCACCATAGCATTGATGTCAAATATATCTAGTACATCTAGTCCAATCCCCTTCATCTTTAACATAATACATTGAGTCCCACATTCCATATCCTCCTTCTCCATGGCAACAAATCCAAATACTTAATATCACATCGGCGCATTGATTTTTGCACAAATTTGACACCATCAAACTGGATATATAGCTGCCACATCTTTGAATGTAGCCTAAATTCAAAATAAATCAATGTTTCAACCTACAACCTAAATGTACATAGCCAATTCTGCACACATCGATGAAACCTAGCTCCTAAAATCCTCTATTAAGCCACGGGAAAAGTAATTACTTACTCGTCGACGGAAACGTGGTGCCTCAGCGGGTCCTCGTTGGAGGTGTTGCCTGACGACGACCAATCCTTTAGCCCAAAGGCTCGCTGGGGTAGAAGGAGGAATCGATACTAGTGGCAAGGGGGGGTTCATCGCCATCCGAATCCAACTTCGCACCGCCATGAGGGAACAAGTGCATTCTAATGAAATGACCATCATCACCTCTGCCACGAGCATCGTCGTTGCCACCGCGAGCCTCTGGGTTGCCTCTGCCACCCCCTCTGGTTGCCATTTTTAGCCAAGCTCTACCGTCCGCCTTTGCCATGAAAACCTAACAACTGTGAACTGCCTGCCGAATCACTTTGCCAAAGACCTGACAATGGGTCCGACCGGTCAAACAACAATTTAACAAGGCGCAAATATGACAAGCAATGATATGTGTCGCGGACCTGTCCCAAAATGGATGTTTTGTGATATATTCGTTGAAGATGCTGGTTTGCTGACACCACTACCCCAAATATGGTGTTTTTTCTCATTTCCTTGCCACGGGAAGGGGAAGGAGAAAGGCACATGACAGTGCAACTCGTGTGTGAAGGAGTCAAGGATATGATGTACGTTAATAGTAAAAAAAAGCATATCACTTTTGTTGGGATCTTTTGTGAGCATATCTATGTATTTTGTTTTACAAAACTGAAGTTCGAGACATTGACATACACTTGATACACAAATATTTGCATAAGTATTACAGAGTCTTAGAGAATAAGAATATTGGGGGAGTTGTGGCCCCTACTGGTCCCCTAGCTCCGCCCTAGCCCGTATGTGCATTTTCTCAGATCCGCAATGAAATATTTATCGGTTCATTAGAATAATATCTCCTAACACCAACTATTGAAATATCTAGGCCAATAATATGAATCAAGTTAGGGCGTCAAAAGCTAGGGAAAAATAACTATTGAAATATCTCGATCGACACAAGTTAGGGCGTCTCAGTACGACCGATATTAAGTCTCCTAAGGTCGACCTTAGGTAACTCTACACATTGTGAGCATCGATCTTAGGTGTGCAAACCTTGAGGTCACCCTTATAATTGCGGTTCGTCCACAAGAAATAGAATAACCTTGAGGACAAATGTCAGAGGAGACTACCGCGGAGGAACGGGAGTGCTTCACCGACAGCCTCACAGTAAAATGAGAGGACATGGGAAGGGCAGTGGCAATGTTGCGAGGACACTTCACCATGGGGACAACTTATCAGAGGAGATGGCACGAAGGAGCGGGAGCACGTCGCCGCGGTAGGAGAGGATGCAGCGGCGGACTGGGAGGAGAGGTGATCGAGGGCGTTCTCGAATAGGCCCTAGGTGTAAAAGGTAAGTGTAACATCTTGTTAGGATTGTGTGGTGCAGCAGCTTGCATCGAATTTGTGATGGAGAAACAACAATGGGAAGAACATAATGTTGAGCTTGCGTCTAGGATATGAGGAATTGGGTGGTAGACGGATGTTGTGCGGTCTCAGCAGATTAAGCAACTGGAGATCTTTTGATCAGATTCCAAATTATATCTAGCATTAGTCCTATTTACAATGCGAACGGATGGGAAATACGGAGTATCATTCTCAGAAATTCAACTGAGTGGTTACGCGTAGCCGGAAGGAATCTTGAGGTCTCGTGTTCGAGACATGGCCAGCTAGAATTTTGCATCACGGGAAGGGGCTTCTTATCTACCTGCACCCTCTCGCCTTTTCCCCTCCCGTGGTCGCTCCCACGAGCGATGGCGGGAGGAAACCCTAGCCGCCGCCTCTAGCCATAGCCTCCCCTCCCCTCGCCGCCACCGGGCCCCGCCTCTCCCCTCGCGTGGCGGTGATGGCGCGGGCTGCTGCTGCCGGCGGGCGCAACGGCGCGGTCTCCTGACGACGGTGTGGTGGCTTCGCGGTTCTTTGCGCGCTCGTGGCGGCGGCGGTGTCCCCTGGCGCAGCTGCGGCGACGGGCGGCGCGAGCTCGGCCCGGGCGGGCTGGGTGAAGACGGAGGGCCGGCGCAGGTGCTCGGGGCCTGGGCGGCCGACCTGGTCGACAGCGGCGCTGCTGCTCACCGGCTAAGCGTGGAGGTCTCTGGAAGGGGCGATGGGCAGCGCGATGTGGCCGCCTCGACTCGGGCCGGGCCAGGGGCCTCGGCCCCGCTCGAGCCCATCGACGCCCACACTCCAGATCTGATGATTCCGGTAGCCAAGGGGGCTGCAAGTCACCGGTCTGCGGGATGTGCTTCTCTTTCTTCGCTTCTTGTCCGTTCTGTGCAGAGTTGGGACGTCGGGTGATACGTGTCAAACGTATCTATAATTTTGATTGATCCATGCTAGTTTTGTGATGTTGTCATATGTTTCTACTATCATATTACATCATTTTTATGCATTTTGTCGGACTAACCTATTGACAAGATGCCTAGTGCCAGTTTCCTGTTTTTGCTGTCTTTTCGTTTCATCAACTTACCACGGGAAATATTCTCGGAATGCGCTGAAAATTTACGAGGATTTTTTATTCGCCAAGACAGAGTTTCAGTCAAGAGGGCAGCCCTGGGGGCCACCCACAGGGCAGGGATGACCCCCAGTCACGGCCTGCCCTAGGGCGGCGGGTGGGACCCGCCCCTGCTCCTGGTGGGCCCCCTCGGCCCCCTCAGACGCCTATAAAATCAGATTAATCCCAAAAATGTCGAGGCGGTCATTATTTTCCAGAGAAGTCACCCCGAGGCGTTGCCACAATAAACCCTAGTTCGGGGGTGATTCTGAAGCTGATCCCGGCACCCTGCCGGAGGGGAGATCGATCCCGGAGGGCTCTTCATCGCCATGCCTTCCTCCGGGATGATTTGTGAGTAGTCCCACCTTGGACAACGGGTCCATGGCAGCAGCTAGATGGTAGTCTCTCTCCCTTCTGCTTCATGTATTATGATCTTGTGAGCTGCCTAACATGATCAAGATCGATTATTGTAATGCTATGTGATGTGTTTGCTGGGATCTGATGGATTATGAAGTTATGATCAGATTGTGCATGATTCTTATATGTTGATTTATATTCTTGCATGCTCTCCGATGTGCGTAGTTACTTTGGCCAAGTGACTGTGTGTATCTCCAAGAGGGAGTATTTATGCTAGATAGTGGGTTCATGACCCCTTTTGTTCCTGGGCACGAGTGATAGAAACGTCTAAGGGCGAGGATGTACTGTTGCTACTAAGGGTAAAACAGCGGTGTTAATGTTTCTTTTGATATTAGTATTGCTTACTTCATGCGCTTTACTTAATGCAAATGTCTGTTGCTTGCAACTTAATACCGTTGGGTGACAGGCTGGATAGCGATCCCAGGTGGACTTTTAAGACAAAGATGCAGTTGGACTCAACGGTCTTTGTTCATTGTCGTGATGTCTACATAAATATTATCATGTTCTCTATGTCATAGCTAGATTAAGTTTGTGTTATAATCTTGTTAATTGCCTAGCTGTAATTTGTTTACCCATCATTTGAGTGTTTTATTTACTTGAGAGACTCCACTAGTGAACCCATGGCCCCCGGTCCATCTTTTTAGATTGATTGGAACCTTTATTCATCACTTTTCATCATCATTACTCCTCTGGTCCACTTTCATATTTTCATCTATTTCACTATACAATTAACCGCTTTGTTTTCTACGAGACCGGAAAGATTGACAACCTTTCCGGCGTTGGGGGCAAAGTAATTGGTTGAGTGTGTGCAGGTCCATGTCTGTTGAAGATTAAGCGCCGTAGATCTTCAACATTCACTTTGTTGTTGATTTCAAAGTCCTACTGGTTCGATAAACCTCGGTTCATTTATGAGGGAAAACTGCTACTTACTACATCCACGCCTTCGCTTGGGGCACAACCCAACGCTACCATCACCGATCATCAAGCAGCTTTCTGGCACCGTTGCCGGGGACTTTGGAGCTACAGCAAGGGGAGTCTCATACTCTCAATCACTTTACTTTGTTTTTGTCTTGCTTGCTTTATTTCTCGTTTAGTTTATTTTCTTGTTTCAAAATTTTAAAACCCAAAAAATTAGTGTAGTATTTTATCCTGTTTTATTAGTATGCTTAGTTCTTTGGTTGTTCTTAATGGCTACATTCTTTGAAACTAGTTCTTTTTGTGGTTTTACAGAAGATCAGCAAAAATACTATAAGGAACACTGCTTGTCGCAAAAAGGGAAACAACTTTGGGAATTTCTGAAAAAAGTGAACTTGTATGCTGAAAATATAAGTTTCCTCTATGATATAAAATGTTCTTGTGGGAGGCGCACTCCACACCTCCCCTTCCAATGTCAGGACAATGAAAATGAAACCTTATCTTCTTATGGTAGGGAAAATTTTGATTTCTTTGATGTTGAACAGATTGAATAATTTGTTGCTTTTAAAGGTGCCTATGAAATTGCTTCTTTGCTGGAGAACATTGATAATGCTCATTATCAAACTGAGAATTTTACTAGACTAAAATATTGCTTTGAAAATTACAATGATAATTATTATATTACTGAATATGTTAAGAAAGTCTCTCTTCCAAAAGGAGACACCGATGCTTTGCAGGAACCTATGGAGGAGGAAATTGCTGAAACTAAGATCCCATTAGGTGAAAAAGAGGAGGAGAGTGATGAACAAAAGGAGGACCTACCTTCTAATGAAATTAACTCTCTAACTCTTACTTTGTATGATATGCAACAACTTCCATGGCTCAAGAAAGACAAAAATAAACTATCAAATGCTTTTCCTACTGTTATTTGTGATGAATTTAATGATACTCCTTTATATATGCCTCCAATTGATATTTATGATAATAAAAAGCATGTTTTATGTGATGGCTACATCGTTGAATTTGTTGATAATACTACTGAAAATTATTATGAGAGAGTAAAATATGGTTGTTGGAGTTCTCATGTTACTAAGACACCTCTCTTTTTGTTGCAAGTTTTGAAGTTGCACTTGTTTTGTCTTCCTATGCTACTAGCTTTATGCTCCAATGAATTATTTTCATACAAGATGCCTATGCATAGGAAGTGGATTAGGCTTAAATATTTTTGGTATTTGTTTCTTGATTCTCTCTTTTGTCAACTCTTATTCTTATTAGAGCATCATTGAAATCATTGCGCCTAGCTAAAAGGCGTTAAAGAAAAGCGTTTTTGGGAGGCAACCCATTATCTTTTCCCTTTCAGTTTTCCTTAGTTATGGAGTTATTGACTCTGTAGCAACTTCATTGTATCTTTTTGTTTTGGTTTTTTGTGCCAAATTTAGCCTTTAATGCATTGAAAGTGCGAGGTATTGTTTTGCTATCCAGAAACAGATTCTATGCGCCTGTTGCAGAAAATATCGAACAATCCCTGAATTTTATCTTTTTATGATATTTTTAGACAATAATCCTGATACTTTTATCTATCTTTCGTTAGTTTTGAGTTTTCTGATTTAAGCAACAGAAGTGCCTTGAAAAATTAGATCTTTATGGACTATTCAGTTTTTGACAGATTCTGCTTTTATTTTGTATTCGTCTCTTTTACTATCGTCAAATGTGGTACTCTAGAGGTGGAGTGTCATATTGAAGCTTAGTAAACAATAGCTAATGCCCAATAAAGTTGTTTGCAATTTGTCTTGAGTTGAACACATGGGCATTTTAATTTATGAGCACTAACCCTCTAATCAGTTTATGAGAAGTTTTGTGTGAAGGGAGTTTTTAAGTTCCAAAGGAGAGGATAATGAAGAAATTGAAGATGGATCAGAGCTCAAGCTTGGGGATGCCCCCATGGCACCCCCTCTGAATATCAAGAACCATCAAGCGTCTAAGCTTGGGGATGCCCAAGGCATCCCCTACTCTTCATCGACTATCATAAGGTCGTCTTCGTTGAACTACGTTTTTATCACTTTATATATTATGTGCTATGCTTGGAGCGTCTTTTTGCTTTCAGTTTTGTTTTGTTTGTTGGTCATATCCTTGTTGGATCCTAGCTTTATTTGTGTGGGAGAGAGGCACGCTCCGCTTTTTCATTTGAATACTCCTTTTCTTCGCTTATATCTTGTTGAGTATTCTTAGCTATTGTTTGTTTGCTAGTAAGCTCTCGCTTTTAGCTTTTATCTTGTTTAAAGCTGCTAGTTGTTGATGTTAAACTCTCTTGTTCTTCACTTATACTTTTTGGAGAGTTGTTATTGATAAATTGCTTGAATTGTCAAAGTGGCAAAATGCTATCCATGGGATATTGGAATGAAATAAAAGCATGCATAGTCTTGTAGATCATTGTGTGGATACTTGATGCTTCTCAATTATTTTGAGATATTAAGATGAATGCTTAAACATGCTGGTTATTTGAGTGGAAATTGATTAGTAAAGAAATACAGTTAAAAGCTTTAAACCGTGTGGTGTTTCGTAGTTGTTAATTCATAAAGCTAATCTTTCCATCAAAAGAACTGTTTGGTCAACAAGGGAGACAGTGTGGAGTGTTTATGGTTATGATTGACTGATGTCTTATGTTACTCTGTTAACGGTTAATGTTGGATGTTTGCTTCAAATACAATTTTTGCTAAGCCAAAAAACTCTGTACTGAGTGTGATGTCCACTCATGCATCCAAATCCCAAAGCCAAACTATCTTGCCAGATGAGTCCACCATATCTACCTATGCATGGTATTTCCCGCCATTCCAAGTAAATTTGTCATGTGCTACCTTTAAAACCTTCAAAATATTCTCGTTTTGGTGCCTCTGTTTTCAAGCTCATGAGGAAGTAAGGAGGGGGTTCGTTATAGCTTATGTCGAGCAAGGTTTTTCTTTTATTTTTCTTTTTCCCCCTCTATTTCACCCGGTGTTGATGGTTTACGTCCTCACTTGAATCAACCCGAGAGCGGCTTGAGCAAAATATAAATATAACTCACCATTCTCCTCCGCACAATGAAAATCTAAGAAATCAGCTCAAACATTGGTTAGTGGTGAAACAAAGGAGAAAGAGGAATGTACTCGTTCCTCTAAAACCAGCCGCTCTCACAACTCTAAAGACCTTGCTTGACATAGGGGACTAATGAGGTTCTGAGCTATGGAATCGTTGACGGAATTATACATCTCTCAAAATTGTTTTTATCTCTGCTTTTGAAAATAAAATAAAAACTCTAGCACATGACTAATCCTTGCTTCATTCTGCGAAGGGCCTTTCTTTTACTTTTAAATATTGAGTCAGTTTTCCTTTTCCTTCTATCTCCACCAAAGCAAACATACAGCATTGACCCTGGGTATCATTGATCATATTGCATCGTCAGATTAAACATGAATCTTTATATTGACTTTATCTATAAGATAAACCGTTGGAAGTTGAAGCTTTTTGCTAATACTTACATCTTACTTTGTGTTGATTCTTAAACACTTTTGTCATGGAACCATTACCTTTAAGAATTAGTCAAATATGTGGGTCACATTGCTTTCATGTCTTTAACATACCATTTATGAAAGGTTTTGCTTTAATGATTCAACTTGGTTATTCATTACTTTCTTGCTATCAACTATAGACAATTGTTTTGTATCACTTCATTCACGTCCCATGCTTTACATTACTATCTTGATCAAGATTGTGTTGGTTGCATGTCTCATAAAAAATTATTTTGTTATCACTTATCGACTAGAGGACGAGTAGGAGTTAAGCTTGGGGATGCTGATACGTGTCAAACGTATCTATAATTTTTGATTGATCCATGCTAGTTTTGTGATGTTGTCACATGTTTCTACTATCATATTACATCATTTTTATGCATTTTGTCGGACTAACCTATTGACAAGATGCCTAGTGCCAGTTTCCTGTTTTTGCTGTCTTTTCGTTTCAGAAACTTACCACAGAAAATATTCTCGGAATACGCTGAAAATTTACTAGGTTTTTTTATTCGCCAAGACGGAGTTTCAGTACAGAGGGCAGCCCTGGGGGCCACCCACAGGGCAGGGACGACCCCCAGCCGGGGCCTGCCCTAGGGCGGCGGGTGGGACCCGCCCCTGCTCCTGGTGGGTCCCCTCGGCCCCCTCCGACGCCTATAAAATCAGATTAATCCCAAAAACGTCGAGGCAGGCATTATTTTCCAGAAAAGTCACCCCGAGGCGCCGCCACCATAAACCCTAGTTCGGGGGTGATTCTGAAGCTGATCCCGGCACCCTGCAGGAGGGGAGATCGATCCCGGAGGGCTCTTCATCGCCATGCCTTCCTCCGGGATGATTTGTGAGTAGTCCCACCTTGGACTACGGGTCCATGGCAGTAGCTAGATGGTAGTCTCTCTCCCTTGTGATTCATGTATTATGATCTTGTGAGCTGCCTGACATGATCAAGATCGATTATTGTAATGCTATGTGATGTGTTTGCTGGGATCTGATGGATTATGAAGTTATGATCAGATTGTGCATGATTCTTATATGTTGATTTATGTTCTTGCATGCTCTCTGATGTGCGTAGTTACTTTGGCCAAGTGATTGTATGTATCTCCAAGAAGGAGTATTTATGCTAGATAGTGGGTTCATGCCCCATTTTGTTCCTGGGCACGAGTGACAGAAACGTCTAAGGGCGAGGGTGTGCTGTTGCTACTAAGGGTAAAACAGCGGTGTTAATGTCTATTTTGATATTAGTATTGCTTACTTCATGCGCTTTACTTAATTCAAATGTCTGTTGCTTGCAACTTAATACCGTTGGGTGACAGGCTGGATAGCGATCCCACGGTGGACTTTTTAGACAAAGATGTAGTTGGACTCAACGGTTTTTGTTCATTGTCGTGATGCCTACATAAATATTATCATGTTCTCTATGTCATAGCTAGATTAAGTTTGTGTTATAATCTTGTCAATTGCCTAGCTGTAATTTGTTTACCCATTATTTGAGTGTTTTATTTACTTGAAAGACTCCACTAGTGAACCCATGGCCCCCGGTCCATCTTTTTACATTGATTGCAACCTTTATTCATCACTTTTCATCATCATTACTCCTCTGATCCACTTTCATATTTTCATCTATTTCACTATACAATTAACCGCTTTGTTTTCTGCGAGACCGGAAAGATTGACAACCTTTCCGCCGTTGGGGGCAAAGTAATTGGTTAAGTGTGTAAAGGTCCACGTCTGCTGAAGATTAAGCGCCAAAGATCTTCAACATTCACTTTGTTGTTGATTTCAAAGTCCTACTGGTTCGATAAACCTCGGTTTGTTAACGAGGGGAACTGCTACTTACTACATCCACGCCTTCGCTTGGGACACAACCCAACGCTACCATCACTGATCATCACCGGGGCGGCGGCTCTGGATGGCGGGAGTCCGCTTGGTTGGCGAGCGTGCCAGCGACTCAGGTGTTGGCCGGTGACCACGGTCGTGTGGGCGGCGTGGTGACGGTGAGCGGTATGACGTGGTGAGTGGACAGCTGAGTGCCATTGCCAGGGGAAACCCTTGTCCTTTGGGCCTCGACGGCGGCGTCTGTGGACGTCGTTCCCTTCATGAAGGCGTCAATGTGGTGGTGCTCGGTGTGTCTATGTGCTCCGGGTGAAAACCCAAGATCCTCGGATCGAGCGGTAGCGGCGCTCCGGCGTCGTGATCTTCTTGAAGATGCCGCCTTTGGAGTCCCACGACGCGCGGCTCTCTGGTGGTTGGGTGGTTCCACCCCACTCTCCCTGGCAAAGGTTGCTTCGTGTTCTGCTCTCTCGACGCTCCTCGTCTGGCAGGTCCCTGGTGCTTCTCCTCGGTGGTGAGCCGTCGGCCCATTTCTGGCGGTGGCCGGCCTCTAGTGGCGTTGCCTACGACGGTGTGGAGCTATCTTGCCTGGTCGATGTTGCTTCGCCCGCTAGGGTGAGCGCCGGCCCAACACGCAGCCAGTCCAGCTTCTGTTCCTCCTCTGCGTAGTCTTCTGTAATAGTCGCCGGCGGTTTCGCGTTTCCGTTTGTAGCGCCGCTGTTAGACCTGTTCTTGTGTGAGTGTGCAGTTCTGTTTTGTAACCTGGGTGCAACATCATGTATGTGTTTCGTCGTTGTTAGCGTTATTAATTTAACGTTGGGCCTTCTGGCATTTTATTAAAAAAAGAAATTCAACTCGAGGTTCTCCAATAAATACTGAAATTAGTAAGACATGATGACAGCCAAATTTCATTTCGTATGCGCGCCAGAGGATATAGATCGCACTGCACGTGCAGTCCAGTAGTGGCTACGCGGTCCAAGTGGCCAACATAAGACACACATCGGACCTCAGCACCAGCCCCAGTCATCGGGCCACCCACCCTCGCCGTCGCGACCTGGGGCACGTCGCGCCCATGCACGCAGGCGGCCTCCCACGTAGCTCACGCCTCACGCCACGCATCACCGCCTCGCCAGCTTAGCATCCCTCGTCTACATATGAGGCGCCGAATCCTCCCGTTCAATTCACAGACCCGCGCGAGGTCGATCAGGGGAGAAAGGAAAAAACAAAGACTTGCAATCATGGCGGTGGCGACAGCTCGGTGGTTCGTCCTGTTTCTGTCCGTGTCGGCCGCGGCGGCCGCGGCGCACGAGAAGCAATGGAAGGCCGGCGGCGCGTCGGGCGGCCAGGTCGTGCAGAAGGAGAAGCGGAGGATCTTCGCGGCGAGCGAGGCCGGCACTGTCACGGCCACCGACGTCGCCGACGCCGCGGGCACGGCGTACCAGCTGCAGTTCATCACCATGGATCCCGGCGCCCTGTTCCTCCCCGTGCAGCTGCACGCCGACATGGTGTTCTACGTACACAGCGGTGAGTTAGTATCATGCCACTACTATCAGGAAGCACATGTTCATATGTGACTAATTTCAATGCCGTGATTTCTGGTGGCAGGGCGGGGTAAGGTGACTTACATCGAAGAAGGGGCGAGTGAAGCAAGCTCGCTGGAGGTGGAACGAGGAGACGTGTACAACTTCGAGCAGGGTAGCATCATGTACATCCAGAGCTATCCCAACGCCACGAGAGAGCGCCTTCGGATCTACGCCATCTTCACTAGCAACGCCATCAGCTCCGGTGACCCATCGGTAAGTACAAGTACAAACGGCGCTTCTGTGTTTGGCGATCTACTTGTTCACTATCCTTGTGATGCTACTGACTAGAACTCTGCCCCAACATTGCAGCATCCGACGTCTGAAGCGTACTCGAGTGTCAGTAACCTACTGAAAGGATTTGATAAGCAGATTCTTCGACTGGGATTTGGGGTAAGTAAACAGAGTATCTCACACGTCAAATAAGTATGGACATGCATGCCTTGCCATTTACAAACTACATGAACGGTTCATCTTGTAAGGTTCCCCCTGAAGTGGTGGAGGAGATCAAATCGGCCAAGAGCCCGCCGTCGATCATACCGTGCAGCCCAGATCAAGAAAAGAAGAAGGAAGAGGAATCGAACTGGACGGAAGAAATATTCGATGCGCTGTGGGGAGTCGACCCGCTGAACAAGAAGAAAAAGAAGGAGAAGAAGGAAAAGAAAGAGAAGAAGGACAAGAAGTCCAAGACGTTCAACTTCTACTCCGGCAAGCCGGACGTCGAGAACTGCTTCGGATGGAGCAAAACCATGACCAACAAAGACCTCCAGGACCTGAAGGGGTCCGACATTGGCATGTTCATGGTGAACCTGACCACGGTGAGTGAGCTAGCACACTCCACTCGCTCACAGCTCACAGCTCACTGTTGCATTGGATTCAGTAGTTTTCAGTTCTCCTGCTAAGACAGTAGTGTCTGAACTGATCGATTTGCAGGGATCCATGATGGCGCCTCACTGGAACCCGAAAGCGACGGAGATCGCCATCGTCACCTACGGATCGGGGATCGTGCAGACGGTGTGCCCGAGCACCTCGTCGGGCGCCGGTGGCAGGGGCGAGGGCGAGCGCGAGAGAGACCACCACGAGGAGGGGGGTGCTGCAGAGTGCAAGAACTCGGTGTTCAGGGTGAAGGAAGGCGACGTGTTCGTGGTGCCGAGGTTCCACCCGATGGCGCAGATGTCGTTCAACAACGGGTCGTTCGTGTTCGTCGGGTTCAGCACCCACATGGGGCAGAACCACCCGCAGTTCCTGGCCGGGAAGCAGTCGGTGCTGCAGGTCATCGGCAAGGAGATCCTGGCGCTGTCGCTGGGACAGAAGAACTCGTCCGCCGTGGAGCAGCTGCTGTCGGCGCAGAGCGGGTCGACCATAATGGCGTGCATCTCGTGCGCGGAGGAGCTGGAGAGGAAGGCGGAGCAGGAGGAACAGGAGGGTGGGAAGGGGAAGGGCGGCGGCGAGGAGGAAGAACGGAGAAGGAAAGAGGAGGAAGAACAGAGGAGGCGGGAGGAGGAGGAAAGAGCAAGAAGGGAGGAGGAAGAGAGGGCGAGGAGAGAGGAGAAGGAAAGGAAGCAGAGGGAGGAGGAAGAGAGAGCAAGGAGAGAGGAGAAGGAAAGGAAGCAGAGGGAGGAGGAAGAGCAGAGGCGACGCGAGGAGGAAGAAGCGGCGAGGAGAGAGGAGGAAGAGGAAGAGAGGCGCAGGAGGGAGGAGGAAGAGGGCGGCGGAGGCAAAGGAGGAGGAGACGAGCCACCAAGTGAAGAAGAGGAGGAAAGGCGAAGGCGGGAGGAGGAGGAAGGAGGTCCAGGCGGGAGGGGTGACGAGCCGCCGGAACCGGAAGAGGAGGAAGGCGAGTGGGGAGGAGATTCGGCCAAGAAGAACCTGAAGAAACACAACCGTATTCGCAAGGGCGCCGTGTTCTGGATCTCCTCCTGAAGATGATCGATTGTTCAGTTCACCCTCGCGTTGGATGCTTCCTTGCCCTTCCTAGGGTACGTGTCAAGTAGTACGAATAATGGTGGCCTCACTGTGTGAGCCTAGTCGGGTGGTTCCTGTTCTGTCAAACTTCATCTGCAGTTTTCATGAGTGCCACTGTGTGGTGCACTGGTGCGGTAGCTAGTAGTAGTATACAGGAAGAGCATCTGTATTAAGAGTTGTGTTTCGTAAATAAACAACGTTTACATTTGGGTCGTCACCATGAAAGAGTCCATGAGCTCCTTGAGATTTATTTTATTTTTTGAGAAAAATGAGCTCCTTCAGATGCCGGGTTGCAGAGGCCTGCAGGCCGTTGGCTAATGGAGCAGCGGATCAAGCATTCGAGCCCATGTTCCCCTTTCCTCTCTTCTTTTTCCTCCTGTTTTGCATTCTTCAGCAGCGCTCAGTCACACACTCCACTCTTTTAGTCCCACCTCGCTACTTTGCAAACAGAAACACCAGCTTAAATACCCTGCTGAACGACCACAATCGCCGAGCTCAGTCACGAGAGCTTGTGACCCATGTGGGGGCGCAATAGGATGGTGTGGATGTTTGGTGCGGACTCTGGACCTGGGCCTGTGCTGTGACACGCTGGCTTGCCCGTTCC
>QRDG01000171.1:419607-539266 GCA_012064385.1 Puccinellia tenuiflora | reverse complement strand
AGAACCACCGCCACTACCGCACGGCACGAAATCGAGCCATGGTTGGTCCAGCGGAGGGCTGGGATGCACCCACACGCCAGCCTTCGCGCCACTGCCCGGGCGACACGACACAAAACGGAAAATTCAGAGACGGGCCAAGCGACAAAGCGAAAAATTCAGAGGTGGATGGTTCGCCGGCACCGGCACGAAGGGTCGGCCATAGGAAATGAATAAGCAGGCGGAATCCAACCAACCCAACCCTTGGGCGCACCGAAAGCGGATCGATGCGCCAGCCGAGAGCTGCGCACCGTTGATTCCTCTGGGAAAACAGTGTAAAGGGGACGCTTTCTGTAGTAGCATAAACAAAGAACGGGAGGGCGTGGCGATGACGATGAGCAAGGACGGAAGATCGTGCCGGTGACGATGAAAGAGACGATCATCAATCAACAACTCTAAAGTTGCACGGGGAATGTGACCGCTAAATGTAGTCGAGACAACAGGAGAAAGCCAGGCGGATTTGGCAAAACCTTCCTCACGGATCGAGCAATCACCGGATGTATTATTGCGCTCACGCTATAATTATATTTCAGCTATGCTAGTACACGCCATCAGCCTGAAATTTAGCTGCCAAATCCGGCTGCAGGAAGAAACACACGCTTGGCAGTCAAACACCACGATTTGGTCACATTTCACAATGCCAAGCTTATTCTGCCAAATCCGACTGCAGGAAGAAACACGCTTGGCAGTCAAACACCACAAATTAGTCAGATTCTACAATGGATTGCCATTAGTCAAAGACACCAAGCACAACGAACAACAGAAAGCAACTTCAGAAGTTTCTGAGAAGGAACGAATAACAAACATCTCTGATCTCAAGTTCAGTACAACCGTTTCTTCCGTAGGTAGCTTCAAAGTCTCATTTAGCACCAGGGAGAGGAAAAAAACACCCATGGGAAAACTGGACACACAAAGCGCTCTGACAGACACCGAACAAAACAAAATACCACGAAGCCTACGATTCCTTTACACGGACGTCACCCTTCGTTGCATACCAGAGCCCAAATTGATAATAGGATTGGGCTGCAAGCTGCGTCTGTCTACAACTCTAGTGTAAGCAACACCACTACATCATCTCTACGACCTCGTCTCCGAGACCATGCCAGTCACCACCTTCTCCTCTGGCTTAAAGCCCTTGGGGTATACGAGCACCGAGTCGATGCACAGACCTCCTTTCGTGTGTGTGCAGTCGATCTGCGCCATCGAGAACTTCAGCTTCAGTGCTTCGCCGGGCTTCGAGGCCACAAAATCACCTGCATGGCACAGTACCCAGCTCCCAGGCTCGTCGAGATAGCATTGAGATAATGCATGCTGACCATCGGAGGTGGAAAGCTGGAACCGCACTGGCTTCTTGTCCCAGCCATGGACGTGCTCGGAGCTACAAACACGGCGACTAAACCGCTTGTAGAACTTCCCCAGATGAATCCTGAAGTATAAACTGTAGGTTCCCACAGGGAAGCAGAAATCGAGCTCCCCCACTTCAAACCACCAGATTGCTGAAGGTATGCCACAGACTGGAACCTGCATGAGCAAATTGGGTACACAAATGTTCAGATAATAGTTCCAGGACACACGCCATCATACATCCTTATTGAGTTAGAACAGAATTACATTGAAAGATGATACTGCACACATGAATACATTTGCGTGGGTACCAACAATCAATATCTTCCACTGGGACATAGTAGATACATACTTCTTGTGCCATCGCATGAAAGGACTTTATCTATATTACATTTTAATAGCAGTGATAAGATGTAAGCAGTTATCTATGTGTATCAGGGCAGCAAGCAACGTGGGTATTTAAAAAAAATATATCTAAACTTCGAGAGCTTGCATGTATTCATGTGGTGTATGTAAATACAGTCGCATGATAGTTCTCCAAAGAAGTACTCCGTGAGAAAAAAGTGTGAAGGATGCAAAGCATATGTGATATGTGTGCCCAGCAAAACGACGAACAGTTCAGGCACACCATGAAGAATTTTGTTGCCAATTGCCAGTAGCAACTCACATAGCATATTTCTTTAATTCAGCAAACTGAAAATAAACAGTAGTAATTGCAAGGTGGAAGCCATATGTTACCTTGATTCTGCGGTCGGCATGTGTGTCCAATATCTTCTGTCATCGATGCCAGTTATCACCAGAGCTTTGGAGGATAGCGCCATACAAACCCTACCTTTGCCCTTCTCCAGCCAGAATTCCTGCAATTCCGAGGCACGGTAAATTTCAGACAGAGTTGGCATTTTATACCAAAAATTATTCTAGCTCCTCAAATTAACAAGAGCCATGCAGCTTTCCGGACTGAAAATATGCGAGATTTCAAAGAATAATTCAATAGGGCTCAAATTTGTGAAGATTTTATCTTGCAGAAAACAAAATTATTTACATATTTTCCGGGTCATAAGTTCTAGAGCTAATATAATACAAACAAGAAAGTTCTCCCCCTTACCACTAATTAAATTTGGAACGATCAGAGGTCAAATATTTAGCTTGCGAACGGGTATCTTGATTAAGTCACGACATATGGAGAAGAAGACTAATTCGGGGAAAGATGCATTCAACACCCATGTACGGAGTAGAACACAAGACCGATGGGTAAAGTAATAAATGAGCGCATGGAAAGGGACTTAATTCCTCACGGAAAAATATCTTACCTTTGTGCCGTCATCGAAAGTCACAGGCCTGGAGAGCCTAGCGTAGATCTCCTTCTTCCCGGCCCGGCGCCGCCGCCTCCTCCCCCTCCTCGCCGCCGCCCTCCACGTACCCAATCAGGTGGCGGTAGTTCTCCGGCAGCTTGGCCTCCCAGACGAAGTCCGCCCCCGCGGCGCCGCGGAAGGCGCGGTTGAGGCGCGCGAGCCCGCAGATCTCGGCGCGTCGAGGCGGAGCAGCACCTCCGCGCGCAGAGCTCCGGCAGGTCGCCGAGGCCCGTGGCGCCCGGCGCAGCCGCCGCCGCCGCCGTCGCGGCGTCGCCAGTCCCAAAGAAAATGCTCGAGACGCCGGCACCCATGAATCCTCGGCTTCTCAGTCGCAACGACCTAACAGACCCACCCTGAGCCTTTGTAGATGAGACCCAATCCCACGAGCGAGCTCGATCCCGAATCAATCGAATCGATCCCCTCAAAATCAATCAGCACCGGATTCCGCGCGCGCAATGAAGAGCCCTCGATCACAAAGTGAGCATGATTCGAATGGAATCCTCCGGGAATTTGTTCGGATTCTCTCGCGCCGTGCCGGCTCGCCGAAAAGGCAAAAGCTTTGGAGGAAAGGAAGAAGGGGAAGGGAGAAAGAGTACAGAAACAGGGGGAAAAGATGGAAGCGTCGCGGAAGGAAATAAATAGATGACGCGCAGGGGGGTTAATGGCAATGGATAGGGTTTCATGGGCTCACGTATACACCCTCCGAAGACTCCGTAATCCTTCTGCTTCGTATCTACCTGGACTTGTTTGTAAGATTAGCGTGGCGAGATAATATCTGGGAGGGTACGTTCGTAAAATGTCAGGACCACGCACCACTTGGGTTTGGGGGATCTCCATCGTTAATATTAACAGATTGGATATGAGGATTAATAGCCGCCATTAACAGGAGAAGTCCGTGGGCGCGGTGCACGGCACCGGTACGCGTTCGCGATCGGGTCCATGGGTCGTTGGCTCCTGCGGTAGGTGCACGGGGTGTGGTCTAGTTGGATGGAAGGAGAGCCCCATGGCCTGGAGACTTCCGTAGATGGCCCCACCACCGCGTTGCGCGCGGACAGGCTGGCAAACTATATATCTGTTCTTATCTCTTTTTCATCATAGCCAAATCCGGCTTAATTACCGTGTGCTGCATGCAAATTGCGAGCCCAGGTCGCCGCGGTTAACTGCCATTTCAGCGGCGCTCGTGTGGCCTGAGGATTCTTTTTCCCGTTTCCTTCCTAATTATGGACTGGTTTGAATCCGTGCGTCCGGGAATTGACACGTTACGTTTGTAGCGTTTGCATGATGGTTTCTGGACAGCTCCGTTCTTCCGATCATAGTTATCCGGTTTTTTTGAAACAATAGTTATCCGTTTTCGTTTCTTTTAAATTTTTTTTTGACTCCCCATCACTACCAAATCCGCAAAAAAGAGTGTTCACCATGGTTGTGTAACTTTTGAACACGGATGAGGTGTGTAATGATTATTTAATATTAGAAACACAGTACAAACACACGTGGTTAGGCCGTCCCTAATGCTCAACCGTCTCGTATCTTAAAAGTCCACGTTGGATGTTTGCCTATGTGGAGGATCTTTAATGAAGAAAGTGAGAAAAACCGTCTCTTATTTTAGCTACGTCTCTTGACACAAAGTCCAACGCGATTTGGCCACTTACTTTCTTAACAAGCGTACTTAAGCCAATTAGAGCCCGGGCAGTCCGCGGAAAGGACGGAGAGAAATAAATGCGGTGCAGCATGCAGAAACGGCGGAAGGAAACGGAAACGGTGGAAGGAAACGACGGGATGGGTTTATCAATCAAATGATGACGTGGACAGCGTTAGAAACGGAAGAGTCGTCTCCCATTATGGAAGGCCTTACAACGCTTGATAAACCAATTTAGAGGTCATGGTTCTATCTGATTGTGAGAATCTTTGATCGTCGGGGTTTATAGCAATCATCAAAACCACTCTCATAGAGGGGTATGGTCTTCGACTTCAAACAATTGGTGTCGAGATTCAATTCTGTTAGTTTTCTACGTCAAAATAGAGCGTGTAATATGATGGCGCACGCTCTCGCTCGTGTGGTGGACCACCTATATCTAATGTTATGCGGTATATTGAGGTTTCTGACTTTGTCTGACACACCATTTCTGGTGAATTAGTCTGAAGCATAATAAAGCAGTATGTTTATCGTAAAAATAGACTAATGCATTCTTATTACTATTATTTTCAATAACAGAAACCACATAAATGGTTCACAATTTAAAGTCATCACCTTTTACTTAGAAAATATTTCGAAGCAACAAAATCAAGCAATATCTACATAATTTGCACAAAGTGGAAGAGCAAACATTTCCATAAATACATAATACAAGGATTTGGGAAGAAATATGAGCACACAAGCGAGACCTAGGTCAGTTGCAAATCCCTTTTCTTGTAGTTCGGGTTCTAGACGTTGGTCGATACTTCTAGAAGCAGTTCCTGCCTCTTCGGTCGGAGAGTAGTCTTGATAGCCCGACGGAGCCGCCTCTGACACATACTGCATCAGTCGCTGTCGTTAAATGATGCCCGACGAAAATTACTCATGACGGAGTGATACGTCTCCGACGTATCTATAATTTTTGATGTTTCATGCTTGATTATATATCAGTGTCACATGTTTTTATAATGTTTTTATACCATTTTGGCATGATTTATGGAACTATACTATTAACAAGATGCCCAGTGCCAGTTCCTGTTTTTTGCTGTCTTTTTGTTTCAGAAAAGTTGTTCTGGGAAGTTTATCGGAATGCGCCCGGACGGGGAGGCCACAGCCTCCAGACGCCCTCCAGACGCAGCCCCACCCTAGGCCGCGCCTGGCCCCAGCTGGGCGGCTCCTTCGCCTCCTCGAGTCGACCCTTCGCCTATAAATTAGTTTTCGACCCGAAAACCCTAAGTAACCCGATCATATTTTCCAAAAGACGTTTGAGGCCGCCGCCATCGCCAACCCTAGTTCGGGAGGGTTCTGCAGCTCTTCCCGACACCCTGTCAGAGAGGGGAATCGACACCGGAGGCATCTACACCATCATGCCTGCCTCCGGAGTGATGCGTGAGTAGTCCACCACGGGACTAAGGGTCCATATCAGTAGCTAGATGGTTGTCTCTCCTCCTTGTACTCCATTGCTTAGATCTTGTGGGCTTCCTATCATGATCAAGATCATATTATTTGTAACTGCTACATGATTGTGTTTGCATGGATCCGATGAATGGTGGAAGTCATTGCTTTTGTTCATCTATGTGTTGTGTTTTATCTATGATCTTGCATGCTCTCGGATGCTAGTGGATGCTTTGGCTAAGTAATTATTAGTGTTATATGAGGGAGTATTTATGCTAGATAGTGGGTTCATGGCTCTCTTGTCTGAGCTCGGGTTGACAGAAATGATTAAGATGAGAGATGTGCTGTTGCCACTAGGGAGAAAACAGCGGTGTGATTTTCTTGTGTTATTTACATTGCTTACATTATGCACTTTGCTTATTGCAATGATCTGTTGCTTGCAACTTAATACTTTTGGGTGACATGCTGGATAGCGATCCCAGGGTGGATTATTAGTCATAGATGCAGTTGGATAACGGTCTATGTATTTTGACGTAATGCCCATATTAGATGAAACGGTGAACTATATTGTTTTATGATAGCATTGCTTTGCGCCTACAATTCTACCAAATGCCATGCTGTAATTTGTTTACCCGTCATGTATATCTTTTGGAGAGACACCGCCAGTGATATGTGGACTCCGGTCCTAGTTTTCTACATTCTTTACAATCGTTTTAATAGCTTTTCATCATCATTTGCTCGCTGGTCATATTTCACTCTCATCATATTTTACATCTGCATAATTAATCATTTGTGTTCGGCAAGCCGGAGAGATTGACAACCTCTCTGTTTCGTTGGGGCAAAGTACTTATTTGTGATTGTGTGCAGATCTGCGTTAATCTATAAGAGCCAGAGTAGATTGACACCTCTATAAGCCTTCTCCAAGTCCTACTGGATCTGACAACCTTGGTTTTGTTATCAAGTAAAACTGTTGTTTTACTACATCATACCTTTCTCTTGTGGTATGATACGTGTCAAACGTATCTATAATTTTTTATTGATCCATACTAGTTTTTTTATGTTGTCACATGTTTCTACTGTCATATTACATCATTTTTATGCATTTTGTCGAACTAACCTATTGAGAAGATGCCTAGTGCCAGTTTCCTGTTTTTGTTGTCTTTTCGTTTCAGAAACTTACCACAGGAAATATTCTTGGAATGCGGTGAAAATTTACGAGGATTTTTTATTCGCCAAGACGGAGTTTCAGTCCAGAGGGCAGCCCTGGGGGCCACCCACAGGGCAGGGACGACCCCCAGCCGCGGCCTGCCCTAGGGCGGCGGGTGGGACCCGTCCCTGCTCCTGGTGGGTCCCCTCGGCCCCCTCCGATGCCTATAAAATCAGATTAATCCCAAAAACATCGAGGCGGCCATTATTTTCCAGAGAAGTCACCCCGAGGCGCCGCCACCATAAACCCTAGTTTGGGGGTGATTCTGAAGTTGATCCCGGCACCCTGCCGGAGGGGAGATCGATCCCGGAGGGCTCTTCATCACCATGCCTTCCTCCGGGATGATTTGTGAGTAGTCCCACCTTAGACTACGGGTCCATGGCAGTAGCTAGATGGTAGTCTCTCTCCCTTGTGCTTCATGTATTATGATCTTGTGAGCTGCCTAACATGATCAAGATTGATTATTGTAATGCTATGTGATGTGTTTGCTGGGATCTGATGGATTATGTAGTTATGATCAGATTGTGCATGATTCTTATATGTTGATTTATGTTCTCGCATGCTCTCCGATGTGCGTAGTTACTTTGGCCAAGTGATTGTGTGTATCTCCAAGAGGGAGTATTTATGCTAGATAGTGGGTTCATGCCCCCTTTTGTTCCTAGGCACGAGTGACAGAAACGTCTAAGGGCGAGAGTGTGCTGTTGCTACTAAGGGTAAAATAGCGGTGTTAATGTCTCTTTTGATATTAGTATTGCTTAATTCATGCGCTTTACTTAATGCAAATGTCTGTTGCTTGCAACTTAATACCGTTGGGTAACAGGCAGGATAGCGATCCGAAGGTGGATTTTTTAGACAAAGATGCAATTGGACTCAACGGTCTTTGTTCATTATCGTGATGCCTACATAAATATTATCATGTTCTCTATGTCATAGCTAGATTAAGTTTGTGTTATAATCTTGTCAATTGCCTAGCTGTAATTTGTTTACCCATCATATGAGTGTTTTATTTACTTGAGAGACTCCACTAGTGAACCCATGGCCCCCGGTCCATCTTTTTACATTGATTGAAACCTTTATTCATCACTTTTCATCATCATTACTCCTCTGTTCCACTTTCATATTTTCATCTATTTTACTATACAATTAACCGCTTTGTTTTCTGCAAGACCGGAAAGATTGACAACTTTTCAGCCGTTGGGCGCAAAGTAATTGGTTGAGTGTGTGCAGGTCCACGTCTGTTGAAGATTAAGCGCCATATATTTTCAGCATTCACTTTGTTGTTGATTTCAAAGTCCTACTAGTTCGATAAACCTCGGTTCGTTAACGAGGGAAAACTGCTACTTACTACATCCACGCCTTCGCTTGGGGCACAACCCAACGCTACCATCACCGATCATCAAGCAGTTTTCTGGCGCCGTTGCCGGGGACTTTGGAGCTACAGCAAGGGGAGTCTCATACTCTCAATCATTTTACTTTGCTTTTGTCTTGCTTGTTTTATTTCTCGTTTAGTTTATTTTCTTGTTTCAAAATTTTAAAACCCCCCCAAAAAAATAGTGTAGTATTTTATCCTGTTTTATTAGTATGCTTAGTTATTTGGTTGTTCTTAATGGCTACTTTCTTTGAAACTAGATCTTTTTGTGGTTTTACAGAAGATCAGCAAAAATACTATAAGGAACACCGCTTGTCACAAAAAGGGGAACAACTTTGGGAATTTCTGAAAAAAGTGAACTTGTATGCTGAAAATATAAGTTTCCTCTATGATATAAAATGTTCTTGTGGGAGGCGCACTCCACACCTCCCCTTCCAATGTCAAGACAATGAAAATGAAACCTTAGCTTCTTATGCTAGGGAAAATTTTGATGTTGAACAGATTGAAGAATTTGATGCTTTTAAAGGTGCCTATGAAATTGCTTCTTTGCTGGAGTACATTGATAATGCTCGCTATCAAACTGAAAATTTTACTATACTAAAATATTGCTTTGAAAATTACAATGATAATTATTATATTACTGAATATGTTAAGAAAGTCTCTCTTCCAAAAGGAGAGACCGATGCTTTGCATGAACCTATGGAGAAGGAAATTGCTGAAACTAAGATCCCATTAGGTAAAAAAGAGGAGGAGAGTGAGGAACAGAAGGAGGACCTACCTTCTAATGAAAGTAACTCTTTAACTCTTACTTTGTATGATATGCAACAACTTCCATGGCTCAAGAAAGAGAAAAATAAACTGTCAAATGCTTTTCCTACTGTTATTTGTGATGAATTTAATGATACTCCTTTATCTATGCCTCCAATTGATATTTATGATAATAAAAAGCATGTTTTATGTGATGGCTACATCGTTGAATTTGTTGATAATGCTACTGAAAATTATTATGAGAGAAGAAAATATGGTTGTTGGAGTTCTCATGTTACTAAGACAACTCTCTTTTTGTTGCAAGTTTTGATGTTGCACTTGCTTTGTTTTCCTATGTTACTAGCTTTATGCTCCAATGAATTTTTTTCATACAAGATGCCTATGCATAGGAAGTGGGTTAGGCTTAAATATGTTTGGTATTTGTTTCTTGATGCTCTCTTTTGTCAACTCTTATTCTTATTAGAGCATCATTGAAATCATTGCGCCTAGCTAAAAGGCGTTAAAGAAAAGCGCTTTTGGGAGGCAACCGATTATCTTTTTCCTTTCAGTTTTCCTTAGTCACGGAGTTGTTGCCTATGTAGCAACTTCATTGTATATTTTTGTTTTGGTTTTTTGTTCCAAGTTTTGTTTTGCTGTCCAGAAACAGATTCTATGCGCCTGTTGCAGAAAATCTCGAACAATCCCTGAATTTTATATTTTTCTGATAATTTTAGACAGCAAGCCTGATGCTTTTATCTATCTTTCGTTAGTTTTGAGTTTTCTAATTTTAGCTACAGAAGGGCCTTGAAAAATTCGATCTTTACAGACTGTTCAGTTTTTGACAGATTCTGGTTTTATTTTGTATTCGTCTCTTTTACTATCATTAAATGTGATACTCTAGAGGTGGAGTGTCATATTGAGGCTTAGTAAATAGTAGATAATGCCCAATAAAGTTGTTTGCAATTTGTCTTGAGTTGAACACATGTGCATTTTAATTTATGAGCACTAACCCTCTAATCAGTTTATGAGAAGTTTTGTGTGAAGGGAGTTTTTAATTTCCAAAGGAGAGGATAATGAAGAAATTGAAGATGGATCAGAGCTCAAGCTTGGGGATTCCCTCATGACACCCCATATGAATATCAAGAACCATCAAGCGTCTAAGCTTGGGGATGCCCAAGGCATCCCCTCCTCTTCATCGACTATCATAAGGTCGTCTTTGTTGAACTACGTTTTTATCACTTTATATATTATGTGCTATGCTTGGAGCGTCTTTTTGCTTTCAGTTTTGTTTTGTTTGTTTGCTGGTCATATCCTTGTTGGATCCTAGCTTTATTTGTGTGGGAGAGAGGCACGCTCCGCTTTTTCATTTGAATACTCCTTTGCTTCGTTTATCCATGTGATATTGGAATGAAATGAAAGCCTGCATAGTCTTGTAGATCATTGTGTGGATACTTGATGCTTCTCAATTGTTTCTAGATATTAAGATGAATGCTTAAACTTGATGGTTATTTGAGTGGAAATTGATTAGTAAAGAAATATAGTTAAAAGCTTGAAACTGTGTGGTGTTTCGTAGTTGTTAATTCATAAAGCTAATCTTTCCATCAAAAGAACTGTTTGGTCAACAAGGGAGACAGTGTGCAGTGTTTATGGTTATGATTGACTGATGTCTTATGTTACTCTGTTACCGGTTAATGTTGGATGTTTGCTTCAAATACCATTTTTGCTAAGCCAAAAAACTCTGTACTGAGTGTGATGTCCATTCGTACATCCAAATCCCAAAGCCAAACTATCTTGCCAGCTGAGTCCACCATATCTACCTACGCATGGTATTTCCTGCGATTACAAGTAAATTTGTCATGTGCTACCTTTAAAACCTTCAAAATATTCTCATTTTGGTGCCTCTGTTTTCGAGCTCATGAGGAAGTAAGGAGGGGGTTCGTTATAGCTTATGTCGAGCAAGGTTTTTCATTTATTTTTCTTTTTCCCCCTCTATTTCACCTGGTGTTGATGGTTTATGTCCTCACTTGAATCAACCCGAGAGCGGCTTAAGCAAAATATAAATATAACTCACCATTCTACTCCGCACAATGAAAATCTGAGAAATCAGCTCAAACATTGGTTAGTGGTGAAACAAAGGAGAAAGAGGAATGTACTCGTTCCTTTAAAACCAGCCGCTCTCACAACTCTAAAGACCTTGCTTGACATAGGGAACTAATGAGCTTCTGAGCTATGGAATCGTTGACGGAATTATGCATATCTCAAAATTGTTTTTATCTCTGTTTTGAAAATCAAAAAGCTCTAGCACATGACTAATCCCTGCTTCCCTATGCGAAGGGCCTTTCTTTTACTCTTAAATGTTGAGTCAGTTTTCCTTTTCCTTCTATCTCCACCAAAGCAAACATACAGCATTGACCCTAGGTATCATTGATCATATTGCATCGTCAGATTAAACATGAATCTTTATATTGACTTTATCTATAAGATAAGCCGTTGGAAGTTGAAGTTTTTTGCTAATACTTACATCTTCCTTTGTGTTGATTCTCAAACACCTTTGTCGTGGAACCATTACCTTTGAGAATAGTCAAATATGTGGGTCATGTTGCTTTCATGTCTTTAACGTACTATTTATGAAAGGTTTTGCTTGAATGATTCAACTTGGTTATTCATTTCTTTCTTGCTATCAACTATAGACAATTGTTTTGTATCACTTCACTCACGTCCTATACTTTACATTACTATGTTGATCAAGATTGTGTTGGTTGCATTTCTCATCAAAAATTATTTTGTTATCACTTACCTACTCGAGGACGAGTAGGAGTTAAGCTTGGGGATGCTGATACGTGTCAAACGTATCTATAATTTTTGATCGATCCATGCTAGTTTTGTGATGTTGTCACATGTTTCTACTATCATATTACATCATTTTTATGCATTTTGTCGAACTAACCTATTGACAAGATGTCTAGTACCAGTTTCCTGTTTTTGCTGTCTTTTCGGTTCAGAAACTTACCACAGAAAAAATTCTCGGAATGCGCTGAAAATTTACGAGGATTTTTTATGAGTGTTTTATTTACCTCCACTAGTGAACCCATGGCCCCCGTTCCATCTTTTTACATTGATTGCAACCTTTATTAATCACTTGTCATCATCATTACTCCTCTGGTCCACTTTCATATTTTCATCTATTTCACTATACAATTAACCGCTTTGTTTTCTGCGAGACTGGAAAGATTGACAACCTTTCCGTCGTTGGGGGCAAAGTAATTGATTGAGTATGTGCAGGTCCACGTCTGTTGACGATTAAGCGACAGAGATCTTCAACATTTATTTTGTTGTTGATTTCAAAGTCCTACTGGTTCGATAAACCTCGGTTCGTTAACGAGGGAAAATTGCTACTTACTACATCCACGCCTTCGCTTGGGGCACAACCCAACGCTACCATCACCGATCATCATGGTCCCCAACGAACGTGTGATCACGCCAACAAGCACGGAGCATCATGCGTGTTGGCTGTTGGCGCAAGAGTCGAACTGGTGGAGGCGCATGTCTCAACCTACATCAGAGGGTGAGGTGCGGGCGAGAGAGTAGGGTCAAGGCCCACGGGGCGACGAGAAGAGCAACCCGATAAAGAAGGGGTCGAATTTGGGAGGAGCCAAAAATTTGGGGATTGCAAATCGGCGACGTGCAAAGTTAACGGTAAAGAAGCGAGGTGGATGACGCCGGACTGGTCAGATGAATTGTACATATAGTGTTTACCTTTACTCATTATCCTTTAACATGGACATGTACTAGTAGCTTTGCACGTGCACGCACGTAACTACAAGATACATCTTATGATTCGTATTCTGTTGGAGGGCACGTTGACCCGTTTTTTTCTCTAACTTTCGTAGTACCTACCTGCAGTCCACCTTCAACCATGGCACAACTACATCCCATGTTCCTACTCGCCAGCGCCAGCCTCCTCTCCATTTCCTTTGGCTCTAAGGTGCCGACCTGCCCTCCGCTACCTCGAATTTTCCCCGCACCCCCCAACTTGGGGACATGTCAGGCTACATGGCTTGGGCTCTGAATTTCTGAAAGAGGTAGAAATAAACCTTGACATGATGCATTCTTGTTTTTTTTTTGGTTTGAGCAGGCAGAAATTAACACTTTACTGCACTCTTGAGATTCCGGATATGATTTGATAAGGAGAAGCAATAAGTCATCATCCGAGAGAAGACACAGACACAGACTTATTTACACCAGCATTTTTTTACCACGAAACCTTAATGAAGTAAAGTTATAAACCCTTTTATGTTGCTATACAATTCTACTCTAGTTAGAGCTCATGTCCACTACGATTATCAGTGTATCACAATTTGAGGTATAGTCGAATCTAACATTAGACAATATGTTTTGGCAGACAGTCAGACACAGGATGACATAGCTTAGTCTATGGCAACAGAAATAAGATAGATATATGGAGTACCTTCTCCTGAATTCGCTACGAGCAGACTAAGTCCTGAAGATCTGTTGCTACAATATTATATCCTACTTTCCTTGATACTATTCACAGTACCCCAGTGTGCATTGATCGAGATGGATTGTCAGGAGAGGCATCAACAAATCAAACAGGAGAAAAATAACCGATGATGCGTCTCGCTGCTCATCAACAAGCCATCATCCGTGGCTGCTATCACCATCGTCCTCGGGAGAACGGACTGCTGCTTAATGCGCTGGCTTTGGGTCGCCGTCATCGTCGGGAGGAAAGGCCGCAGCTGCGCACTAGCCGTGGGTCGCCGCCTCCGTCGGAAGAACGGGCGGAACAAAGAGATTGGAAGTTTTGGGCGTGGATTGGGGCGTTCGGTCGAGAGACTCCAATCCTTAATAGTTAATATACATGCCTTCAGCTTAGAAAAGGATTTCCATGTTCGGCAGCGCATCGGTGTTCAAACGGGAGTTCGTATCATATGACAATTCGTGTTGGAATAGGATTTCCGTCAGTTTGGAAAACATCGGCAACCTGGACGGACTTGTGCTTCTTCTCTCGGCGGCGGTAGCTTATTGACGGTGGCGTTGAACACACCGTTCTCGCAGCACGTGGAGATTCCGCTCGTGTCCTGATTGCTACTGATGAAGAGTTGGGTGGTGCCCCAAACGAAGGCGGAGATGTAGCAAGCAGCAGTTTTCCCTCGTTAATGAACCGAGGTTTATCGAACCAGTAGGACATTGAAATCAACAACAAATTGAATGTTGAAGATCTCTGGCACTTAATCTTCAACAGACGTGGACCTGCACACACTAAACCAAAATACTTTGCCCCCAACGGCGGAAAGGTTGTCAATCTTTCCGGTCTCGCAGAAAACAATGCGGTTAATTGTATAGTGAAATAGATGAATTATGAAAATGGACCAGAGGAGTAATGATGGTGAAAAGTGATGAATAAAGGTTGCAATCAATGTAAAAAGATGGACCGGGGGCCATGGGTTCACTAGTGGAGTCTCTCGAGTAAATAGAATATTCATATGATGGGTAAACTTATTACAGCTGGGCAGTTGACAAGATTATAACACAAACTTAATCTAGCTATGACAAAGAGAACATGATAATATTTAAGTAGGCATCACGACAATGAACAAAGACCGTTGAGTCCAACTACATCTTTGTCTAAAAAGTCCACCGTGGGATCGCTATCCCGCCTGTCACCCATCGGTATTAAGTTGCAAGCAACAAACATTTGCATTAAGTAAAACGCATGAAGTAAGCAATATTAAATATCAAAATAGACTTTAACACCGCTGTTTTACCCTTAGTAGCAACAACACACCCTTGCCCTTAGATGTTTCTGTCACTCGTGCCCAAGAACAAAAGGGGGCATGAACCCACTATCTAGCATAAATACTCTCTTTTGGAGATACACACAATCACTTGGTCAAAGTAACTACGCACATCGGAGAGCATGCAATAACATAAATCAACATATAAGTATCATGCACAATCTGATCATAACTTTATAATCCATCGGATCCCAGCAAACACATCACATAGCATTACATTAATCGATCTTGATCATGTTAGGCAGCTCACAAGATCATAAGACATGAAGCACAAGAGAGAGAGACTACCATCTAGCTACTGCCATGGACCCAAGGTCCAAGGTGGGACTACTCACAAATCTTCCCGGAGGAAGGCATGGCGATGAAGAGCCCTCCGGGATCGATCTCCCCTCCGGCAGGATGCCGGGATTTGCTTCAGAATCACCCCCAAATTAGGGTTTGAGGTGACGGCGCCTCGGGATGACTTTTTTGGAAAATAATGGCCGCCCCGTTGTTTTTAGGTTAATTGGGATTTTATAGGCATCGAAGGGGGCCGAGGCGGTGCCCAGGGGGCAGGGGCGGGCCCCACTCGTGGGTCCATAGGGGGCTGCGGCAGGGGGCGCCTGTGCCCTGTGGGTGGTCCCTCAGGCTCCCCTTTGGTCTTCGGGTGTCTTATTTCGCATAAAAAATCTTCGTAAATTTTTCGTCCAATTCTGAGAATATTTTCAGAAGTGATTTTCTGAAATACAAAAACAACAAAAAATAGGGAACTGACACTGGGCATCTTATCAATAGGTTATTCCAACAAAATGCATAAAAATGATGTGATATGATAATAGAAACATGTGACAACATCACAAAATTAGCATGGATCACTAAACAATTATAGATACGTTTGACACGTATCAGTGCCTAGGGGGCAGGGTCGGGCCCCACCCGCGGGTCCTCGGGGGCCGCGGCAAGCACCCGCCTGTGGCCCTTGGGTGCCCCCCAGTTCGCCCTTTGGTCCTCCTGTGTCTTCCGTCGCATAAAAAATCTCCGTAAATTTTCAACTCAATTCGACGATATTTCCTGTGTTGGACTTTCTAAAATACAAAAACATGAAACTTGTACTAGGCATCTTGTCAATAGGTTAGTCCGACAAAATGCATAAAAATGATTAATACGATAATAAAAACATGTGACAACATTACAAAATTAGCATGGATCAATCAAAAATTATAGATACGTTTGACACGTATCAGCATCCCCAAGCTTAACTCCTACTCGTCCTCGAGTAGGTAAGTGATAACAAAATAATTATTGATGGGACATGCAACCAACACAATCGTGATCAAGATAGTAATGCAAAGCATAGGATGTGAATAAAGTGATACAAAACAATTGTCTATAGTTGATAGCCAGAAAGCAATGAAGTACGTTAAAGACATGAAAGTAATGTGATCCACATATTTGATTAATTCACATAGGTAACAATTCCGTGATAAAAATGTTTGAGAATCAAAACAAAGAAGATGTAAGTTTTAGCAAAAAGCGTCAACTTCCAATGGTAAAGTCAATATAAAGATTCATGTTTAATCTGACGATGCAATATGATCAATGATACGCAGGGTCAATGCTAGATGTTTGCTTTGGTGGAGATAGAAGGAAGAGGAAAACTGACTCAACATTAAAAGTAAAAGAAAGGCCATTCGGAGAGGGAAGCAGGGATTAGTCATGTGCTAGACCTTTTTATTTTTATGAAACAGAAGTAAAACAATTTTGAGACATGCATGCTTTCGTCAAGGACTTCATAACAGAGAAGCTATCTAGTCCCCCACAACAGAGAAATGACCTTGCTCGTCACGAGTTATATCTAGCTCTCTGCTGCTCCCTCATGAGCTTAAAAACAGAGTCACAAAAAGGAATATTTTGAATTTTTTTAAATATAGCACATGACAAATTTACTTGGAACGGCAAGAAATGCCATGCATAGGTAGATATGGTGGACTCAGCTGGCAAGATAGTTTGGCTTTGCGATTTGGATGCACGAGTGAACCATACACTCTGTACGAATTTTTAGGCTTAGCAAAGAAGGTATTTGAAGCAAACATCTAATATTAACCGGTAGCAGAGTAACATAAGACATTAGTCAATCATAACCATAAAAGCTCCACACCGTCTCCCTTATTGACCAAACAATTCTTTTGATGGAAAGATTAGCTTAATGAATTAACAACTACGAAATACCACACAGTTTCAAGCTCTTAACAGTATTTCTTTACTAATCAATTCCACTAAAATAACCAGCAAGATTAAGCATTCATCTTAATATCTCAAAACAAATGAGAAGTATCAAGTATCCACACCATGATCTACAATACTATGCAGGGTTTCGTTTCATTCCACTATCACATGAATAGCATTTTGTCACTTTGACAATTCAAGCAATTTATCAACAACAACTCTCCAACAAATATAAGTGAAAAGCAAGAGAGTTTAACAACTACTAGCAGCTCTAAATAAGATAAAAGCTAAAAACGAGAGCTTACTAGCAAACAAATAATAGCTAAGAATACTGAACAAAATATAAGCGAAGCACAGGAGTATTCAAATGAAAAAGTGGAGCGTGTCTCTCTCCCACATAAACAAAGCAAGGATCAAACAAGCATATGACCAGGAAACAAACAAACAAAACTAAAAGTAAAAAGACGCTCCAAGTATAGCATATAATATGTAAAGTGATAAAAACTTAGTTCAACAAAGACGACCTCATTATAGTCGATGAAGAAGAGGGGATGCCTTGGGCATCCCCAAGCTTTGACGCTTGATAATTCTTGATATTCAGAGGGGGTGCCATGGGGGCATCCCCAAGATTGAGCTCTGATTCATCTTCAATTTCTTCATTATCCTCTCCTCTGGAACTTAAAAACTCCCTTCACACAAAACTTCTCATAAACTGATTAGAGGGTTAGTGCTCATAAATTAAAATGTACAAGTGTTCAACTCAAGACAAATCACAAAACAACTTTATTAGGCATTAGCTGCTGTTTACTAAGCCTCAATGTGGCACTCCACCTCTAGAGTATCACATTTGAAGATAGTAAAGAGACGAATACAAAATAAAAGCAGAATCTGTCAAAATCTGAACAGTCTGTAAAGATCAAATTTTTCAAGGCACTTCTGTAGCTCAAATCAGAAAACTCAAAACTAACGAAAGATAGATAAAAGTATCAGGCTAGCTGTCTAAAAATTTAAAAAAATATAAATTCAGAGATTTTTTGGATTTTCAAACAGTGAAGGACAGAAATCTGTTTCTGGACAACAAAACAACACCTCGCACTTTCAATGCATTAGAGGCTAAAATTGGCACAAAAAACCAAAAGAAAAGGATACAATGAAGTTGCTACAGAGGCAACAACTTCAAGACTCAAGAAAAGTAAAAAGAAAACTGAAAGTAAAAGATGGGTTGCCTCCCAACATGCGCTTTTCTTTAACGCCTTTTAGCTAGGCGCAATGCCAAATATCAAGTTTTTTCGGAGGCCTTTGCAACATCAAGATCATAGCTTGACCTTATGATTGATTCAACAGGAATATTTTTTATCTTTCTAGGGAAGTGCTCCATCCCTCTTCCGAGGGGGAACTGAAATCTTATATTTTCCTCTTTCATATCAATAATGGCACCAACGGTTCTAAAAAACGGTCTCCCCAAAATAATAGGACAAGAAGCATTACACTCAATGTCCATAACAATAAAATCAACGGGAACATAGTTATCATTAACAACAATAAGGACATCATCAACTCTACCCAAAGATTTATTTTTAGAACAATCAGCAAGATGAACATTTAAATAGCACTCTTCCAAAGGATTTAAATTGAGCATATCATAAAAACTTTTAGGCATAACAGAAACACTAGCACCAAGATCACACAAAGCATTACAATCAAAGTCATTTATTTTCATCTTAATAGTGGGTTCCCATCCATCTTCTAATTTTCTAGGAATAGAAGTTTCTAGCTTAACCTTTTTCTTCCCTAGCCTTGATAAGAGCATCGGTAATATGTTTGGTGAAGGCAATATTTAATTTACTAGCATCCGGTGACTTAGCAAGTTTTTGTAGGAACTTTGTGACTTCAGTAAGATTTCAATTATCAAAATCTATTTCATCGTCTTTAAATAGGCTAGGAGGCTCCTCATTAGTAGTTTGGATAGTATAAATTTTAACAGTTTTCCTATTCATTTCAGTAATTCTAGTTTCTTCTTTCTCTCTAGCCCACCTAGCTTTCAAGCGAGCCATCATCCTTTCATTCTCATTAATTTGAATAGAAATAGCATTTAAAGATTCAATAGGCTTGTCTTGAAGAGGAGTGGTTCTAATTTTTAAAATTTCAACATCATGAGCAAGATCTTCCACTTTAGAGACAAGTCTATCCAGTTTTTCAAGTTTTTCTTCGACAGTTTTGTTGAAAGCTTTTTGCGAAGTGATAAATTCTTTTAAAACATTTTCAAGATCAGAGGACACATTCTTATTAGGATTATAAGAATTACCATAGGGATTGCCATAAGAGTTGCCATTATTGGGAGGATAAGGCTTATGGTTGTTACTACCAAAATTATTTCGATAAGCATTATTGTTGAAGTTACTTCTATTAAGAAAATTAACATCAACTTGATCCTTTTCTTGGGCAATTAATGAAGAAAGTGGGACATTATTAGGATCAATATGGGACTGATTGGTAGCAAGCATAGACATAATCATATCAACCTTATCACTCAAAGAGGAAATTTCCTCGACAGAATTTACCTTCTTACCACTTGGAGCTCTTTCAGTATGCCATTGTGAATAATTTGTGATCATCTCATCCAAGAGTTTAGTTGATGCAACTAATGTTATGGATATGAAGGTGCCTCCCGCGGCCGAGTCCAAGAGGTTCCTTGAAGAAAAATTCAAAGCTACATAAAAAGTTTGGATAACCATCCACATAGTTAATCCATGCGTGGGACAATTTTTAACCATAAATTTCATTCTCTCCCAAGCTTGAGCAACATGTTCATTATCAAATTGTCTAAAGATCATAATGTTACTCCTTAATTGTATAATTTTAGCAGGTGGACAATATTTTTCAATAAAACCATCTTTGCATTTAATCCAAGAATCAATGCTATTTCTAGGCAAAGACAATAACCATTATTTCGCTCTCCCTCTCAAAGAGAAAGGGAAAAGCTTCAGTTTTATGATGTCACTTTCTACCTCTTTATACTTTTGCATATCACATAACTCAACAAAGTTATTTAAATGAGAGGCGGCATCATCAGTACTAGCACCAGAAAATTGCTCTTTCATAATAAGATTTAACAAGGCAGGCTTAATTTCATAAGATTCCGCTTTAGTAGCGGGTGGAGCAATTGGAGAGCATATGAAATCATTGTTATTAGTGCTAGTAAAGTCACACAACTTGGTGTTTTCAGTGGAAGACATAATGATAAAATAAAATAACAAGACTGGAATAAAGACTATGGTGTGTTTGGATGTAGGAAAAACTGCTTGGAATTGAATTGGGATCAGAATTCCAAATCCAAGATGGAAAGGAAATAACATTCAATTGAAATTCTATTGTTTGGTTGTGTATGGTATTACCAATTGGAATCAAAGGGTAACTTCCAATTCCAATTCCTGTTTGGACGTGCAAACCATGAAATTGGATCTTTAGTTCAATAATATAAACTTGTCTACTATATTATTTTGTTTCTTTTATAATAGAATATTATCTATTTTAGTTTTTTGGTCAACGCTCAGATCTGATGAACAGATCGAGTTGTACGTGCTCAACCACACGAGAACTGCAGCTCCATGAACTATCGTAAGCTGCAGATGGCCGGGGAAAACGGCCGGAATTGGTCGGAATTGGCCGGAATCGACCAGTCCTTGCCGGATTTGGCCGGATGTGAGATCGATTTAGCCGGAACTCGTCGGATTGGGGCCTGATTTGGCCGGAGCTACGCGACCTATTGGCTCCTCGAGCAAGGCAAAACGAACAGAAACAACAGTGGATTCAGTGGCAGGACCCGGTGGTGGGCGACGACGACGTCCGTGAAGAACGGACGCGGCCGGATCTTGGTCGGCCAGAGCAGTTGCTGCCATGCGGAAACAACTCAAGGAACTTGGAGGAGCATCTCGGGCAGAAACGGAACAGCTGACCAGAGAGATCCGGCCAGCCGTCGGAGAGAGAGCGACGGCGGCGACAGTAGAGGTAGATCAAGCATGCAGGGCCGGGTTCCTCTCTACGCCATGGTCGCTGGCCTCGTGAGGACCTCCTTAACATCGCGTTTCTGTTCCACGAACCGGTACATAGCAATTCCAGACGTTTCCGAGGGGGGGAGCTCGGAATTGCGGGAGGGCACTTCGCACGCGAGTGATCTGGGCTCGGAATTGGCCTCCGATTCCAGGCTCAAATTCTGAACGCAATCCAAACAACAGAATTTGATACCCAATTCCAGATTTCACAATTCCGAGCTGTTTTTCCAACATCCAAACACAGCATTACACTAATTTTTTTGGGTTTTAAAATTTTGCAATAGGAAAAATAAGCTAACGAGAAATAAAACAAGCAAGGCAAAAACAAAGTAAAGTGATTGAGAGTGTGAGACTCCCCTTGCTGTAGCTCCAAGATCCCCAACAATGGCGCCAGAAAATAGCTTGATTGCTACTGATTAAGAGTTGGGTGGTGCCCCAAGCGAAGGCGGAGATGTAGCAAGCAACAGTTTTCCCTCGTTAACGAACCGAGGTTTATCGAACTAGTAGGACCTTGAAATCAACAACAAAGTGAATATTGAAGATCTCTGGCGCTTACTCTTTAACAGACGTGGACCTGCACACACTCAATAAAAATACTTTGCCCCCAACAGCGGAAAGGTTGTCAATCTTTCCGGTCTCGCAGAAAACAAATCGGTTAATTATATAGTGAAATAGATGAATTATGAAAATGGACCAGAGGAGTAATGATGGTGAAAAGTGATGAATAATGGTTGCAATCAATGTAAAAAGATTGACCGGGGGCCATGGGTCCACTAATGGAGTCTCTCAATTAAATAAAACACTCATATGATGGGTAAACAAATTACAGCTAGGCATTTGACAAGATTATAACACAAACTTAATCTAGCTATGACATAGAGAATATGATAATATTTATGTAGGCATCACGACAATGAACAAAGACCGTTGAGTCCAATTGTATCTTTGTCTAAAAAGTCCACTGTGGGATCGTTATCCAGCCTGTTACCCAACGGTATTAAGTTGCAAACAACAGATATTTGCATTAAGTAAAGCACATGAAGTAAGCAATACTAATATCAAAAGAGACATTAACACCGCTGTTTTACCCTTAATAGCAACAGCACACCCTCGCACTTAGACGTTTCTGTCGCTCGTGCCCAAAAACAAAAGGGGGCATGAACCCACTATCTAGCATAAATACTCTCTCTTGGAGATACACACAATCACTTGGCCAAAGTAACTATGCACATCGAAGAGCATGCAAGAACATAAATCAACATATAAGAATCATGTACAATCTGATCATAACTTTATAATCCATCGGATCCCAGCAAACACATCACATAGCATTATAATAATCGATCTTGATCATGTTTGGCAGCTCACAAGATCATAAGACATGAAGCACAAGAGAGAGACTACCATCTAGCTACTGCCATGGACCCAAGGTCCAAGGTGGGACTACTCACAAATCATCCCGGAGGAAGGCATGGCGATGAAGAGCCCTCAAGCTAGGGTTTGAGTTGACGGCGCCTCGGGATGACTTTTCTGGAAAATAATGTCCGCCTCATCGTTTTTAGGTTAAAAGGGATTTATAAGTGTCGGAGGGGCCCGAGGCGGTGCCCAGGGGGCAGGGGCGGGCCCCACCCGCGGGTCCTAGGGGGGCCGCGGCAGGCACCCGCCTGTGGCCAATGGGTGGCCCCCCAGGTCGCCCTTTGGTCCTCCTGTGTCTTCCGTCGCATAAAAAATCTCCGTAAATTTTCAGCTCAATCCGACGATATTTCCTGTGGCGGACTTTCTGAAATACAAAAACAACAAAAACAGGAAACTGACACTAGGCATCTTGTCAATAGGTTAGTCCGACAAAATGCATAAAAATGATTAGTATGATAATAAAAACATGTGACAACATCACAAAACTTGCATGGATCAATCAAAAATTATAGATACGTTTGACACGTATCACGTCCGCATCCTCCGGCAGCCAGAACTTGCACACAAATGACCGCGGCGAGGCGCTGCGCTCCAGCCGGATGTACTTCCAGTTCCCGTCCTCCACAGTCACCTTCACCATGACCTGCTCATTTCAGAGGTCGACCAATTGTGGCGACCAATTTCTCCCTAAATCGAATTCAGTGCCAGGAATGGGGGAACAAGGAAGAAGAACGAGAGTGCGTACCTTGATGACAGACTTGGAGAGGTCGGGCACGTTGAGCAGGAAGGCATACTCACCAGGGACTCCACTGCGCCGCCACCAACGGCGAGGTGGTCCAGCACGTCTTGCAGTTGCCGTCAACGCCAACGCCGTGGGAGGGCGGCCTGGTGGTTGCCGTCCGCTGTGGGCAGGCGCCGTCGTGCCTGCGCTGCTGCCAACGCCAACGCCGCCGTGCCCAAGGGCGGGCCTGGTGGTCACCGTCCGCTGCGGCGAGGCGCCGTCGTGCACACGCCAACACCAACGCCGTGGCAGAGGGCGGACTGGTGGTCTCCGTCCGCTGCGGCGAGGCTCCGACGCCGTCGCGCCGCCACCAACGGCGAGGTGGTCCAGCACGTCTTGCAGTCGCTGGCTCGCTGCCAACGCCAACACCGTGCGAGGGCGGCCTGGTGGTGGTGCTGCTGCACGTGGTCGCCGTACGCTGCAGCAAGGCGGTCTCGTCGGTCCAGGACGTCTGGCAGGTGGACGAGGCCGGATACGGCAGGGGCGTACGGCCGTCAGACGCGCGGGTTGTCGGGCGCGGGGATTGTAGCGGCAGCGTCTATTGCGAGCGGCGGCGGCGCGGAGATTGCCGCAGCGGCGGCGTCTCCTGTGAGGAAGGGGTAGTCGAGCGCACCAGGGCATGAGCGGAAATCACGCGGTTGGGCGTTTTCTTAGCGACGCAAGCGGATATTTTTAGTCTGGCAGAGTTTTCGGTCTAAGTGCACACGAAAGGAGGATTAGACTGATCTCAGCGGTTGGATTTAATCACGTGGGGTTGATCCGATGGTGTTAGTCTGACTGTGTAAGTTGTTGAGTGTACTTAAGAAAGAAAATGTTCGCTTATTTAATAGTAGTAGTATAGATAATAAGATAGTCTTCCAAGTTCCAACACAGTTAAACCATACTTAATCACGGAATAAGTCGACCCTGCCAACTTGGCGAGACCGAGGGCGTAACTTCAGCCGCGACAGCGCCCATCGACGCCCCCTATTGGTAGCACAAGTAATCCAAACCATCCACTCTTTGTTTAGTGTCGATCTTACATACATTCCCACGTGGGAAGAAAACGCGGTCTCTCGCAGCAGCTAGCAGTTGTGTCTCTGGATCGGAGCAGTACGACGCGACGGCGACGGTAAACCTGGTGGTGGTGATCTGTCCCTGAACGGTCGGCACACCTACGTGACGCTAAATCACTTACGTTTCTTCTGTGCTACCAGTACGAATGGAATGGTCCATAACTTATCTGGAAGGATCGTTACGCCCTTCTGCTAGCGCTGGTCCCCGTCACGCCCACGCCATGATTCGTTTCGGCTAGGTTTTGTCTCGTCCAAACCAAGGTCTCCACCTCACCACCTTGAGATTGAGAATGAAAAATAATAAGGTTGAACGTACGTGTTTCCATTTTAATTGGCAATCCAAGACCTAGGATTGCTTAGGCAGCTGGACGAATCCTAACCCTGTGCTGCGCAATAATCCTAACCAGAAACAGGGGCTTGGATCGTCAGTGCACGAATCGGCCACGCCCTTTCCATCCAGAATAAAAAATGGGAGTCGGCCACGTAACTCCATGGCGGCCCGTCCATGCTGTACTAGGTTCGATCTCACCTGGACGCGGGATTGATACGTGGCACGAGGTGCAACTGAAAGGTGTGCACATTCAGGACACGTGTAGGCGGGAGAGCCGTGGCGGAAGAAGCCCAAGCGTACGTGCCTTCCCGAAGACGTACAGTAGTACTGTACCAAAAATCAGGTACACATACGAGCCCGCAGAACTTGCAAGGTGTAGAGACGTACATGATCGACATCGCCACGTATTTTGTCCACACAAAAAGAACAGCGCCACGTATGAGTGATTGAGTGATTGGATAAATATAGATACATTATAATAATTTACTTATAACAAAAACATAGATAAGCATGAACACAGAACACATGACATGTCATCATTTCATTTCGTCGTAATCCCAAAGCCGTCGATCGTCGAGATCTCAAGTTTTCCAGCTAGGCTAACCAACCGATCGACAAACACGAGTGAAGTGAAGGGGGCGGCTTAGCCGCGTTTGGCCCCCTTGCTAATATCTTTGCTCAGTCCTCATAAAATATCGGCGCACCGCACCGGATGAGAGACGAGCTAGGCGGCGGGCGTACGTGGATCCGAGTCACCGCAGCGCGTGAAAACGCGAGACGTACGTGGCCGCTGTCTACCGGCTGCTTGGTGGTACGGAGTAGGTCAGACTAGAAAACAGAGACGTATATGCGATTAGTCGAACAAGGTTTTTTTTATCGAGGCTTCTGTACAGCATTTTGAGTTAGGAAAAACTCCCGTTACATGTAAAAACAGAAAAACAAATCTTCTGGATCCTGTGAGTGGGCGAAAGCCCGCGACGCCATCTCTTCCCGCATGAAATCTGCCACATCCGTTGGAGGGATCTCCGCGCCGCAGAAGGTCCTCTCGTTCCTCTCCTTACATATCCCTCACATCGAGAGGATGATGGCTCCGCTAGCCGCTGTCATCTATGCCATCTCCGGCGGCCTCTACCGCGCCACCTCGGTCCCAGACGTCTTCTTCTTCTTGGGCTTCTTCACAGAGAGGACAAGGTCATCGATAGCCGCCGCCACCTGGTCCGTGAGGGGGCCATCCCACAGAGCCAAGTAGTCCTGCCGCAGGCGCTCTGAGGGGTTGGCCTCCTCAGGCTGCGAGCCGAGACGTCGCGCCACAGCCTCCATGGCTAGCTGCTCCATGTTGGCGCCTTCCGGGTGAAGCTTGGCGATCCTGTCGGCCACTCCTCCGCACAGACGGTGCCTCCACCTCCTTCTCGTGGACCAGCTGTTGGGAATATGCCCTAGAGGCAATAATAAAATGGTTTATTAATCATATTCACGTTTATGATAATAGTTTATTATCCATGCTATAATTGTATTAAATGGAAACATAATACATGTGTGGAATATAAACATCCGGAGTCCCTAGTGAGCCTCTACAGGACTAGTTCGTTGATCAAGAGATAGTTAGAGTTTCCTAACTATGGACTTGTTATAGTCACTTGATAACGGAGTCATATCATTAGGAGTAATGGTGTGATGGACATGACCCAAATAAGAGTTGCAATTAATCGTGTCACAAAAGTTTTGTTGTCAATACTTTTAATATGCCAAATATAGTTTCCTTAGACCATGAGATTATATCGCTCCCGTTCACCGGAGGAATACTTTGTGGACATCAAACGTCACTTCGTAACTGGGTGATTATAAAGGTGTCTTTCAGGTATCTCCGATGGTGGGTTGTTGGGTGATATGAATCGAGAGTGAAATTTGTCCCTCCATGTGACGGAGAAGATATCTCCAGGCCTTCTCGGTAATATAGCATCAAAAGTCTGCAGACATGTGATTAGGTTGTAATCATCGGGATCCTATATTATGGACGAGTAAAGAGAACTTGCCGGTAACGAGATTAAACTAGACATGGGGATGTCAACGATTATATCTCGGGCAATTAAAATATCGTGAGACAAAGGGAATCGTATATGAGATTAATTGAATCTCCGGCATCGTGGTTCAATCGAGAAAAGGTTTTCGTTGAGTGTATAGTAATTAATATGGACATCCCGGTCCCGCTATTAATTATTGATATGATCATGTCTATGCATTCTCGAACCCGTAGGGTCACACACTTAACGTTCCGATGAAATTAGGTTTTGCGATGAATTAAATGATGAAGTGAACGAATGGTGATTCGGAGTCTCGGATGGGATCCCGGACGTCACGAGGAGTTCCGGAGGAGTCCGGAGAATAAGATTCATATATGGAAAGTGGTTTCCGGAGGTTTCGGAAAAGTTCCGGAAATTATTTATAGGGTACCGGAAGGTTCCAGAGTATTCTAGAAGGGTCTAGAAGTGGGACCATATTTTGTATGGGGCCCACATGGTGCAAAGGGGTGCTGCCACCACTTAGGTGGTGCGCACCACCTAAGCCCACATGGGCTGGTGCGGCATAGGAAGGAGGGGAGTCCCACTCCTAGTTGGACTAGGAGTTGGGCCCTCCACCCCTTTAAGAAAGGGGGCCCAAGGAGGAGTCCTAGTTGGACTCCAACTTGGGGGGCAAGCAAGGAGGGGCCGGCCGGCCCCCTGCCCTTGACCTAGCCGGCCACCTATATAAAGGAGGGGAGGGGGGCGCAACACACACCCTTTGGAGGCTGCCCCCTAGCCGCACCCCCCTCTCTCCCTCTAACCCTAGCCGCACCCCTCCTCTCCCAGAGGGCTGCCGCCACCTCTCCTCCACACCTAGCCGCACCACCCCTATACACTAGGGCTGCTACGCCACCTTGCTCCTCTCCCTCTCCTCTTGCTTGGCTTGGCGAAGCCCTGCTCGCGGAGATCGTCATCATCACCGGCACTACCGTCGTGCTGCTGAGATCATCAAGGCCACGTCTTCTCGCTTGCGGGATCAAGGAGTCGACGTCTTCATCGAGCTGTACGTGTGGACGCCGCGGAGGTGCTGCCCGTTGCTGCACTTCACCGGATTGGATCTCGAGGATAATACATCTCCTCGTGACTAGACGAGTCTAGTTGCGGGGATCGACTAGCCAACCCCTGCACCGACAAAACGCGTTTGTTGATCTTCGAGGGTAAGAGATTGGATCTCATCTTCGTTATCTTCATCTCATAGATCTAGATCCTTGGGGTTTATTCCGCTTTGCCGCGTAGAAAATTTTTGTTTTCCATGCTGCGACCCCATCACCAGCGTTGTGGCTGGCGGACCCAAAACAGAGACCTCGATCGGCGCCATGATCCGGGAAAGGAAGCCCGACAAGGGGCACAGAGGTGCGCCCTTCTCCAGGCCCTGCTGTCTAGGACCGGCCGACTCCAGCATGACAATGCCCTTCTCGAACGGCTGCTCGGCCTCATCCTGATCGGTCAGCAAGGCGTTGCCCGCCACGGGCTCATCGATTCCTGCATCCTCGTCGTCCAACACCACCACCTTCTCACCCAGGTTTGTCAGGCTTGGCACCATCTGCTGCATCTCCCCATCGTCGTGTTGGGAATATGCCCTAGAGGCAATAATAAAATGGTTTATTAATCATATTCACGTTTATGATAATAGTTTATTATCCATGCTATAATTGTATTAAATGGAAACATAATACATGTGTGGAATATAAACATCCGGAGTCCCTAGTGAGCCTCTACAGGACTAGTTCGTTGATCAAGAGATAGTTAGAGTTTCCTAACTATGGACTTGTTATAGTCACTTGATAACGGAGTCATATCATTAGGAGTAATGGTGTGATGGACATGACCCAAATAAGAGTTGCAATTAATCGTGTCACAAAAGTTTTGTTGTCAATACTTTTAATATGCCAAATATAGTTTCCTTAGACCATGAGATTATATCGCTCCCGTTCACCGGAGGAATACTTTGTGGACATCAAACGTCACTTCGTAACTGGGTGATTATAAAGGTGGCTTTCAGGTATCTCCGATGGTGGGTTGTTGGGTGATATGAATCGAGAGTGGAATTTGTCCCTCCATGTGACGGAGAAGATATCTCCAGGCCTTCTCGGTAATATAGCATCAAAAGTCTGCAGACATGTGATTAGGTTGTAATCACCGGGATCCTATATTATGGACGAGTAAAGAGAACTTGCCGGTAACGATATTAAACTAGACATGGGGATGTCAACGATTATATCTCGGGCAAGTAAAATATCGTGAGACAAAGGGAATCATATATGAGATTAATTGAATATCCGGCATCGTGGTTCAATCGAGAAAAAGGTTTTCGTTGAGTGCATAGGAATTAATATGGGCATCCTGGTCCCGCTATTAATTATTGATATGATCATGTCTATGCATTCTCGAACCCGTAGGGTCACACACTTAACGTTTCGATGAAATTAGGTTTTGCGATGAATTAAATGATGAAATGAACGAATGGTGATTCGGAGTCTCGGATGGGATCCCGGATGTCACGAGAGGTTCCGGAGGAGTCCGGAGAATAAGATTCATATATGGAAAGTGGTTTCCGGAGGTTTCGGAAAAGTTCCGGAAATTATTTACAGGGTACCGGAAGGTTCCGGAATGTTCTAGAAGGTTCTAGAAGTGGGACCACCATATTGTATGGGCCCACATGGACCAAAGGGGTGCAGCCACCACATGGTGTGCCGCACCACCCATTGGCCCACATGGGCAATGCGGCTAGGAAAGGGGGGAACCCAGTCCTAGTTGGACTAGGAGTTGGGCCTCCACCCCTTTAGGAAAGGGGCCCAAGGAGGAGTCCTAGTTGGACTCCAACTTGGGGGGCAACCAAGGGGGCCGGCCGGCCCCTGCCCTAACCCTAGCCCGGCCACCTAAAAAAGGGGGGAGGGGAGGGGTGTGGCACACCAAGGAGCCCCCAAGCTAGCCGCAACCCCTCCACCCAAAACCCTAGCCGCGCCACCCCTTACCCGAAGGGATGACGCCGCCTCTCCTCCACACCCTATCCGCACCCCTCTCTCCAAGAGGGCTGCGCCATCTCCTCCTCTCCCTCTCCTCTCGCTTGGCTTGGCGAAGCCCTACTCGCGGAGATCGTCATCATCACCGGCATTACCGTCGTGCTGCTGAGATCATCAAGGCCACGTCCTCTCGCTTACGGGATCAAGGAGTTGACGTCTTCATCGAGCCGTACGTGTGGACGCCGCGGAGGTGCTGCCCGTTGTTGCACTTCACCGGATTGGATCTCGAGGATAATACATCTCCTCGCGACTAGACGAGTCTAGTTGCGGGGATCGACTAGCCAACCCCTGCACCGACAAAACGCGTTTGTTGATCTTCAAGGGTAAGAGATTGGATCTCACCTTCTCTATCTTCATCTAGTAGATCTAGATCCTTGGGGTTTATTCCGCTTGCCGCGTAGGAAATTTTTTTGTTTTCCATGATGCGACCCCATCAGTGGTATCAGAGCCTAGATCTATTCGTAGATGTTGGTGCGATTAGAACACAAGGAGTTGTGGGCGTTGATATTTTATGTTGCTACCTTCTCGCGTGCACTTTGCATCTTTGCGGTATTGTGAGATTGAAGCGGCCCGGACCAACATTACTCGTCCACGCACGAGAGACCGGTTCCACGACTGACATGCAACTTGTTTTGCATAAGTGGCTGGCGGGTGTCTGTTTCTCTTGCTTTAGTGAGGATGCAATTTTCAATGGAAGGCCTGTTAAAAGGATGAGTAAATAAGCAACTATTATATCACCGTTGTGGTTTTGCGTAGATTAGAACGGTTCTATCTCGTTGACCCAAGCCACGTAAAATTTGCATAAACAAAGTAGAGGACGTCTAACTTGTTTTTGTAGAGGGGGTCATGTGATGTGATATGGCCAAATGTATGCAATGATCATGTTTGTAATATTTCGCGACTTGCATGTCGACGAGTACGACAACCGGCAGGAGCCATATGGTTGTCTATTATTTTATGTGACCTGCGAGTCATTGAATCACCATGTAATTGCTTTACTTTATTGCTAAGAGTAGCATTAGTTGTAGTTGCAATAGTTGGTGGACAACCATGGTGATGGCGCCACGATGATGGAGATCATGCCGGAGATGGAGATCTTGCCGGTGCTTTGAAGATGGAGATCAAAAGCATAAGAAGAAAGGCCATATCATATCAGAATTTTGAATTGCATGTGATGTTAATACCTTTTATGCACCTTATTGTTATGCTTAGATGTGATCGCGACGGTAGCATGATAAGGTGATCTCTCGTGTTAATATCAAGATAATTAAGTGTTCTCCCCTAGTATGCACCATTGCGAAAGTTCGTCGTTTCGAAGCATCACGTGATGATCGGGTGTGATAGATTCAACGTTCACATACAACGGGTGTAAGCCAGTTTACACATGCGAAAATACTATGGTTGTCTTGACGAGCCTAGCATGTACAGACATGGCCTCGGGAACACGGAACCGAAAGGTTAAACACGAGTCATATGAATGATATGATCAACACTGAGTTGTTCACCATTGAAGCTACATCATCTCACGTGATGATCGGTTGTGGTGTAGTGGATTTGGATCGTGTGTCACTAATCAACCAGAGAGATATTGAGTTTAGTGGGAGTTCATATATTAATTTGATTAAGTTGAACTGAAATTATCATAAACAAGAGTCCTAAAGATGTCTTTGCAAAATCCTTGTAGATCATGGCCGAGTACAGTAGTATGTTTCTTGCTGAGGAGCTGCGTCTCGATGGGTCAAATTTTGCTGAGTGGTACATGCGTCTGAGAGAAGTCCTACACACCAATGGCGAGCTCTACGTGATAGATGAACCTTTAGAAAAACGCCCTGATGTTACTGCTGACTATGAAGGGTACATGGAGTGGTACGATCAAAAGACTACCTACTTGAAAGTCGAGTGGCTGATGTGCACCTTCATGGATTCTAACCTTGGTAGACAATTTGGAAACTTGAGCGCAATGGAGATTGTCGATGAGCTGAAAAGAAGGTTCATAGCACAAGTTAGAGTTGCAAGGTTCGAATGCTTGGATGATTTTCTTTCAACTAAGATGGAAGAAAACACTTGCTTGGAACAACACCTGAGGAAGATGCACCGGCTGTATTTTACTATGGTGGATGTTTGGAACCATGAGATAACTGACGAGATAGCAATAGATGGGGTGTTGCGCTCGTTTCCCCCCAGCTATAAGAATTATGTCAGGGACTATGTCATGGGAAGGGATTCGATCACTTTCTGTGATTTTATTTCCCAGCTGCGTCATGTTAAAGTGGAACCCATAGCAGGAGAAGTAGTCAATGCAGAAGGTATATTTTGATATACTAGTTATAAATGTTTAAATGTCCCATTTACACTTGTGGTGAGCTAAGTATTTGATACTTGTGCTGTTTTGTGAAAACAGGGCCCGCTGTTTGAGAAGTGCATGGAGGGACTGAGTGGATTTCGCGGGAAGGTGGCAATCAAGGAGTTGATGCTGGCGTCATTTCACTTCTACATTTATCGTTTTAAATTAGAGGATTTGAATGAGTTTTGTAATCGAATTAAGTGTGATCTTAAATTAGTGTGTCTCGGTTTGAGAGACGGTAATTCATGTTAAAGACAAGTGGTTGTTCTGTTTTCATGAGTAATCCTTTTTTTTTGAGATCATGTTTCGATTATGAGATTATTGTCCTTTGTTTTTAAATGATAATTAGTTAAACACTTATAAAAATGAAGCATGCTAAAAATGTCCAATACTTGATAATGTTTTTGTTTTAATTGTACTATAGTGTTGAGGGGCATTGGATGCACATCATCGAGTAGTATGATTAAAAATGCCATTTTCTGAAAATGCCATGAAGAGCTGAAAGTAAACACAAGTGTTGGTTGTATTTTTCAGTGAATAAGAAACATTGTTATGTTCTTCATCGTGAATGAGTAAATAGGAGTACTTATTCATGTCATGATGAGACCATGGAAGTAAAGGATATTAAATTAACAAGATAATTGAGTCTTTTCGATTTGATCAAAAGAGACAAAATATTTGAGTTATTGTTTAGTATGAAGACTTGTGACAAGTGTTATCACAAATTACAATATTTAGAGATTATTCAAAAGTGTTTTGATAAACCTAAAGTATTGTAGTCACATTATATTTGATATTATGTGGTCATAAAGAAGGGATTTTGTTTTAAGGTTTTATTTGTATCATTTAGATTTATTTTGATAACACTCTGTTTTAAATAAAGGATCTATTTAATGATTTGTGTTTCACATATGAGTTATGTGAAATAGTGGTTTCAATAATTATGAGATAATTAAAAGCCATAGCAAATGGAGTTTTGTAGAATATTCGTATGAGATTATGAATAGAGATTCCACAATGTGAGACTAAAAGGAACAAACCAATGTGTTTGGTTGTGTTGTGTATTTTAGTGGTTTTATCATGAAATGGTTTCATGGATAAAAGAATTGTTGGAATAAATTTAGAAAGCTTAAACCTTGCATGTTTATGTATCAAGTGGCACATATGTAAAGTGCTATGTTGGTTAAAACTTGACACATAAAAGATTTTAATGATGGTGATCATTGAATTTTGGTTGAGCTTGTCTAAAGAGCTGTGAGATTCAAGAATATGAATTTTTGTCAAAGGTTGCAAATAATATTCGTGATTTACTGGTCATGTTTGAGAAACAAGACATACCTACAAAACTACAAAAGAAGAAATAGAAACTTTAAAATACAAAAGTGACTAAAAGTCATTCTATATTAAGTTTAAATCACAAAGTAATTGTTACTTGATTTTGTGAAAATAATGTTTCACATATTTATTTTGCAAAGAGTTTGTGTGGAATAAATAAAACTTAGAGCTGGCAAGGTGCTGGCGTTTCGTATATGAGTCCTCGAATCTTAAGAGTTAAGAAATTTTGGTGGAGTCCAAAGTGTCGAGAAAGTGCATAAGAAACTGAGTGGGATCTAATTAAGATATGTGGTGACATATATTAAGTTAGAGCAGAAACTAATTTCCATAATCAAAAATATGTGTGACATATGTGTAAGTGGGAACTAGTTGATCATGGTCAAATATAAAGATAACATATTTTGAGTGGGAGCCATAGTGGCTTCACAATTTTATATGTGTATGGTGTATATTTGAGTGGGAGTTTACAACATTGTAATGAATGAAATGGATATTTCATGAATATTGAAAATATTGTCATGGACCAATACATAACTTGTGAAGTTAGTTTGAATATAAAAAATATCCATGGAGATGGATGTATCTATGGTGGATAGATGTGTTTGATAAACATTAAAGTCAGATGTTTAACCTAAATAGTTTTGAAGGAGTTCAAAATAAAACAAGAGAAGAACGGTTCATCTCATTGTAACATATAGGTGAAACATTGAGTTGAGAACTCAGTAGAAAATTGATGGTTGGAGGATATGTTGGAATTCACTATGAATTGTTCATAGGTCTCAACATATAAGAACCATGTGTTTGTATTTGACGATATGTGACCCAAGTTCTTAATTGTAAGAACATGTTAAATGAGAGTCATTTTTCATGGAATTGAGATGAATTTAGAATATGGTAGACTTGATTGAAGTCATAAAGCCAAACTAAATTGGAGATCTCTTAATATCGGAGTAGCACAACGAAAGCATGATCGGAAATATCGAAGTGACAAGGTTCACTGTCGACTTGTTAAGTCTAAAACATATAGGAGTATATGATTAATTCAAGGATTGAAATAAGATATAATATTTTGGTTTAAGAAAGTTGTTTCAAGATCGAGTGAGTTCCGGATGCATATGTCATGAGAAAGTCCATTTGACTGATCATACATCATATAGCATAAATGGATATGAATATCTCACTCTATAACCAAACATATTATATACATTATATGATAATGAGTTTTATCATGAGATGATAGGAAGTTTATCATGTGATGATAAAGTAATGTCAAATTAGGTTACAGTTACAAATTTTTGCAAAGGACATAAAGAGCTGTAAAGTACAGAGCACGGACAGAACCTCTTCCACAAGCAAACATGATCAGCACTAAGACTTCATGAGTGAGACTCCATGGATCGAGGAAATGTAAACTGGATTATTGACTCTAGTGCAAGTGGGAGACTGTTGGGAATATGCCCTAGAGGCAATAATAAAATGGTTTATTAAGCGTATTCACGTTTATGATAATAGTTTATTATCCATGCTATAATTGTATTAAATGGAAACATAATACATGTGTGGAATATAAACACCAGGAGTCCCTAGTGAGCCTCTACAGGACTAGTTCGTTGATCAAGAGATAGTTAGAGTTTCCTAACTATGGACTTGTTATAGTCACTTGATAACGGAGTCATATCATTAGGAGTAATGGTGTGATGGACATGACCCAAATAAAGAGTTGCAATTAATCGTGTCACAAAAGTTTTGTTGTCAACACTTTTAATATGCCAAATATAGTTTCCTTAGACCATGAGATTATATCACTCCCGTTCACTCGAGTATATCATTAGCACAACGAAAGCATGATCGGAAATATCGAAGTGACAAGGTTCACTGTCGACTTGTTAAGTCTAAAACATATAGGAGTATATGATTAATTCAAGGATTGAAATAAGATATAATATTTTGGTTTGAGAAAGTTGTTTCAAGATCGAGTGAGTTCCGGATGCATATGTCATGAGAAAGTCCATTTGACTGATCATACATCATATAGCATAAATGGATATGAATATCTCACTCTATAACCAAACATATTATATACATTATATGATAATGAGTTTTATCATGAGATGATAGGAAGTTTATCATGTGATGATAAAGTAATGTCAAATTAGGTTACAGTTACAAATTTTTGCAAAGGACATAAAGAGCTGTAAAGTACAGAGCACGGACAGAACCTCTTCCACAAGCAAACATGATCAGCACTAAGACTTCATGAGTGAGACTCCATGGGTGTTGGATCGAGGAAATGTAAACTGGATTATTGACTCTAGTGCAAGTGGGAGACTGTTGGGAATATGCCCTAGAGGCAATAATAAAATGGTTTATTAAGCGTATTCACGTTTATGATAATAGTTTATTATCCATGCTATAATTGTATTAAATGGAAACATAATACATGTGTGGAATATAAACACCAGGAGTCCCTAGTGAGCCTCTACAGGACTAGTTCGTTGATCAAGAGATAGTTAGAGTTTCCTAACTATGGACTTGTTATAGTTACTTGATAACGGAGTCATATCATTAGGAGTAATGGTGTGATGGACATGACCCAAATAAAGAGTTGCAATTAATCGTGTCACAAAAGTTTTGTTGTCAACACTTTTAATATGCCAAATATAGTTTCCTTAGACCATGAGATTATATCACTCCCGTTCACTCGAGGAATGCTTTGTGGACATCAAACGTCACTTCGTAACTGGATGATTATAAAGGTGGCTTTTAGGTATCTCCGATGGTGGGTTGTTGGGTGATATGAATCGAGAGTGGGATTTGTCCCTCCATGTGACGGAGAAGATATCTCCAGGCCTTCTCGGTAATATAGCATCAAAAGTCTGCGGACATGTGATTAGGTGGTAATCACGAGGATCCTATATTATGGACGAGTAAAGAGAACTTGCCGGTAACGAGATTAAACTAGACATGGGGATGTCAACGATTATATCTCGGGCAAGTAAAATATCGTGAGACAAAGGGAATCATATATGAGATTAATTGAATATCCGGCATCGTGTTTCAATCGAGAAAAAGGTTTTTGTTGAGTGTATAGGAATTAATATGGGCATCCCGGTCCCGCTATTAATTGTTGATATGATCATGTCTATGCATTCTCGAACCCGTAGGGTCACACACTTAACGTTCCGATGAAATTAGGTTTTGCAATGAATTAAATGATGAAATGAACGAATGGTGATTCGGAGTCTCGGATGGGATCCCGGACGGCACGAGAGGTTCCAGAGGAGTCCGGAGAATAAGATTCATATATGGAAAGTGGTTTCCGGAGGTTTCGGAAAAGTTCCGGAAATTATTTACAGGGTACCGGAAGGTTCCGAAATGTTCTAGAAGGTTATAGAAGTGGGACCACCATATTGTATGGTCCCACATGGACCAAAGGGGTGCATCCACCACATGGTGTGCCGCACCACCCATTGGCCCACATGGGCAATGCGGCTAGGAAAGGGGGGGGAACCCACTCCTAGTTGGACTAGGAGTTAGGCCTCCACCCCTTTAGGAAAGGGGCCCAAGGAGGAGTCCTAGTTGGACTCCAACTTGGGGGGCAAGCAAGGGGGCCGGCCGGACCCTGCCCTAACCCTAGCCCGGCCACCTATAAAAGGGAGGGAGGGGAGGGGTGTGGCACACCAAGGAGCCCCCCAAGCTAGCCGCACCCCCTCCACCCAAAACCCTAGCCGCGCCACCCCTTACCCGAAGGGCTGCCGCCGCCTCTCCTCAACACCCTAGCCGCACCCCTCTCTTTAAGAGGGCTGCGCCATCTCCTTCTCTCCCTCTCCTCTTGCTTGGCTTGGCGAAGCCCTACTCGCGGAGATCGTCATCATCACCGGCACTACCGTCGTGCTGTTGAGATCATCAAGGCCACGTCCTCTCGCTTGCGGGATCAAGGAGTTGACGTCTTCATCGAGCCGTACGTGTGGACGCCGCGGAGGTGCTGCCCGTTGCTGCACTTCACCGGATTGGATCTCGAGGATAATACATCTCCTCGCGACTAGACGAGTCTAGTTGCGGGGACCGACTAGCCAACCCCTGCACCGACAAAATGCGTTTGTTGATCTTCAAGGGTAAGAGATTGGATCTCGCCTTCGCTATCTTCATCTAGTAGATCTAGATCCGTGGGGTTTATTCCGCTTGCCGCATAGAATTTTTTTTGTTTTCCATGCTGCGACCCCATCACATCGCTCTCAACCTTGTCCTCCACGCTAACGTGCCCCCTCTCGCTGGACGCACCGTCGAACAACTCCTGCCGGGAGATCACCTCCCCTGTCACTACCGGTGAAAGCTGCACCTGCACTTCCTTCGCAATTGCCTCGCAGTCCAAAGAGGGAGCAACCCCTCAACCCTCCTGTCGATGGGAGAGCCCGACATCATGCTAGAAAGCTCATGGAAGAGCTCCCCCAACGGACTGGTCGCATTTCTAGGGGAGGAGCAACCAAAATCTCGAGATCACCGTCCGTACAACCAACACCGATCTCAGCCGTTGGAGGAGTTGTAGTCGTCTGCACCAAAGCCGACGTCCTGGAGAACCTCTCAAGCGCAACCTCAGCCCACTCCAGCCAGCTCTGCAGTCGCTGCAACAAGCCCTGCACTGACGCCATCCTCCTAAGCTCGGACGCGGCCATCTCCTCTAGCTGATACGCGAGCTCGGTCATCTTCTCCGGAGTACGGGCGAGGTAGGAGGCGGTGTGATACGTCTCTGACGTATCTATAATTTTTTATGTTCCATGCTTGGTTATATATCAGTGCCCCATGTTTTTATAATGTTTTATATCATTTTGGCATGGTTTATGGAACTAACCTATTAAGAAGATGCCCAGTGCCAGTTCTTGTTTTCTGTTGTCTTTTTGTTTCAGAAAAGTTGTATAGGAAATATTCTCGGAATCCGCTGAAAATGTACAGGAATTATTTCCAAGCAGAAACAAACACGGAGCCAGAAGGATGCCCGGAGGGGGAGGCCACAGCCTCCAGATGCACCCCAGGCGCGGCCCACCCCTTGGCCGCACCTGGGCCCCACCTAGCCGGCTCCTTCGCCTCCTCGATTCACCCCTTCGCCTATAAATTCGTGTTCGACCCGAAAACCCTAAGTACCATATTTTACAGAAGACGTCCGAAGCCGCCGCCATCACCAACCCTAGTTCGGGAGGATTCTGCAGCTCTTCCCGACACCCTGCCGGAGAGGGGAATCGACACCGGAGGCATCTACACCACCATGCCTTCCTCCGGAGTGATGCGTGAGTAGTCCACCACGGGACTACGGGTCCATAGCAGTAGCTACATGGTTGTCTCTCCTCCTTGTACTCCATTGGTTAGATCTGGTGAGCTGCCTATCATGATCAAGATCATATTATCTATAACTGCTACATGATTGTGTTTGCATGGATCCGATGAATTGTGGAAATCATTACTTTTGTTTATCTATGTGTTATGATTTATCTATGATCTTGCATGCTCTCCGATGCTAGTGCATGCTTTGGCCAAGTAATTGTTAGTGTCTTCAGAGAGGGTATTTATGCTACATAGTGGGTTCATGCCTCTTTTTGGCTGAGCTCGGGTTGAAGGAAACGATCAAGACTAAAGATGTGCTGTTGCCACTAGGGAGAAAACAATGGTGTGATTTCCTTGTGTTATTTATATTGCTTACATTATACACTTTGCTTATTGCAATGATCTGTTGCTTGCAACTTAATACTTCTGGGTGACATGCTGGATACCGATCCCGGGGTGGATTATTACTCATAGACGCAGTTAGATAACGGTCTATGTATTTTGACGTAATGCCCATATAGATGAAACGGTGAACTATATTGTTTTATGATAGCATTGTTGTGCGCCCACAATTCTGTCGATTGCCATGCTGTAATTTGTTTACCCATCATGTATATCTTTTGGAGAGACACCGCTAGTGAACTGTGGACCCCGGTCCTATTTTCCTACATTGTTTACAACCGTTCTAATAGTTTTTCATCGTCATTTCCTCGCTGCTCATATTTCACTCTCATCATATTTTACATCTGCACAATTAATCCTTTGTGTTCGGCAAGCCGGGGAGATTGACAACCTCTCTGTTTCGTTGGGGCAAAGTACTTGTTTGTGATTGTGTGCAGGTACGCGTTAATCTACAAGCGTCAGAGTAGACTGACACCTCGCTAAGCCTTGTCCAAGTCCTACTGGATCTGACAACCTTGGTTTTGTAATCAAGGGAAACTATTGCTTTGCTGCATCATACCTTCCTCTTGGGGTTCCCCAGCGAACGTGTGATCCACGTCATAAATCTCTTTTTCTGGCACCGTTGCCGGGGATTTGAAGAAGACTTCTCGAACTACCAATTCTCCCAGCAACAGCTCTTTTTCTGGCGCCATTGGGGACTTGGAAGCTTCATCTAGGGGAGTTTCACACATCCTTTCACTTTACTTTTTTATTGTCTTGCTTGGTATATTCTTTATTAGTCTTGTTTTGCCTTTCGTTTGCTCTAAAACTGAAAAACACAAAAAATAAAAAATTCCAGCACCTTGTTTAATTTAGTTTTACCTTGTTATCATGACTAGTTCGCCGGATATGACATCCTTGGGAGAGATTCTTACTTTTGAACAAAAGGTTGGAGAGAGTTTTAAAAATGCTTGGGAAAGAATTTCAGAAACTTACAAGAAAATGCAGCCCAGAATTGAATTTGGAGTTCTCCTAGAAATTTGCTAGTTTGGTCTTACATCTGTGTATCAACACGCTTTAGATGTTATGGTAGGAGAAAGCTTCTCTGAATATGATGCAATTAAGGCTGTTAGAATTGTAAATGGGCTAGCTATTTTTCCCTATGATGGATAAAACTGATAAGGTTATTGGAAAATTAGATAAGATGGAGAAAACTCTAAATGATCTTGCCATAAATGAAAAAGAGAGCGCTTCAGAAGTTAAGCAACCCCTTGCTATAATGAAAAATGATTGGGAACCTTTTATTAAAATAGAAATTGATCACCAAAACTTTCTAGCTTATTGTGATATAGGTTCCACTGCTTCAATCATGCCAAAAATGGTGTATGATTCTCTTACTTATAAGAATATGATAGATTACCCATTTTATCATTCTCATGCTAATGGAACTATTTCTAAGATTTTGGGGAGAGATAATGGAATCCTTGTTGTTTTCCGAAATAAAATGTTCCCCATTGACTTTATTATCTTAGAAAAATTCCAAGGGAATATAGTTTTAGGGAGGCCTTTCCTTAAGGCTGCTGAGTGCTTTATTAATGTTAAGTATGGATTTATGAAGCTCAATTCTTCCATTAATCAAAAAATGTTTTTCCCTTGCAAGGTGAATGATTAGCTTATTGAAGGAGGTAATGATTTTGATACCGAGGATGTTGATCCTTATAAAACTTGAATTTGCCCTTTTTGCCTAGCTAAAAGGCGTTAAAGAAAAGCGCTTATGGGAGGCAACCCATTTTATTTTTACCTTATGTTTCTTTTTGGTTCTTTGAGTTTGGGTGATGTTACTTCTGTAACAACTCCCTTGTATCTTTTTGTTTTGGTTTTTGGTGGCAAGAATAGCCTCTAAAGAGAGAAAGACTAATTGGTGAGTTTGCTGTCCAGAAAAAGATTGCTGTTCTTCACTGTTCGACAACCAAAAAATCACAGAATGTCATCTGTGTTTGCAACTTTTTGACAGCAAGCATCAGGGTTTTTTCTACCTTTCTCTACGCTTAAGTTTTTTGATTTGAGGTCCAGAAGTGTCCCGAAAAAATTCATCTTTATAGTCTGTTCTGTTTTGACAGATTTTGTCTTTAGTTTTGCATTGCTTCTTTCATGGTCAAAGTGAAGTTTTTTCAAAGCTAGAGCTTTACTTAGACCTTTGTGACAGTAGCTAATATTTTTACAAAATAAGTTTATGATATGTGCTTTGGAATTGAAGGAATATATTGTTTTTGTGGACTAACCCCTCTAATGAAGCTGCTATAAGTTTTGCATGAAGGAAGTTTTCAAGTATCCAAGTGCGAGGTGATGAAGGAAGATCAAGAAGGGATAAAAGCCTAAGCTTGGAGAGGCTTCCCCATGGATCTTCCTCTGAAATATTCAAGAAGTCACAAGCGTATAATCTTGGGGGATGCCCAAGACATCCCCTTCTTCATTGACAATCATCGGTTTCTCTCATGGTACTATTTTTTTATTCCTTTACACATTATGTGATGTTCTTGGAGCGTCAGTTTGTTTTTTCTTTCAGTTTGTTAGTGTTTTGTTCTCTGGTCTTTGTAATAAATTGGATCCATGTATGCTTGTTTGGGAGAGAGACACGCTCCGCTTTTTCGTATACACTCCTGTTCTTCACTTATATGTGTTGAGTGTTTAGCTTTTGTTATTTTTGCTTCTAGCTCTTGTTTTCAAGCATCTCTTGTTCAGAGTTTGTTAGCTTTTGTAGTTACGAAGTAATTCTCTTATGGTTTCACCCTTTTAGTTTTGTTTCAAATAAGTTGATTGGTGTTTGGTTGAATGGAAATTATCATGTAGGAAGTGTGAAAAGTGCTGCTTAATCTTGTAGATCATTGTCTTGAATCTTTGATACTTGGCAATTGTTTAGAGATATGAAGTACATTAATGCTTAAGCTTTTGGATCATCTAGTAAGAATAGATTAGTAAAGAACTGTTGTAAAGCTTTAAAATTGTGGTGCTTGTCCTGCTTGGTAGCTCTCAAAGTCTAGATATTCTTTTTGCAAAGAGTTGGTTTGGCTAACAAGGTAGACGGTGTGAAGTCTAGTGGTTATGCATGATGTATATCTGTAGTCATTCATTGAACCAAGTTGATGTTATGTGTTTTCTTGATATCCTGCTAAGCCCAAAAATTCCGTACTGAGAGGGAATACTTCTCGTGCATCCAAATCCCTGAGCCAAATATCTTTGCCATTTGTGTCCACCATACCTACCTACATGTCGTATTTCCTTGCCACTCCAAGTAAAATTTTCATGTGCTATCTTTAAAACTTTCAAAATTCTCCTTTTTGTGCCTCTGTTTTTAAGCTCATGAAGAAGCAGTAGGAAGCTAGACATAACCTGTGACAAGCAAGGTCATTTCCCCCCTTTTCACCCGGTGTTGATGGTTTACGTCCTCACTTGAATTTGCCGAGAGCGGCTTAAGCAAAATATAAATATAACCCACCATTCTCCTCCGCACAATGCAAACCTGAGAAATCAGTCAAACATTGGTTAGTGGTGAAACCAAGAAGAACGAGGAGTGACCTCATTCCTCTAAGAACCAGCCGTTCTCAAAAGTCTAAAAGGCTTGCTTGAAATGGGGGACTAGCTAGTTTCTTTACTGTGAAGTCGTTGATGAAAGCATGCATATCTCAAAATTGTTTTACTTCTGTCAAAAAAAATAAAAAAATAAAAAGCTCTAGCACATGATTAATCTCTGCTTCCCTCTGCGAAGGGCCTTTCTTTTACTTTGTCAGTCTTCCTCTTCCTTCTTTACCCCTCAAGCAATCACTTAGTGTCAACTTTGGTTCAAGTTTTACTTCATGTTATCTTTATGTATAACCGTGAAAACTTTGTATTGACTTTATCTTGAGATAAATATGTTGCAAGTTGAAGCTTTTTGCTGAAAACTTAAATCTTCCATTGTGTTGGCCAAGCTCCTTTGCCGGAATAATATTGCTTTGTGAGATATCAGTCATTGTCAAGTGTTATACTTTCAAATCTCCAAAGTACTCTTTTTAGTAAATTATTGCTTAGATGTTACACCTGGTTAGTTATTGTTTGTTTCATTCAATGAACCATTGTTTTGGATCAATGCATTCAGTTCATATGCTTTACATGATTACTTGATCAAGATTGTGTTGGTAGCATGTCACTTCAAAAATTATTTTGTAATCACTTACCTACTCGAGGACGAGCAGGAGTTAAGCTTGGGGATGCTGATACGTTTCCGACGTATCTATAATTTTTTATGTTCCATGCTTGATTATATATCAGTGTCACATGTTTTTATAATGTTTTAATATTATTTTGGCATGATTTATGGAACTAACCTATTAACAAGATGCCCAGTGTCAGTTCCTGTTTTCTGCTGTCTTTTTGTTTCAGAAAAGTTGTACAGGAAATATTCTCGGAATCCGCTGAAAATTTACAGAAATTATTTCCAAGCAGAAACAAAGACGGAGCTAGAAGGACGCCCGGAGGTGGAGGCCACAGCCTCCAGACCCCCCTCACCCCAGGCGCAACCCAACCCTTGGCCATGCCTGGGCCCCACCTGGTCGGCTCCTTCGCCTCCTCCAGTCACCCCTTTGCCTATAAATTCGTCCTCGACCCGAAAACCCTAAGTACACGATCATATTTTCCATAAGACGTCCGAGGCCGCCGCCATCGCCAAACCTAGTTCGGGAGGGTTCTGCATCTCTTCCCGGCACTCTGCCGGAGAGGGGAATCGACACCGGAGGCATCTACACCACCATGCCTGCCTCCGGAGTGATGCGTGAGTAGTCCACCATGGTACTACGGGTCCATAGCAGTAGCTAGATGGCTGTCTCTCCTCCTTGTACTCCATTACTTATATCTTGTGAGCTTCCTATCATGATGAAGATCATATTATTTGTAACTACTACATGATTGTGTTTGCATGGATCCGATGAATTATGGAAATCATTACTTTTGTTCATCTATGTGTTATGTTTTATCTATGATCTTGCATGCTCTCCGATGCTAGTGGATGCTTTGGCCAAGTAATTGTTACTGTCTTCAGAGAGGGTATGCTAGATAGTGGGTTCATGCCTCCTTATGTCTAAGCTCGGGTTGACAGAAACGATCAAGACTAAAGATGTGCTGTTGCCACTAGTGAGAAAACAACGGTGTTATTTACATTGCTTACATTATACACTTTGCTTATTGCAATGATTTGTTGTTTGCAACTTAATACTTCTGGGTGACATGCTGGATAGCGATCCCGGGGTGGATTATTAGTCATAGACGCAGTTGGATAACGGTTTATGTATTTTGACGTAATGCCCATATTAGATGAAACGGTGAACTATATTGTTTTATGATAGCATTGTTGTGCGCCTACAATTCTGTCAATTGCCATGCTGTAATTTGTTTACCCATCATGTATATCTTTTGGAGATACGCCGCTAGTGAACTGTGGACCCCGGTCCTATTTTCCTACATTGTTTACAACCGTTCTAATTGCTTTTCATCATCATTTTCTCGCTGGTCATATTTCACTCTCATCATATTTTACATCTGCACAATTAATCCTTTGTGTTCGGCAAGCTGGAGAGATTGACAACCTCTCTGTTTCTTTGGGGTTCCCCAGCGAACATGTGATCCATGTCATCACGGTGGTGAGAGCAACGATCCCGGCCATCCTCTCACCGTCAAAGTTGACCAGAACCTCCCTCGCGTTGTAGCGCTCCTTGTTTGCCAGCACCTCCGGCGCCGCGGTGACTAAAACCTCATCTTCCAGCGGCCTCCCGGACAGGTCGCCGCGGACTGGTGCCATGAGCACCTGCGCGAATGAGCATTGTGACAATGTTAGTGTTGAGTCGTGCCGAGGTGGACCGGGCGGAGCAGGGGCGGGTGGAGGAACGCAGCTCCTGGCGAGGTGCCCCGATCTTCCGCAGCTCCAACACGCGCGCGGCTCACGACAGTCAATGGCACGATGCTTGCGTGAAAGACAGCGCAGACACTTACCCCACATCCGTCGCAAGAAGGCAGCGTGCCCGACCTGGCTGGCATCCATCGAAGGCACCGGACGCGGTTTGGCATAATGGCCGGTGCGGCGGGAGTCCCGTCGCCACCAATGCGCCGGTCGCACGGGGCTCCAAGCCCCCTCCTCATCGATGGTCTTGATGGCGCTGTCCTGCCAGAAATCCCGCTAGGGAACGCGACGGGAGGGGGGGGGAGTGGCGCCGATCCAAGCCCACCCCGACAAGGAGGACAAGCTCCCACTCACCCAGCCCACGCGGGAGTTAATGCGGCGTGGCTGCCCCACCGGCAGCGTCCCCCGCGGAAGAGGAGGCAGGCGGTCTCCCGGGGAGCATAGCTGTCGATCATGAGCAGATCCAGCGGATCCCTCCCCCTCCGCAGCAATGGAGGCCAGCTGAACCAGCGGGGACTCCTCGAGCTCCCTCTCCTCCAATCCAGCAGGGAAGCTGGCACCTCGGCTACCTCCGGCCCCTCCGCTTCAGGGCAGTCCGCCCACATGAACGGGCACGACGATGAGGAGAGGGTGTGAGGCTTAGGCGTGGTGGTGGGAGTGGCAGGTGGGGCGCTGACGGCGGCCGGAGTGGCCTCCGCCCGCGTCGCCTTGACGGGGTCGGGAGCGAGGCTCATTTTTTCCCACATGAACAAGGTTTTTGGAGGGTTCTCAGGACATGAAACAAAAGAACTTAGCGATGATGATGCCCGCTAATCGAAACTGTTATTTATGGCAGGTGTTTAGATATAAGATCTTTATTTATTTGGCGATCTTGGCTTTACATTCTAGGATTGCTACGAAAAGGGGAACCAGATGTAAAGCATGTTGGGAATATGCCCTAGAGGCAATAATAAAATGGTTTATTAGCATATTCATGTTTATGATAATAGTTTATAATCCATGCTATAATTGTATTAAATGGAAACATAATACATGTGTGGAATATAAACACCAGGAGTCCCTAGTGAGCCTCTACAGGACTGGTTCGTTGATCAAGAGATGGTTAGAGTTTCCTAACGATGGAGTTGTTATAGTCACTTGATAACGGAGTCACGTCATTGGCAGAATGACTTGATGGACATGACCCAAATAATAAAGAATTACAATTAATCGTGTGACAGAGTTTCGTTGTCAACACTTTTAATATGAAGTATAGTTTCCTTAGACCATGAGATTATATCACTCATGTTCACCGGAGGAATACTTTGTGGACATCAAACGTCACTTTGTAACTGGGTGATTATAAAGGTGGCTTTCAGGTATCTCCGACGGTGGGTTGTTGGGTGATATGAATCAAGAGTGGGATTTGTCCCTCCATGTGACGGAGAAGATATCTCCATGCCTTCTTGGTGATATAGCATCAAAAGTCTGCATACATGTGATTAGGTTGTAATCACGGAGATCCTATATTATGGACGAGTAAAGAGAACTTGCCGGTAACGAGATTAAACTAGACATGGGGATGTCGACGATTAAATCTCGGGCAAGTAAAATATCGTGAGACAAAGGGAATCGCATATGAAATTAATTGAATCTACGGCATCGTGGTTCAATCGAGAAAGAGTTTCGTTCAGTGTATAGGAATTGATATGGGCATCCCGGTCCCGCTATTAATTATTGATATGATCATGTCTATGCATTCCTGAACCCGTAGGGTCACACACTTAACGCTCCGATGAAATTAGGTTTTGCGATGAATTAAATGATGAAATGAACGAATGGTGATTCGGAGTCCCGGATAAGATCACGGACATCACGAGGAGTTCCGGAGGAGTCCGGAGAATAAGATTCATATAAGGAAAGTGGTTTCCAGAGGTATCGAAAAAGTTCCGGGATATTAAATTAGGGTACCGGAAGGTTTCGGAATGTTCTAAAAGGGTCTAGAAGTAAGGTCCATATTATATGGGTCCCACATGGACTAAGGGGGTGGTGCAGCAGACCTAATGGGCCAGCCGCACCAAACCCCAACCCAGTCGACCAAGTCCTAGTTGGACTAGGCTTGGCCGCACCCCACAAGGAAGGGGGGGGGGGCGAACCCTAGAGGGACACGGCTTGGCTTAGGGGCCGAGCAACCCCAGCCGGCCCGCCCTAGGGCTTGACCCTCCACCTATATATATGGGGCAAGGGGGGTGCGGCATACACCCAATGGAGGCCACCCATAGGCTGCTGCCCCAAGCACCCTAGCCGCACCCCCCACTGAACCCTAACCCTAGCCGCACCCCTCTCCCTGAAGGGCTGCCGCCACCTCCACCTCCACCATAGCCGCACCACCCCTATGCCATAGGGCTGTTGCGCCTTCTCCACTTCCTCTCCTCTTGCTTGGCTTGGCGAAGCCCTGCTCGTGGAGATCGTCATCATCACCAACACAACCGTCGTGTTGCTGAGATCACCAAGGCCACGTCTACCTCGCTTGCGGGATCAAGGAGTAGACGTATTCATCAAGCTGTATGTGTGGATACCGCGGAGGTGCTGCCCGTTGCTGCACTTCATCGGATTGGATCTCGAGGATAATACATCTCCTCGCGACTAGACGAGTCTAGTTGCGGGGATCGACAGACCAACCCCTGCACCGACAAAATGCGTTTGATCGTTCTTCAAGGGTATGAGATTGGATCTTCTTCTCTCTATCTTCATCTAGTAGATCTAGATCCTTGGGGTTTATTCCGCTTGATGCGTAGGAAATTTTTTTGTTTTCTATGCTGCGACCCGTTCAGTGGTATCAGAGCCTAGATCTATTCGTAGATGTTGGTGCGATTAGAACACAAGGAGTTGTGGGCATTGATATTCTATGTTGCTACCTTGTAGCGTGCACTTTGCATCTTTGCGGTATTATGAGATTGAAGCGGCCCGGACCAACCTTACTCGTCCACGCACGAGAGACCGGTTCCACGACTGACATGCAACTTGTATTGCATAAGTGGTTGGCGGGTGTCTGTTTCTCTTGCTTTAGTGAGGGTGCAATTTTCAATGGAAGGCCTTTCAAAAGGATGAGTAAATAAGCAACTATTATATCATCGTTGTGGTTTTGCGTAGATTAGAACGGTTCTATCTTGTTGACCCAAGCCACGTAAAAATTGCATAAACAAAGTAGAGGACGTCTAACTTGTTTTTGTAGGGATCATGTGATGTGGTATGGCCAATATGTGATTTGTGATAATGTATGCAATGATCATGTTTGTAATATTTCGCGACTTGCATGTCGACGAGTACGGTAACAGGCAGGAGCCATTTGGTTGTCTATTATGTTATGTGACCTGTGATACCCACAAGTATAGGGGATCGTTGAAGTCTTCGATGTGTAAGTATATTATCGATCCCACGAGGAGTAGAAGGTATAAGTATTTATCCTTTCAAATAAGAGTGCCACTTCCCTTATTATCTATGCACTAGACAAACTAAAATGATTAAATGATGCAAGTGTTTTTGGGTTTTTGGTGTATAGATTGCAAGAAAGTAAAATGCTAAGATAGCAATATGACAAGTGAAAGCTCTTAAAGAGAGAAAGCCCAATCCTCTATGCAGCAAGAGGACAAGCTCAAGTGTGTGTTTCTTATAGGTGGAGAGAGTTCCCAAGGGCTACTTATACTTCATGGCATAAATATTTCTAGAACAACAAGGTAAACATTTTGTCAAGTTTTAATCTTCTTTGGACGGAGCCATAATTCGGAATAGCTAATAAATAAACTACACCTCTTATGATGGATCAAGGTGCCAAGTAAATGACTACACAAGGGTTATTAAGACATAAATTCCCACCATAGCATTAATCTTTAAGGTCCCCGATACTAATACCCCATAAAGTAACTTCATAACTTGGTCTTAGGTTTACATGCCCCCCTAAGACCTCCTCAATTCATTACATCATAGTGTTCTCCTATGAGCCCATATAGGTGAAGTGATATGCAGTCGATGTTCGCACAACACCATCATAGAATTACATCAAAGATAAAAACTAGACAAGATACCAACACATGTTATATAAAAATCATTGCCAATTCATCCTATGCCCCCAGGAACATGAGAGAACTACTCACAACGCCAAGACATGATATGATTTAGTGGTACAAGTGATACAACACAATCTGAAACTATGATCTCCCCACAAAACAATGACAAGTAGCAATTCACAAACATGTAAAATAGCACTTAGACAATGGCTAGGGATCAACCAATCTCAAACTATGAGGGGGATGAAGTGGATCACGAAGATGGTGATGGAGATGGTGCTGGTCTTGGCGGTGGTGTTGATGGAGACTCCGGAGGGGGAATGGAGAAGACCTCCAGAGGTGATTCCGGCGGCGTTTCCCCCCTCCGATCTTCTCCGGCGGCAGCCTTTCTGTCTCTCTGTTTCTGATTTTGTGTTTCTCCGCCGCCTCCCTCTAGAAAACATCGGGGGACCTTTTATATAGGCGTTTTTAGGTCACGAGGATGCTTCTGGGCGAAGGATCGATGCAAACGGGGCCACGAGGGCCAAATTGGATGGGCCCACGTGGCCTGGTACTGTAGCCACATGGGACCCCCCTCTTTTGGTCCTCCGGCCTCCGTTCATTGACTTCTTTCGCTCCTAAATCTTCTCCTTCCAAAATAATGACTCTCCTAAATTTATAGCTCATTATGACGTCGTTAAGGTCCTGAAACAAATAAATAAAGAAATAGGGGTTTTCTGCCTGCGCAGGATTAATTCCATATAAAGGGGAAATCATTATAAATTACCAAAAATCATTAAATAACAGTAATATACCCCTTATATGATGCAAATATGAATGAAATATAACTATTATAGAGTTCATGTATGCATTTTAGATGCATCAACCTGCGTGTCATTGAATCACCATGTAATTGTTTTACTTTATCGCTAAGAGTAGCAATAGTTGTAGTTACAATAGTTGGTGGACAACCATGGTGATGGCGCCACGATGATGGAGATGCCGGAGATGGAGATCATGCCGGTGCTTTGGAGATGGAGATCAAAGGCACAAGAAGAAAGGCCATATCATATCACAATTTTGAATTGCATGTGATGTTAATCCTTTTATGCACCTTATTGCTTGCTTAGATGTGATCACGACGGTAGCATGATAAGGTGATCTCTCACGTTAATATCAAGATAATTAAGTGTTCTCCCCTAGTATGCACCGTTGCGAAAGTTCGTCGTTTTGAAGCATCACGTGATGATCGGGTGTGATAGATTCAACGTCCACAGTCAACGGGTGTAAGCCAGTTTACACATGCTTGAAATACTACGGTAGATCTTGACGGTCCTAGCATGTACAGACATGGCCTCGGGAACACGGAACCGAAAGGTTAAACACGAGTCATATGAATGATATGATCAACACTGAGTTATTCACCATTGAAGCTACATCATCTCACGTGATGATCGGTTGTGGTGTAGTGGATTTGGATTGTGTGTCACTAAACAACCATAGAGATGTTAAGTTTAGTGGGAGTTCATGTAGTAATTTGATTAAGATGAACTAAAATTATCATAAACAAAAGTCCTAAGAAAATCTCTTTGCAAAATCCTTGTAGATCATGGGTGACTACGGAAAGATGTTCCTATCTGAGGAGCTGCGTGTGGATGGGGCGAACTTTGCTACTTGGTTCATGCGTCTGAGAGAAACCCTTTATGAAAATCATGAGCTCTACGTGATAGATGAACCTTTAGAAGATTGCCCAGATGTTACTGCAGACTATGAAGGGTACATGTAATGGTACGAGCAACAGACCATCTACTTGAAAGTCCAGTGGTTGGTGCGCACCTTCATGAACATTGACCTTGGCAACCAATTTGAGAACTTGAGCACAATGGAGATTGTCAATGAGCTTAAGAGTAGGTTCATAGCGCAAGTTAGAGTTGCAAGGTTCGAGGTTCTAGATGAATTTATTTCAACTAAGATGGAAGAAAACACTTGCTTGGAACAACACCAGAGTAAGATGCATAGGCTGTATTATACTCTGGTGGATGTTTGGAACTACGAGATGACTGACAAATTGGCGATAGATGGGGTGTTGCGATCGCTTCCTCCCATCTTCAAGAATTATGTCAGAGACTATGTCAAGAGAGGAGATTCGATCACCTTCTGTGAGTTTGTGTCTCGGCTGCGTCATGTCAAAGTAGAGCCCATAGCAGGAGAAGTACTCAATGCAGAAGGTATACTTTGATATACAAGTTATAAATGTTTAATGTCCCATTTACACTTATGGTGTGAGCTAAGTATTTGATACTTGTGCTGTTTTGTGAAAACAGGGCCTGCCGTTTGAGAAGTGCTTGGAGGGACTGAGTGGATCTCGCGGAAAGAAGGCAATCAAGGAGTTGATGCTGGCGACATTCTACTTCTACATTTATCGTTTTAATTAGAGGATTTGAATAAGTTTTGTAATCGAATTAAGTGTGATCTTTAAATTAGTGTGTCTCGATTTGTGAGATGGTCATTCATGTTAAAGACAAGTGGTTGTTCTATTTTCATGAGTAATCCTTTTTGGTGATCACGTTTCGATTATGAGATTATTGTCCTTTGTTTGATTTAAACGATGATTAGTTAAACATTTGTAAAATGTGAAACATACTAAAATATCCAAAACTTGATGATGAGATTTGTTTTAATTGTACTATAGTGTTGAGGAGCATTTGGATGCGCATCACTAAGTAGTGTGATTAAAATGCCATTTTCTGAAAATGCCATGAGTAGCTGAAAATAAACACAAGTGTTGGTTGAATCTTTTCACTGAATAAGAGACATCATTTTTTTTATGTGTTTCATCATGGATGAGTGAATAGATGTATTCATTCAAGTTATGATGAGACCATATTATCTTTGGAAGTAAAGGATATTAAGTTAACAAGATAATTGAGTCTTTTCGATTTGATCAAAAGAGATGAAATATTTGAGTTATTGTTTAGTATGCAGACTTGTGACAAGTGTTATCACAAATTGCAATATTTAGAGTTTATTCAAAAGTGTTTTGATAAAACCTAAAGTATTGTAGTCACATTATATTTGATATTGTATGGTCATAAAGATGGGATTTAGAAATAAGGTTTTGTTTATATCATTTAGATTTATTTTGATAAACACTCCGTTTTAGAAATAAGGATCTATGTTTGATTCGCATATATTTTTCATATGAGTTATGAGAAAAGGAAGTTTAAATGATTATGAGATAATTAGAGACTGTTGCGAACCATGTTGTAGTATATTCATAAGTGTGACTATGAATAAGATTCCAGAATATGAGACTAAAAAGAGCAAATCAACTTGTTGGTTGTGCTAAAAGTTTTAGTGGTTTATCGTGAAAAGAGTTTCGTTGATAAAGAGGATTGATGGAATGAAGAGACTTAAATCAAGATGGTTGATCTTGCTTTTGATTATCAAGTGGCACATTTTGAAAGTGCATTAATGTTTTAGACTTGATATTTAAAAGAAGAAATTAATGATAATGATCATTGAATTTCGAGTTAAGTTTTCCTGAGAGAAGTAGGATTCAAGAATATTGTATTTTATCATGTTACAAAATAATATTCATGATTTACTTGTCATGTTTGAGAAACAAGACCTACCTACGAAGCTACAAAGAAGAAATAGAAGCCTTAAATACGAAAGTGACTAAGAGTCATCCTATGTTAAGTTTAAATCGCAAAAGTAACTGTTACTTGATTTCGTGAAAACGTTGTTTCACATATTTAGTTTGCAAAGAGGTTTGTATAGAATAAATAAAACTTAAAGCTAGCAAGGTACTGGCGTTTCGTATATGAGTTCTCGAATTTTAAGAGTTAAGAATTTTAGAGGAGTCCAAAATATCGAGAAAGTATATAAGAAACTGAGTGGGATCTAATTAACATATGTGGTGACATATATTAAGTTAGAGCAGAAACTATTTTCCATGATCAAAATATGTGGAGACATATGTTTGAGTGGGAGTTGTTTAATCATAGTCAAATATAGAGATAACATATTTCTGAGTGGGAGCAAAAGTGGTTTCACAATTTAATATGTGTATGGTGTATATTTGAGTGGGAGTTTAGAACATCTTGTTTGAGTGAAATGGATATTTCATGAATGTTGTAAATATTGTCATGGACCAATGCATAACTTGTGAAGTTAGTTTGAACATCAAATATCCACGGAGATGGATGTATCTATGGTGGATAGATATGTTTGATAAACATTATGTCAGGATGTTTTAACCTAAGTAAGATTTTGAAGGTGTTCAAAATAAAACAAGAGAAGAAAGGTTCATCTGCTTGTAAGAAATAGGTGAAACATTGAGTTGATAACTCAGTACAAAATTGATGGTTGGAGGATATGTTGGTATTCACCATGAATGGTTCATAGGTCTAAACATATAAGAACCATGTGTTTGTATTTGACGATATGTGACCCAAGTTCTTAGTTGGAAGAACATTTTAAATGAGGAGTCATTTTTCATGAAGTTGAGATGAATTTAGAAAGTGGTAGACTTGGTTGAAGTCATAAAACCAAACTAAATTGGAGATCTCTTAAAATCAGGAGCACAACGAAAGCATGATCGGAAATATCGAAGTGACAAGGGTTCACTGTCGATTTGTTAAGTCTACAACATATAGGAGTATATGATTAATTCAAGGATTAAATAGATATAATATTTTGGTTTGAGAAAAGTTGTTTCAAGATTGAGTGAGTTCCGGATGCACATGCTATGTGAAAGTCCTTTTGACTGATGATACGTCATGTAGGCATAAAGGGATACAAATATCTCACTCTATAACCAAACATATTATATTCATCATATGATGATGAGTTCTGTCATGGGATGATAAGAAGTTTATCATGTGATGATAAAGTAATGTCAAGTTAGGTGGCAGTTACAATTTTGCAAAGGACATAAAGAACTGTATAGTACAGAGCACGGACAGAACCTCTTCCACATGCAAACATGATCAAGCACTGAGACTTCATGAGTGAGACTCTATGAGTGTTGGATTGAGAAAAATGTAAACTATATTATTGACTCTAGTGCAAGTGGGAGACTGTTGGGAATATGCCCAAGAGGCAATAATAAAATGTTTATTAGCATATTCATGTTTATGATAATAGTTTATAATCCATGTTATAATTGTATTAAATGGAAACATAATAATGTGTGGAATATAAACACCAGGAGTCCCTAGTGAGCCTCTACAGGACTGGTTCGTTGATCAAGAGATGGTTAGAGTTTACTAACTATGGACTTGTTATAGTCACTTGATAACGGAGTCACGTCATTGGGAGAATGACTTGATGGACATGACCCAAATAATAAAGAGTTACAATTAATCGTGTCACAAAGTTTCGTTGTCAACACTTTTAATATGCCAAGTATAGTTTCCTTAGACCATGAGATTATATCACTCCCGCTCACCGGAGGAATACTTTGTGGACATCAAACGTCACTTCGTAACTGGGTGATTATAAAGGTGACTTTCAGGTATCTCCGACGGTGGGTTGTTGGGTGATATGAATCAAGAGTGGGATTTGTCCCTCCATGTGACGGAGAAGATATCTCCAGGCCTTCTCGGTGATATAGCATCAAAAGTCTGCAGACATGTGATTAGGTTGTAATCATGGAGATCCTATATTATGGACGAGTAAAGAGAACCTGCCGGTAACGAGATTAAACTAGACATGGGGATGTCGACGATTAAATCTCGGGCAAGTAAAATATCGTGAGACAAAGGGAATCGCATATGAGATTAATTGAATCTCCGGCATCGTGGTTCAATCGAGAAAGAGTTTCATTGGGCATCCCGGTCCCGCTATTAATTATTGATATGATCATGTCTATGCATTCCCGAACCCGTAGGGTCACACACTTAACGCTCCGATGAAATTAGGTTTTGCGATGAATTAAATGATGAAATGAACGAATGGTGATTCGGAGTCCCGGATAAGATCACGGACATCACGAGGAGTTCCGGAGGAGTCCGGAGAATAAGATTCATATAAGGAAAGTGGTTCCGGAGGTATCGGAAAAGTTCCGGGATATTAAATTAGGGTACCGGAAGGTTCTGGAATGTTCTAGAAGGGTCTAGAAGTGAGGTCCATATTATATGGGGCCCACATGGACTAAGGGGGTGGTGCAGCAGCCCTAATGGGCCAGCCGCACCAAACCCTAGCCTTGTTGGCCAAGTCCTAGTTGGACTAGGCTTGGCCGCACCCCACAAGGAAGGGGGGGGGAGGGGGGCGAACCCTAGAGGGACACGGCTTGGCTTAGGGGCCAAGCAATCCCAGCCGGCTGGCCCTACGGCTTGCCCGTCCACCTATATATATGGGGCAAGGGGGGGTGCGGCATACACCCAAAGGAGGCCATCCATAGGCTGCCGCCCCAAGCACCCTAGCCACACCCCCCACTAAACCCTAACCCTAGCCGCACCCCTCTCCCTAGAGGGCTGCCGCCACCTCCACCTCCACCATAGCCGCACCACCCCTATGCCATAGGGCTGCTGCGCCTCATCCTCTTCCTCTCCTCTTGCTTGGCTTGGCGAAGCCCTGCTCGTGGAGATCGTCATCATCACCAACACAACCGTCGTGTTGCTGAGATCATCAAGGCCACGTCTACCTCGCTTGCGGGATCAAGGAGTAGACGTCTTCATCGAGCTGTACGTGTGGATACCGCGGAGGTGCTGCCCGTTGCTGCACTTCATCGGATTGGATCTCGAGGATAATACATCTCCTCGCGACTAGACGAGTCTAGTTGCGGGGATCGACAGACCAACCCCTGCACCGACAAAACGCGTTTGATCGTTCTTCAAGGGTAAGAGATTGGATCTCCTTCTCGCTATCTTCATCTAGTAGATCTAGATCCTTGGGGTTTATTCCGCTTGTTGCGTAGGAATTTTTTTTGTTTTCTATGCTGCGATCCCTTCAAAGCAATCTATCTATGATCTGATTCTTAGGTTAGCTGCATGTTTTGGCAAGTTTTTTTATTCTTGTCCCAATTAGAACGATACATATGGATCGAGACACATGTGAATTGTTATTATTTCCTGTAAGATAAAACTGGAAGATAATTTGTCAAAAATCTTTCGACGGGTACTTGGAAGATTGTCAACATGGCTGGCCCTAGGTTTCTTGTTCGCTCGGTCCTCACCTCCCAACTAATTTATCATCTCACCTCCCTTGACCTTCTGACAGATGTCCCTAAGCGCATCTTTTCCCTCCTCCGTGCCTACCTTTTGACCGGTTTGTGATAAGGTGACTGGGGTTTAAATGCAAAGCGAATTGGGATGCCATTTGTCGCCCTACGAAGCATGGTGGCCTTGGATTTTTACACCTTGAGAAGTCCGCCTCCGCCCTTAGGGTCCGACGAATTTGACTCCGTTGGGTTGACGACACGAAAGATTGGATTAAACTTGGGAACCCTTACAATAACCATGGTAGGGATCTTTTCGCGGCGACTATGATGGTTACTATTGGAGACGGTGGAAAAGCTCTCATTGGAAATCCTATTGGTCACATGGACAACGGCCTATGCATTATTGAAAACCCCTAAAACCTTCTTCTTGAAGTGACCAATCTTCTGCCTCGTTTCAAAAAAAATCATGTAAAGTCCGTACATGTTTTATAACATACCTACTGATCAACCTCATATAACATACATACTGATCAACCTCATATATAGGCGGCGCCGGCTGGAAGATTGGCGGAAGCGGGGAGCGGGTGCCGTGGTCGTACTCGTTCAACGAGTTTCGGTTCCGTTGCTCGGCGGCGGACGGCTTCTGCGACCTTCTACATGCTGGAGCGGCTCCCTCTTCCCGGCGGTTGGAGGTACGGCGGCGCCGCCGTCGCCTAGGTGCTTGGGGATCGATTTTGGATCCGTCTGTTTCTTCTTCGATAGCTCAGGGTGCTCTTTGCACTTTTCGGGGTTCTCCTTGTAATTTCTGTTTTCTTTTGGACCTTCTTGTAAAGGTGTGATGAGCTGTCTGAATATATGTGTCGGATCCTCCTAAAAAAAAACTCAAATATAGTTCATTGTTGTTTGTCAGTACCGTACGACGCCGAGGACCTTGAAATGAAACCTACACCCTCGCCTGCCGACTTGCTTGAAAGAAAATCGCCGGTGACGCTTCCACGTCTCGTCGACGTGGGGCAAGAGGTGAGTTGATGGAAATTGACCGGAGGGGCTCGCTGAGTGACCGCTGCCAGTACTGTACCCAGACAAAGCCTCGTAGTTGTCAGTCCACCCGTGCGCTCCTGTTTGGCCACCCGATCGTGTTCTCATCATCAGGTGACTCAAGCTCCACCGCACGATCCAAAACCAGTTGGCCTTGCTCGTTGTCAAAGCAATAAGGCCCAGTTCTTTTGAGCTTCGGCTTGTGCATAAGCCACCCTGAGTAGAGTTGTCCAGATAAGCAGTTGTGGATTTAAGCCAACAAGAAATCATACTCCAGTTCTTTTGGGCTTCCGCTGTCCTGGCTTATTTTTCGAGTGGTATGATGAAAAGTCTGTAACGCCCTTATAATCTAACTTAACATATTTTCAGTTCGTTTGTGCTGTTTTCGCCTGTATCAAATTTTTGCAGTATCAAATTTTAAACAGACACCGGAAAAAGAATCTCTAAAACGCATTGGACCCACAAATTAGCAGCTTTTCTTTTTCTTTTCCTCTTCTTTTCTTCCCTTTGCTGCCTCCCGTCGACCGGCGCTCCACTACGCCCGCCCGAGCCCTTGCCCTCGCCGGCCGCCGTCACGATCTAACTAGCTAGGTACTAATCGATCTGGAGTATGGTTGTGCACACGCGCTAGCTAGCTATTGATCGATCGATTCCGATTTGATCTGGACGGAAGCTAGCTAGCCAGCATACTCTAACGATCGATCGATCTGGATGGAAGCTAGCTAGCTAGCAAGTCAGCTAGCACCTGTCGTTCGCGGGGGCGGCTCAGGAGGAGAAGGGCGGCTCGAGGTGGGTGGGTCGCCGTGGGAGGAGCAGGGCGGCGACGGTGGAGGCGGCCGGCGGCGGCCGGAGAAGGGCGGCGGGGGCAGCTCGGGAGGAGAAGGGCGGCTGGAGGTGGGTCTCCGTGGGAGGAGCACGGCGGCGACGGTGGAGGCGGCCGGCGGCGGCGGCGGCGGCGGCGGCGACGGTGGAGGCGGCCGGCGGCGGCGGCGGCGGCGGCGGCGACGGTGGAGGCGGCCGGCGGCGGCGGGGGGCAGCAGAGCAAGCTCTGTGCGCTCGCGAGAGAGAAAGGAAAGAAAGAAAATGTGCTCGCTTCGGGGGAGAGAGAAAAGAGGAAAACGGTTCGCTGCGGTGGCAATTCTCTGTAATTTCAGTGTCAAACAGGGGCATCGCAGAAAAACGCTTCGCTTCACTCGCGGGAAGCCAGCGGCGGCGGCGGGAAGGAGGGGTACCCCAGCTTATCTCCACTCTGAAGAAATCGGATAAGCGGGCTGCCACAGGAAGCTGTTTAAAATCCAGTTCTTTTGGGCTTTTGGTTAATTTCACCTAGAAGCTGTCCATAAGCCCCAAAAGAACTGGGCCTAATACAACGTGCACCTCCACGCGTAGGAGTATTTTATGAGGGGCGCACCAAATGCAGTGCACCGGTAGATCCGTAGCTGACAACTGCCATAATCATGCATGGCACCTGACCGTCGGTAGGAGTATACTACGTACAACGCAGCATTGACAGAAGATCTCCATACGACTTTTGTTTTTTAGGAAGAGATCTCCACACGATTGACCCCAACTAAATTAGATGTGCATGCAGGCATGAGGTCAATCTTGTATACTATGATGAGGAGTATCGTAACCGAATTTCGAAAACCATTTGCATTGATTAGGTGGTAACACGAACTAATGCGCGCGGGGGGCGGTGGCCTGATAGGTCCGGCCGTCCCGTTAGGTAGCCGCTGGCCAGCACTACCGCCCGATGCGTGCGTAGCGACAACAGAGGCCGCCGGTACATAGATTCACCTTGTCCTCGCGTCGCGCCCATCCATCCATCTTGATCGCTTGGGGTTTGTTGGTGGAATTCGAATTGTTTGTTGGGTACGATTGGTCTTCTCCGTGTGGTCGCCGCCGGCCGCGTGAGATCGATGACCGATCGGATGGAAATTGACCGGGGAGGATTACGTAGTCGACTCCACGGTATCGGCTGGCTCAGTGCCGGAGCCCGTATCTCAAACCTGTGATGTCAAATACAAGTACTTTTTATTAACTTTTTAAATTTTTCTTTATAATTTATAGTTGTATATAAAGAATTTGTTAAAAGCCTGTGTGATCAGCTGACCACATAGCTATCAACGTGGCTCCATTCACTGGCTGGCTGGCTGCTCGGCAGCGCCCACTGCTCAACAAACAATTCGAGATCGCACTCCACCCATACAAATGCCCCATGCCTCCGACCTGGCGACCTTCTCTCGAGTTATAATGGTGAGTCGCCTCCACATGGTTAGAGACCATTTGACTTCTTCAGTTCTTTCCATATATAGGCAAAAGCAGGACTAAAACAAAAGTATGATACATAAGAAGCATAAGCATGTTGAAACATCGATTTCAACATAGATTTCAAGTAGGGTCATGCCCCGCATGGCGGCGAGAAGAGCAAAGCATCAAGGAACAAATCGAAGAGGCGATGCGTACAATTCCTAAACGGTAGGAATTTTTTGAAAATGCAGGTCCACAACGTGTGACAGTTAACACGAAAAAACGTGAGAACCAGAGCTAGGGTTGACCTTTCGAAGGAGGCGAGGTGTGGATGGCGCTGGATAGATCCGATGAATTGTATATATAATGTTTACCTTTACTTATTATCCTGTAGCAACAACCAGTAATATGATACCTTCCAATAGACATGGCAATGGCAGCCCGACCCGACCCTGCTCGAAGATCCCGGGTCGGGGCCTGATCATGCCATCGGGTAGGGCTCGGGCCTAAACTATTGAGCCCGACACGCGGGTCGGGTCGGGCATGGGTTTGCAAAAAATTAGATTCTAGTTGTGATCGGGCCAGACCGATCGGGTCATATTGGGCTTTCTCGAGCTCGGGTCCGATTTATGTGGCCCGAGGATCAGGCCTTGCCAGGCTCGGGCCTGGAGTTTCAACATCGGGGTTTTTCGGCCCGGCCCGCCCGACAGATGGTCAGGTATAGCTTCCAACAGTTAAAAGTAGGTATAGATTCGACTATATAAAAAAAGAGAGTTAAAAGTAGGTAATCACGGAATAAGTCGACCCTGCCAACTTGGTGAGCAAACGAGGGCGTAATCACTTCAGCCGAGACAGCGACCATCGAGTCATCGGCGCCCCCTATAGCTAGTGCAAGTAATCCAAACTCAATCTTAGGATTCTACGCTATGTTAATTAGTGTCAATCTCACCTTCTCACGGCTTGCTCCCAACGTGGAAAAAGCGCTGTCTCGCTGCAACAGTTTCAGGGCCGACGGCGACGGTAACCTGGTGGTGATCTGTCCCTGAACGGTCGGCACACGTAGGGCGTACGTACCTAGCTAAAGCTCAATCACTTGTGTGCTATAGTATAATGGAACTTGTATCTAACTCATCTCGAAGGATCGTTTGTCCTTTCATCCTGTCCCTGCCACGCTCGCGCCATGATTCGTTGGGTAACGTTTGTCTCATCCAAATCAAAGGTTTGGTAATTGGTAGTCTCCACCTCAGCTTGAGAATACAAAAACGATACATTTGTAAGGTTGTTTGTTGATCCTGCATTTGTGAGCGTGATTCCTTTCTGGCAATCCAATTAAGACCTAGCAGGATGCTTAGGCTGGACAGGTATCAGTTCCGATTTCTTGTCCTAACCCTGTGTAAACCTAACCAAAAAACAGGGACTTCGATCGTCAGTGCACGAATCGGCCACGCGCCCACGCCCTTTCCAGAATGGCACGTCCATGCATGTTGTACTTTGTTCCTGTTCAACAAAAAAATGTTGTACGTACTTCGTTCGATCTCACCTCGATGATTGGTACTACGTGGCATGAGGTGCAATTGCAAGGTGTGCATGTTCTGGGCGGGAGAGCCGGTTCGTGGAGCTAACTCGTTGCGGAAGCCAGCAGGCCCCAAGCGTGCCGCGCTTCGACACATTAGCGATCGAGACCACCTGCAGCCACCAGCCGCAACGGATTGCTAACTTGATTTCGCCTTCCCGGAGACCAAATATCCGCAGAGAACTTGCAAGACGATCAGACATCACCACGTAGGCACGTATGAGTGTGATTGAACAGCTAAATACTGTATGATTTCCTATTAACAAAAGAGATCGAGAGATAGATGAACAGGAACACATGACATGTCATCGTCTCATTTCGTCGTACTAGAAGCCGACGTCGAGAACTCAAAAGATCCCAAGTTCTCCAGCTAGGCAGGCTAAGCAGCCGACACACACATGAGCGAAGTGAAGGGGACGCCCGCGTCACAACACAGGCCCGCTTGCTACTCCAGTTAATATCGCCGCAAAATATCCCCGCACCGCACCGGATGAGAGCCGAGCCCCTTTTACCTTTATTTAGGAATTAGGAGAATAGGCGCATTGATTAGGTTACGTGGTTTGAGCAATCTGTAGGAAGTTTCTTTTATAGTATTTATTATATCTAGTCAGCGGGACTGGATCCGAGTCAGCATCGCACACGGCACAGACAGCCCGTTGAAAAGCGTAGAAAATATCCGGTGAAACCCAACTTTCGGTGAAAATCTGTAAAAACTACAAAAATTATCATGTTTAAAAGTTATGAAAAATTCTAAACAAAAAATCATTATGCTAGGAAGATAGAGTCTTATGGACATGTAAATTTGCAAGTTGAAACATTTTTTTAAGAGCCATGAAAATGATAAATTCAACAATGAATAGTAGCTAAATGAATAGCAGCGGCAATTGTTACTATATTTATTGTTGATTTTATCATTTTTGTATCTCCTGTACAATTTTGAGTTTTAACTTGCAAGTTTGCATGCCTATAGAACTCTACCTTCTTATACAACGTAATGCATTTTTTGAGAGTTTTCTTATAACTTTTAAACATGCTATTTTCGTAGTTTTTACCGATTTTCATTGAAAGTTGGTTTCCAATCTACCCAGAGAAAGCCTCAATCGGAGTTGTCAGTCCACCCGTGCGTGCACTAGTCCGGTTTGGCCACCCGGCCGGCCGGTCGTGCAGGTGACTCAGCGCCACGTACTGCACGATATATGCCAAAACCAGTTTAGTTGGCTGGCCAGTCTGTGAGTTGTAGGTTTCCCGTGGGCGCGTGAGGGCCACATAAACAAACAACGTACTCCTACACTTGTGTTTAGCAAACCACATCCCATTTATTTTTTATTTTTCAGATCAGATGTACGTACTACTCGTACTTGAATCAAGTTTGGGTAGTTGGCCGGTCGACCATGCTCCTTGTCAAACCATAATACAACGTACGTGCACCACGCGTACGTAGGAGTATATATTAATTTTATCTGCAGGGGCGAACCAAATGCATGCATGCTCCAGCAAGGTGTGTGGCGAAACCAAATGCATGCAATGCAACTAGCTAGCAATTGTGTACTTTCTCCAGTGAGGGAGGGGTATGGTGCGAACTTCTATTAATTCCCACTGGTAGATATGATGATAACTGCTAGTATAATCATGCATGGGACCTGATCATAACGAAGCATCAACTGAGATCTCCATCCGTTCTTTCTTTATTTTTGCAGGGAAGAGATCGATCTCCATAGGCCCCAACTACTGTACATCAGTAGCTAGCCGGCCAGAGGTGCAAGCATGAGGTCAAATATCGTACGTAGTGTAGGAGGCCAGCAGTGTCGTGACTGAATTCTGAAAATGATGCGCATCGATTAGGTAGGTGGTAACCTGAGCCAATGCACGGCCTGAATGATGAATCCACTCCGGTGGATATGGGCTATATACGTGCGGCGTATGTGCAAGGCTGCATATATAAGAGACCGGCGTACGTCCACCGCTGTGCCCGATCCGATCGGCCGGATACAGCCGCGCGACGGAACGTAGAGTGACACGCTAGCAGCCGGCAGCTAGCGGTGGAGCTGTGAGACGCGCGAGGTGATAAGGAGACGGCGGAGCGATCAGGATGAGATAGGCCTGCTCGCATCACAGCCGCGAGACGCCGTACGAGGACGGACCAGTTTGGCCGCACGCCACGCCGCTAAACTGGCGCCAGCTGCATGCCAGACTTGGTGGGGCGGTGGCCGGATGGGTGGAGCTGGCCAGCACCACCGATGCGTGCAATAGCGACAAGCGATGGAGGGGCCGCCTATAGATTCGCCTTGGTCCTTGCGCGGTCGCGCCCATCGATCTTGATCGCTCCATCGTCGGATACAGTTCAATGCAGAGCTCATATCATGATACAAATAATAATTTCCTCCAGCTCGTACGAGTTCGCCACCTGCGGGATCGAGGAAAGGCATATATATTCACGGGAAACATATTACTGTTTCATCGACCGGGATCACACGAGAAAATTCCACTGCCCAACAAACAAACTGATCGAGTATTCCTCTGTCCAAACCTGTACAAACGTGTCAAACGCCCCATGCCTCCGAGGCTCCGACCCGGCGAGCTAGCTAGCTGCTTGATCCCGTATATCATGGTGACTCAGCTGCAGATGGTCGGTCGGTCGGTGACCACTTGGCCTTTCTTCCCTCTGGTTTCCTCATGTGCCAGCCGTGTGGTCGCATCGATCGGAAGTACCGTATTCCCTAGCCAGTACAGCCAGAGTGTTGGCCCGATTATAATCGATTTTATCTAATCGAGCCTCGTGTGGTGCTGTTCTTGAGCTAGGGAAGGGATCATATCATATCATCGAGGATGTGCTGATACGCGCCCCTGCTTCTTATGATCGACAACAACCATGTTATAAGAAGGCGCGTGACGCGGTCGCGTTTTTATGTGTTGGCATGACAATTTTAGCAGGAGAAGAACGCACGAAATTTTCACTTCACAAGAGGTGATCTGCGCTAGAATACCTAGAGAGAAGTCCAGAGGAAAATTCAAGGTACTCTCCACAGAAAGTAAGTGCCGTTCCGAGCTGGAGCACACACCACCGCGCGTCAATGCCGATCTGCGTGCTGCGTGCTGCGTGCTAGCTCGTCGTGTCGATCGCCTTCTGTTCTGTACTACAGGAGTAGTAGCAAGCTATAGCTTGCGGCCGTGCCGGTGCCACGTCCCATCGATGACGACGACCGCGCGGAACCATCCATCCAAATCAATCAATCCTAGGCGCTACTCCTGCCGTACGACACGATGACAGGATAGACACGAGCCGTACATTGAGACCCGCACGGCTGGTGACGATGATATTTTTGCGATGATGATAAGGCAGGAGCGATCGGATCGGATAGCCTCGCTCGCATCACAGACCGATCGACAGCCAAGCCAAGGCAAGGCTGCTTGATCAATCGTCGTACGTATCTTTCCATTCCAGCCCCGCCGCGCCATGTGGGGAGCTTTCGCGAGCTAGCTGTTCCGTCGTGGAGACGGCGACGCCGGTGGTGCCGCGGGTAAATTAACTAGGGTTGGTCCGATCACGTTTCAGGGTAGAGTTTGTTTCAGTTTTGATCGAAACTGAAACAGCTCATCCTCCACACAATCACCCCAGGCATTTTCAGGACCTCCTACAATTCTTCAGTCGTACAGTACCACATTCTACCGCGAGCGAGGACCTTTTGCAGCGAAACGTTAGCCAACGAGACGAAAGCGTGCACTTCAGTCACCCCTCCTTAGTTTCAGCTGCTCCATCAGCAAGTTCCAGCCCGCCCTCAATTTGTTTTTTCAATCTTGTGCATGATAAATAAGGAACATAGATTGAGAACGGGCCGTCGGCCTGTTGGCTAGCGCTGCGAGTGCGTAGGCAGCCGGCCAGCGTTCGAGTCCTCTCACTCGCGCTGTGTCCTCACGGAGTTTTCTTCTATAAAAAAAAAGCCAACGGGTGCTAGTGTCTGGGTTGGTCTCAGGAACATAGATTCGTCCTTAGTTTCAGCCCTCCTTAGTTTCAGCCCGCCCTCAATTTGTTTTTCCAATCTTGTGCATGATTGATAAGGAACATAGATTCGTCCAGCGCCATGGAATGCAAGCCTAACCCCTAACCTTGCCCTACTTTTTTTTTTGGAGGAGGGGAACCCTACTTTATTTGTGAGCGAAACAACAAAACTTTGCCGTTGCTGGGGTCCTCAGCGGGCCGGCACCGAGCTCGTTGCTGAGGCCTTGGCCCATATCAGGACTCAATATAATATCAGCAGCGGTGATGGGCCTAGTTCACTGTACCCGAAACATAAGCAGCCCGTCCTGCCAGTCGAGCACGCTGGACCAGGTCTGGTCGCGCAGAGCAGCCGATCCCTATTTGCCGCCTTTAGCGGCGCGGGGGGCGGGAGCTCCTGTACCCCGCAGTACGCGGACGAAACAAACGTCCGCGTACCTCCCGCGCGTTTGGTGATACTTGGTGGGCTCGGCCCAATTAGTTCCCTCGCTGTTGTTTCGTAGTATTTCCTGTTTAGACTGTTTCCTACAAATGGTCGCGAATTCTGTCCTAAGCCCGTAAGTTCAGTATATGTTGTTGAAACTTTAACGCACAAGGTGTGGTGCCTGTACATATACAGTTTTGGAATTAGTGCAGGAATATCAGTTTAAAAAAATATTGAACGTATGTATTATTCTTTCCTAGCACAGCTCCAAATTGAAGCCTACCGTCGCGTCGCGGTCACACACCCGTACGACCATATCGAAAAGCCATCCGCACACGCACGCGCACCAGCGAGCGAGCCTTCCATTTCCGCTCATCTCCTCGTCTCATCCTGGTGCTCGGCCCTCTTGTCCGCCATGCCGAGCGCCAGCTCGCCGAGCGGCCGTGCCGGCGCCTGCAGGAGGTGGTGCGCGCGCGGGGACCTCCTCACGCTCGCCGTCGTCGCGATGCTCTGCTCCGCGACGTACTGCTTCTCGATATGGCACAACGGGCGCAACGCCCCGGACAAGATCGTCATCGGGCCGGCCGCCTTCGTTGCCGCCGATGCCGCGGTGTGCGCGCGCGACGCCGACGCCGCCGAGCTCGATTTCGAGGCGCACCACACCGCCGAGAGGGCCGGGCTCTCCGTGTCGTCGGCGACGGTCACGGGGCGGAGGCGAGCATTGCGCTCGGCGGCGGCGGAGCCCGTGGACACGACGGGGCGCCGCGGGGCCGTGGTGGTGAACGGCGACGGGCGGGCACGCCTCGACGGCGGCAAGCTACGCTTCACCTACGATGGTGGCGCCGTGCGCGTCTAGGCCGGCCGGCACGCGCCATGTTCCCGCTCGCGACGGCGACGAGGGAGCCACGGCGTCCTCCCAGTCTCGTGGTTCTCGGGGACGTCGTCGTCTCTTCCATTTGGAAGTTAGGTGCGTTTGGTTGGGTGGCTATCCCTCGGGTGGTTAGTGGTAGCCAGTTTTTAGGTGGTTGCCCTGTGTTTGGTTCGTAGTATGAGGTGGTTGAGGGTAACCACATTTCAAGCATATTCCCTCAAAAAGTGGTTGAGCTCAACCACTACAAAAGTGGTGGTTGAAGCCAACCACTCACGGGCAAGGTGCTGCGGCCACTTGCAAAATGTTTTTCCACGTGTTAACCTTACCCATGAAATTGAAATTTTACCCCATTTATATATTTGAATAAACTTTTCTCTTTTAAAATATATTATGAATTTTCACACCTTTTAAATATTTGAACAAACTTTTCCCTTTTTATATATTAAGAATATTTGAACAAACTTTTCCCTTTCAAATATATTAAGAAATTGTATCTCTTTTAAATATTTGAACAAAATTTTCCTTTTTATATATTAAGAATATTTGAACAAACTTTTTTATTTTAAATATTTGAACAAAAAATTTCTTTTAAAATATTTGAAAAAAATTCACCCCTTTTAAATATTTGTACAAACTTATCCTTTTATATATATTAATAATATTTGAACAAACTTTTCTGTTTTAAACATTTGAAAAAAACATGGCTACCCCTAACCACTTTTTATCCCCTCAACCAAACAAAAACTTGGCTCAACCAACCAACACAACCAAACATGAAAAATGGCTACCACCAACCAGGTGGTTGGGGGTGCCCCCAACCAGTTTTTCAGTCCATGTCTGTCCAATTCTTATGGATGTAAAATGATTCGAGGCTAATTTCGCGAAATATCGCTGAAGTGATTTGGACTTGGTTGGAGTTTAGGTGATCATGCGGATATTTTGTTCGTCTCGTACTCTCGTCGGTATATTCGGACGGCAGCCTTGCACTTTAGTGGGCGGCTAAATCAAGAAAAGGCAGCGGGCAACCACAGCCACAGCGACGTCGTCGACCAAAAAAAAAAAAAGAGTTGACCTTGCATTTGCTTTCCGTCCTGTAATAAATGGAGGGACAGCCGCAATAATTTGCCGTAGCATGTGGAAAAAGAAAATGTCAATTTCATGCGAGTTGATGTGGTCGTTTCTTCATTTTCTAATTTTTTTTCGGGAAAACTTTCGATCTATTTATCAATTGTCAAGGTAGTACAAGGAACACAAGAAATAATAAAAATTACATCCAGATCCTTATTTGTGTTACTTGCGCCTAGCACCTTTCAATGTTAGAGCAAGTCCTCAAAATGGGTACTATAAAGAGAAATTCACTATGGCTCCTCCTCCATAAATAAAAAATTCGAAAGAACAGTTAAATATGAAAATTCTGACAAAAAGTTGTGATGGACATATATAAGTTTTCTACATATTTATCAAATTTGGTGGTGAAATGACATTTGTGGCGACCTGTGAAAAAAAATCAGTGGCCAAAATGAAATTAAAAAATTAGTCTTTAAGCACTGATTTTGTTTTTTCGCACAAATCATCATACATGTCATTTCATCACGAAATTTGGCACGTATTTAGAACACCTGTACATGTTTGTCACCAAATTGTGTTAGATTTTATTGAAACGTTTATTGTTTTCCCGATTCTATTTGTAGAATGCTTTCCATATGAGCACGAGATGTGTCGACAATACTCGTCTCAACAAAATCATGAGAGTATGGTTTCATTATAACTGGAAGAATACTTGATGAAAAAAAATCATGCCTCGCATATGATATTTGATCATACTAATGACCGTTAAATATAGAGGGCTAGCCAAACAAAGAAATCAACACACTCTCGTGGATTAAGAGCTGATAATTGCATTCCAAAAATGTTTATCTAAAATAACAAGACTGGAGGGGGCACTCCACCCGGCATTATCATTAAGGTAGAGATAAGAATTCGAACCCGTATGCTGGCGCAGTGGCGCTTCAACCTGCCGACCAATGCACCATGGGAGTCTCTCCAAAAGAATAGTTGTAGTCTTTGTAATTTTATTTTCCTTTTGAGCAAGTGTTATACTTTTTTTTCTTATCAGGATTTGTCTCCAATAGGGGAGTTTGTCTTGAAGGTTTTAATGAGGCAACCTTAATAACACTAGTCATTTACCCAGATGTCACTTGGCCTCTAATTTTTTTTTTTGTCATTTGTTTCTGATTGTCTTTGAGAAAAAAAACAGACCAAAACGACCCGTACAGACCAAAATGGCCCGAATGGCCGCGTGCCTCGTGCGTCGTGCCGGGCACGAATGTGTCCGGGCCGTACTTTTTTCCTTAGGTTGTTACCTGGGCTGGCCCGGCACGGTATACTGTCGGGCCTAATCGTGCTTGGACCGTGCCATGCTCTGGCTGGCCGGATGGCCACCACTACCGCTGACGCAAGCGCGAATTTACAGATCCATCCTTGAATTTCTCGTTCGATTTCCAGCCAAGGCTGTCCCCTTTCTCTCTCGCCTCGTCTCCTCCTGCTCCTTGCTCCCATCCCCGCCCATTCCTCTAGGGTTTAACCCCATGGACGTGGAGGACGACCTCCTCCAAATCGCCCCCGCCTCCGCGGGCGGCGGAGAACCCTCTCAGGCGCTGTGGTCCGGCGACCAGTTCGACGTGGAGGCGTACGCTGCGCAGTACTCGGGGCGCACGCGCGTGGCGCGGCTCCTCTTCATCGCTGGGAAGTGCGGGTCGGAGCAGATGCAGCTGGACGCGCTCCGGCTGGCATACGACGGGACCCTCAAGGGAGAGGACACCTCCCTCCACCGCGACGTCTCCGCCAGGATCGCCGGCCGCCTCGGCCCCCGCTACGCCGTCGACCAGGCCTGGTCCGACGCTGTCGAGCGCCGCTCCCTTGTGCGCAAGGACAAACTCGACACCGAGCTCAACGGCTACAAGGTACCGAAACCCTAAACTTGACTTGCTTGTTGTTCCTCTAGGGTTTGTCTCGTTGCTATTTGTGCTGGACGCAATGAGGGACGAATTGGGGCGTGTTCTGAAATTATTTACCCGCAGACTAATCTGATCAAGGAGAGCATCCGGATGGGTTACAATGACCTTGGTGATTTCCACTATGCTCATGGCCACCTTTCCGAGGCGTTGAAGAGCTATATCAGGACCAGGGATTACTGCACTACCTCGAAGCATGTTGTTCAGATGTGTATGAATGTGATTCTGGTTAGTATTGAGATGGGTCAGTTTATGCACGTCTCAAGCTATGTCAGCAAGGCGGAGCAGACCCCAGATGAAGTGGATCCTGTTATTGTTGCCAAGTTGCGAGCTGCTGCTGGATTAGCCTACTTGGAAACAAACAAGTACAAACTTGCAGCACGGAAGGTTAGTGCAATAGAATCTCCTTTCCTGGCTACCTTAGGATTTTGCGTTGTTAAATCGTACTATCAGGGATTCATGAGGCATGATCAATAAATCTGTTGGAACTTGGTAGTGTTCTATGTATTGGCTTGAATAACTGATGCATTTAAAAATGTGTCGATTGTACGGTTAGTGGTTTAGGTAGCTATATTGTTTTACCCATGAATGGAACCCAATGGAGGCATCCAGTAATTTTACTAGTCTACGTTCTACGGTACACTTGTTATGTTTGTCAGTTTGTTTACTCCTTTGCCACTTGTTGAGTGTGGTTTCAAGGAAGTGTTGGGTAATTTATATATAGAACTGAGTAAACATGTGTCTCATCAATCATCATCCTTCCTTCCCCCCGACAAAACTCTTTTTGCTATTAGATATATCCATTTCTACTTTGGGCCAGTCATAATTATTACCTGTTGGAACCTTCCAATAGTTATTACTATCAACATTTTTCTTGGGAAGAACCACATAACAGATGTCATTATTATATTTCATATTCTTACTTATTGGGGATGATTGATAATTGTAATATAGTTGTTAAATTGCCTGCTAAAAGCATGCCCCCCTTCTGAAGTTTGTAGAGACAGGATCAGAGCTAAGGAGCAACTATTCTGAAGTCATATCTCCACAAGATGTTGCTGTCTATGGAGCACTATGTGCGCTCGCTTCTTTTGATCGCTCAGAACTGAAGGTCCATCCTTGATTGAACTATCTCTTCCCTTATCATGGCATGTTTTAGGTTTATCGTTCTGTCTAAACATGATCAATCTCCTCATTTGTTACAGAGCAAAGTTATTGAAAACTATAATTTCCGCAATTTTCTGGAGCTAGTGCCTGAAGTAAGGGAGCTGGTAAATGATTTTTATGCAAGGTAGCTATCATAATCCTTATTTAACTGCATTTTTCTGTGGGATGTATTTATGTACAATCCATTGGTCCTATAGCAAAGATTATTATGGTATTTCTTGTCTTCTGGATAACACACTGGGAACTTTGGGTAAATTAAACTGTACAAACTACGTACATTCGAAGGAATGAAAGCTCAGAAAAAATATAAGAACTGACATATGAAATGTGAGCGGTTGCTTAATGAGTCTTGTTTTACTTATATAAGGGGGCTGCAATATCAAAAATAGAGTAATTTTTAGGTTATTCATTATTTTTTCATACAGTCAGTGCAACATATGTATATTTCAAACAGGGAAAAGGTTGGTACTCTAAATTTGCACTCAGTCCTTGTTAGGTTCCTCTAACATTTTGAAAGAATCACAACTTTGCACCCTGTTTAGGGGGATTCCAAAATAATTGATAACTGGTTGGGGGCTTCCTAATTAGTCGTGATGTGATGTGTACATCATTGGAGCAATGTGGGTCGTTATATTTATTCAGTTGGATGGCTGTATCCTCCAGCTCTGGCACAACTAATTTTATATATTAGTGGAGATTCAAGTTCTTTGATCTTTTAAACCATCAGTTATTTGTGAAGCCAATATTTGATAGGTGACAATGTAGCATGGTTTGTCAATGTGTTCTGAGATTTTTTTTTGATTGCCTATTGACTTGTCATCCTATCTCGTGTAAATGATTTTCTTTTATCATAAAAGACCACATGCTTCAGTTTATAAAATTATGATGGTACCATAATGTGGATATCTCTATTACCAGATATTTTGTCATTGGTACTGTCCATGAAATAGTTTTTTTTTGAATTGATCGTTAGTTAGGAAATACAACAGAGAGGTCATGCTGTCCACTCTTAACAATGGAGCCATAACTCATGGCATATTATTAGTTTATAACCGAGAGGTCATGCTGTCATCCTTCCAACACATACGATGCAGTCATCTTGGTCACATGTGCACTGCAATCTGGCGAGTAAAATAAAACACTGAAGTAACTAGTCCTGTCACATTTTAATTGGTGTCTAAGAAATAATGTCTGCGGTTTCTATTTATTCACCTGTGTTCTCGCATTCTAGCTGATTTATTATGAGCTATGCTGGCCGCGGACCTACTATAAGATGTTATTTCTCAGTAGTCCAGTGCATTAAGAATTCCTGTGTGATTTTTTTTGGAGATGCCTATGTCTGTCTTTCAAGTTACTAGATTGTGCATTTTGTATTTTGTTTTCCTTTTGTACTTGTTTGTCACTAACTAATCACACGATCTTTCATAACAGTCGCTATGGCTCATGTCTGGGATATCTTGAGAAGCTGAAGTCAAACCTGCTGCTGGATATACATTTGCATGAACATTTAGAAGTTTTGTACAAGGACATTCGCCACAAAGCTATCATACAGTACACATTCCCATTTATATCTGTTGATCTCAACACAATGGCTGTCGCCTTCAAGACTGATGTGTCCATGTTAGAGAAAGAGTTGGCCGCGCTTATCACTGATAACAAAATACAGGTACCTAACAAAGACGCCTTACATGGCATTTTGTTGGAACGCATATAGTGCCAAATTGCTGAGATTATTCTTTCCGAAATTTATGCAGGCACGCATAGACTCGCACAACAAGATTCTGTATGCAAGTCATGCTGACCAAAGAAATGCAACTTTCCAGCGTGCATTGCAGACTGGCAATGAGTTTGAGAGAGATGTCAAGTTCATGCTTCTGAGGGCGAACCTTCTCAAACATGAGTACAACCAAAAGGCAGCAGAAAAGAGGGTGTGAGAGAAGTTCTGCAGAGTGCCGAGGTTACCACAGATATATGTGGAAAGCAGTTTTATTTTATTTGGGCCTGTGGTGCGTTGAGAGATTTTAGTGATGATTTGTGCCATGGTCAAATGTTTAAGCGTTTCAAGCTCATGATTTTCACTTTGATGCTAAGATAGTAGATCTGCTGCACTCTCAAAGATGTTGCTGCTGAATTACGCTGCTACATAAGTATGTTTTTTGAGCATGCAAAAGGCGCTATACTTTCTGTCATGCACGTTTTTAGTGGAGATCCTACAGCGTATTGTGGCCAATTTGTACATAAAAAGTCTGCCGACTTGCAATAGTATTTTGGAGTCTTTGTTTATCTGATTTGCTCAGGCGCCTTGCACAATTTCTCTAGGCAATGTCTGTTGTATGTTTTCCTTTTGATAGTCTGCAGTTGCGCTCAACGAAACTAAAAGAATGTTGTGATCTGACTGAAATGCGGACCATCTGGCGCTTAGGTTCAGCTAGCTAGCTTTGGTCGGCAACATATGAACATTCAAAAATATTTCCTACATGAAGCCGCTTCTTTTGATACTCGCCGAACCACTCTTTCTCTTGGTTCAAGCACATGTACTGATCAAAGCTGTACCAAGATAATCATTGGTTAAAAAAGTTGGATCTATTTGGCGCCGACCACTCTTTCTCTTGGCTTAAGGCTTAAGCACATGTACTGATCAAAGCTGTACCATGACAATCATTGGTTAAAAACTTGGATCTATTAGGGAAAACATATTTAAAATAAAGAGCAGCCGTGCTGTCATGCACATGCAGGTGGAAGATTCAAGATATTCCCATTTCAAACAATAGAAGGAATCAATCACCGAGTAAATCCTGGGGTGTAGAGTAATCCGTTATGTACAGCATCTCTGCATCACAATGCATGTGCCAAAGAAGAAAAGAACACTATAGTGATGGCCTTGAAGACCATGCCATGATCAAAGGAAAAGGTCTATGAGATTTCATTTCCCACAGCTCCATTTGGCGGTGGGCACGCAGCTGAGGTAGTGGCACCACTGGCAGTGCTCGTTCACGTTCACTCCTCTGAAGAGCATCGCCATTCCCACCGCCAACCTGCGCACGACAGACAGACAGCTATCAGTCAGTTGAAAAAACAACCAGAAAGAACCCACTTCAACTTGCGCAGCAGGAGTCAGGACAGACAGCTAAGCTATCAGTTGCTTTGCTTACCCGACGACGGCGAGCACCGAGGCCACGGCGAGCAGAGCCCACTGGTAGAGCAGGTACTTCCTGCCGGCGTCCTTGACGGAGGACGGCAGCACGTAGCGCTGCGACCAGGCGTAGTGCGGGCGCATGAGGAGCACGAAGCCGAGGAGGAAGCCCGTGAGGAAGCCCCCGATGTGGGCGAAGTTGTCGACGTGCGGGAGCATGCCGATCGCCAGGTTGATGACGATCACGACCAGGAGCGTCAGCAGCGCCGTCGCCTGTCGGTGTCAGGGAATTCAGAATGAGACGATGGTGCATTTGCCTTGGTTGGTTTCAGAACGAAATTGCAGAGTTTTCTGGGTCGGGTCGGGACGGGACGCACCTTGTTGGTGTAGATGGTCCAGTTGGTGAAGAGCTCCGAGAGCATGGCGCCGAGGAGGCCGAACAGGGCACCGGAGGCGCCGACGGAGATGTTGTCTCTGACGAACAGGGACGAGAGCACGCTGCCCCCGACGCCTGAGGCTAGGTAGATGACACCGACTCTCACTGCAACGGGAGGAATATGTTAGCAGAGTTCAGATTCTTCAGGTAATTAATGGGCGTGTCCAGAAGAAGAAAGAGTGCAGAGAGCAGAGGCGTAGGTACCAAATCCGAACTGCTGCTCGAGCCTGAGGCCGACGAGCACGAGGCTGAGCATGTTGGCGAGCAGGTGGACGACGCCGGCGTGCAGCCAGATGCACGTGAACAGCCTCCACCCCTCGTGCCCGTGCACAACCTTGTCCCACACCAGCGCCCCCAGCTTCTCCAATCTGGAGGCCAGAACGGTAAGAAACGACGAACATTTGGTTGGACTGGAATTGGAAAAAACGAGATTGGATCGAGGTCACTTACGTGGCGGAGGAGGGCCCGAGGAGCGGGTTCTCGTTAAGGGGCTGGAAGGCGAAGCGGTGGAGGAACCCGGCGCCGACGCACTGGTTGGCGGCGCGGCGCGCGCCTGCGTGCGCGGGGCAGTTGTTGGCGTACATCGCCACGGCGAACAAGACGATGTTGGCGGCCACGAAGACGGGCACGATCCACGGCACCCACTCCCTCTCCGTCTCCGGGTACTGCTGCGCCAGCGGCGGCGGGGTCTCCTCCCACTTCCTCATCCCGGCCTTCTGATCCGCGTCGTGCCGCGAGGCAGCCATGGCGGATGGCGCGCCCGACGATCTAGCTTAGCTAGCTCCTGGTGGCACTCTCGCTGTCGCGTGGTTGGCCGGCTCTGAGTTCTTGCCTTTTTCGAGCAACGGCTTTAATTTGGTGTGGAAGGGATGGTAACGGCAAAGGAGGTAGTGGAAACTGGAAAGGGTGGGGGTGGCCGGGTGGGTAATAAATGGCGGAGCGGCAGCAGCAGCAGCAGCAGGTGGAGGTGGTGCGTCGCTTCCGGTTCCGGCGCGTTTGGTGTCTGGGGATGGACGCGGTTTGGCACTGGCACGGGCTGGTAGTTTGGGAAAGCTGGCCGTGTGCCGAATTTGTTGTCGGGGCCAGCTCCACGCGGCGGTGCGGTTTATGTCGAGTACCGGTCGGAACTCCTTCCGGCTGGCCGTGACCTTCAGAATTAGTTCGACTCGGTCACTGTATGAGATACTTCGGCACACTTTTTTCCAGCATTTAGAATGGCTTCTCCGAAAAACTCCTCTTCCACGGTTCATATTTTTGTTTAGGCGCCGTTTGGCTCCCCTTAGTTCATTTCATTTGGCATAATTGAAATGAATACACAATTATACCGTCATTTTATTTGTCTAAATTGAATTCTATGTTTGGATACCATGTTGAAGAATTGGATTATGTCATTCCGTGATGGTCTTCTCACACGATGCGCTCATTCCAACAACCTGCTAGTGCTTCCTTAGATTAAGGTTGTAGCTAGATTGTAGGAGAACGCTAGATTCAGGTTGTAGCTAGAATGTAGGAGAACGCCGCATCCATACCACCGGAGAGGAGGTAGAGGTCACCCCCGCCGCGCAGCCGGAAAGGAAGGAGAGGCCACCACCACCTCAAGATCCGATACAACACCGTCGGGGAGGAAGAGGCCACCGCCGCTTTGTCAGGCGTGGCCTTGTCTTTCATGCGCTTTCCTCTGCCACCCCGCTGTCCTCTTCTGGGTCGACGACGAGAGGGCGGGCCCTGGCACGGGTGGGCCAGGGCCCCATCGATTTGTATGTGGTGCGTACGGCCGGCGGGGCGGGAGGAAGGCCACTGGCCAACGACGACGACACCATCCGCACGTGCGAGGTTGGCTCGCGACCAACCAATGGAGTCCACCACCATGACGTTGGTGCGGCCCTCAGGGGCGCCAGCGGTGCGCGGCGTTTTTGACCTCAACGTCGCTGGTGGCTACGTCCAGCACCAGTCAGGTCGACGTCGTTGCCGAAGGAGCCCATGGCTAGATGTGCTCTCACATCCGCCTCGCCGCGGCATGGAGGTAGAGGAGATAGATCGGGGAGGGAGAGAGGGGGTGTCGGGGCCGAATGGATTGTGCAAAATTGGCAAAATCGAGGTTGAACGTGGGATCGAGCCGATGGTATTCGGAAATGGATTCTGTATCCAATTCTTGGACAGCCAAACAAGTTGATTTCTAGAAGCTTAAATGAATTCCAGAATTTTGACCCAAATTGATGGGAGCCAAACGACCCTTAGATTTCCAAATTACATTTTCAAGACTAATTTAGAATACTAAACTAATTTATGAGACGAGCTTCTGGGTGAAGCTTGTCGTGGTGGGTTGCACGGCATATCCATCTAGGATGGAAAGAAATGTGGGACAAGGCAACGATGGCGCTCGCGCGGGATTGGGTAACAAGCACGCAAACACACGCGATGTACCCAGGTTCGGGGCCCTCTTGTGGAGGTAACACCCCTACGTCATGCCCTTCTTGTTTCTTATTGCTTGATCACAGAGTACGGGCTACAAAGTGCTCGTGGAGCTGTTTCAGGTGGCAGCCGGCTGGAAGTCCAAGCCGGCTGGAGGTTGATGATGATTCTCGTGCTCTCCACTACTGTCTCCCGTCTACCTCCCTTCTCTTCTTCCTTGCTTGCTTGCCTTGCGCAGGGAGCTCTAGCCCGCCTTATATAGGCAACGGGCTAGGGTTTTGGGTTACAAGGAAATTTCAAGATTATCCCTATGACATCAACTACTCTCTGGTCCGGCTGGATCTCGTTGTCATGATTCTGTACAGAGAACGCCCGACAAGAAGTACTGTTCACTGGGAACGGTTACGCGGGGCTGGCCCACTGGTACGGAACTGTCGGTTGGTTGGTCCGGCTCCAGTCCAGTCAGACGTTGGCGTCCGGGTGGACGCAGGCGGCCTGATTCAACCCGGCGTGGTGCAGGCGGCGCGGTGTAGCCGGCGTGGTGCAGCCGGCATGAGGAGTTTGAAGGAGTGAGCCTCTTTGGGGTATCCGGGGTTCATCTCCCCAACACTAGCCCCCGAGATCGTTGAGTCTTGCTAGCTTGCTGGGAAGACTTCACGAGCTTCCCCTTGTCTTGGTTGTCACGGTAGAAATGTTGAAGTTGGAAATAGCGCCGGCTGAAACTAGAGCCGGGTGGAGCTGAAGTCGGATGAAGTTGAAACCTGTGTGCGGGGAAAGCTCCACGAGCTCCCTTGACCTTGGCTGCATACTGTTGAAGTTGACGATGGCTTGTCCGGCTGCGCGGAGCCGGAACTGAAGACCTTGGCGGCATCGCATGGCCGGCTTGAGGGCTCGGGTCGTGGCTTACGTCAGCCACGCTCCCACGTCTTGTCCGTCTGGAGGCTCTTCCCGGGAATCGAGGCAGAGCGCTTCAGCTTCGTCGCTGGGATCTTCTGTGGCAACCGTTTGTTAGTGGGATCCTTTGCGGGTGGTTCGGCTGTAACCGCGCGCCTCGCGGCGTGCGGAGGCACGATTTTGCCCACGGCTCCCTGCTTTAAAAGAGGAAGGAGGGGGGACGGTACAGGCTACCGTTCCCCATTCTCCAGCTTGTGCCCTAGCCTCGGCCTTCTTCGAGTGCATCGCATTTCCTCGCATTCTTCCAGCGTTTTCTTCTTCTTCGCCGGCGGCGCCCTTTCTCCGACGGGGAATCGAACATCAATGGCGAGTTCTGGAGCCTGGATGGGGTCCAGCGTTGATGGTGCGGAGCTCAGGAGGCTCCGCAGCGGGATGCTCATTGGCCGGAAAGAGGAGGTCGGAGCCCGTGTTCCTGCCAACGACGAGCTTTCACCGGTCGCGGCGGCGAACGAGTCTGTGGTGTTCTCCTCGCATCTGGCGAGGGGGTTGGCATTGCCGGTGAGCCCCTTCCTCCGGGAGTTCCTTGACTTCTATGGCTTGCAGCTTCACCACTTGGGGGCGAACAACATTACACTGCTCTCCTGCTTCGTTACCCTCTGCGAGGCGTACCTGGGCCTCTGGCCCTGCATGGAGCTGTTTGGGATGTTCTTCTTCCTCCGCGCCCAGACTTGCGACAAGAGGCTGCGGGAGTGTGGATGCGTCTCCGTATCCACGAAGAATGTTCTCTTCCCTAAAGTTCACCTGCTTGAATCTGTCAAGAAGTGGCAGAGCAGCTACTTCTATGTCCGGAATCTCACGACGTCGGACCGGATTGGGCTTCCTCGATTCGTGAACTTGCATCCTGCCGACAAGTCCTGGAACCGGAAGGCGCCTGTTGATGAAGATCTGGAGGCGGCCGTGACGGCTCGGATGAAGGATCTGATCGCAGGCGGGCTGACCTCCAGGGACTTGACTCTGGCCTGGCTGGCCCGACGGGTGTACCCGTTGCAGGCTCGGGTGCACAAGATGTGCTTCTATTCGGGTATCCGGGATCCCACCCGGGCTTGCACGGAGGTCCTGGAGATAAACGAGCTGCGTCGCTGGGCCGGCCAGGTGATTACCGATGTGATCAAGCGGAAATGGTGGTTCGGCTTGGAGCCATTCTCTCGCGCGCGGCGCGCTCCTGCGGTTAGTTTCTTTCGCCGTTTCTTGTCTTGAGTTTCTTCGAGCCGGCTGGGGAATTGATCCGGCTGGCGTGTCTTTGCAGATTTGCGAGCGTCAGAGGGCTGAAGACCTTGACGCCGTCTTCGGGGAGGACCGGCCCGGCCCCCTCCTTGAGGAGCAAATGGCCCCTGATGAAGAAAGTGCCTCCGACGGTGAGGCGGACGACGAAGAGACCGCCTCGGATGGTGAGGCGGACGACGATTCCCCCGTCGCGTCCGACGCGGGGAAGCGGTCGGACGGGCATGATGACTCCACGGAGTCGTCTGATGGCGCCGCTGGTGCCAGTGTCGAGGATGATGGCGATGGTGGTCGCGCTGTGGCGAGCCCCGCCGCGGCCGACTCCGATTCCGACCGGGCCGCCCGCGGGGGCTCGGGCTTGGAGCGCGGTGAAGTGGCGCCAGCTCCGGCTCCCCGTGGTAAGTCTCCCGCGCCCGGCCTCGCCGAACAAACCAGCGGCGGTGGCGTGCGAGTGTTTGTCGATCTCTCTAGTAGCTCCGATCCGGACTCTGAGGGTTCTTCTTCCGTGCTAGCCTCCAAGCCGGGCGTGTCCAGCCGCAGAATGAAGGCGCTGGAGGCGAGCGTCCGGAAAGCTCGGTCGATGCCTTCCCCCCAGATTGTAAAGGAGAGGCGGTCGAAGGCGGCCGCCGACTCGGATGCGGGCGAGAGCATCCGCATGCGAGGTGGATCGTTCATGAAGCGGGGTGCACTCCCCGCGAAGAAGCTTTCTTAGGCGTCCAGTCGACCGACTACAGCCGGCTTGACGCCCGCTGGGAAACTCACGGCGGAGGCGCAGGCGGATGCAATCGTGGCCGACATCAGGGCCGAGGTCGATGCTAGGATGGGGGAGAAGGCGGATGTCCCTGCCGGTAGCGTCAATGCTGAGGTGATTGGTCACACTTCTGGTGGTGACTTCATTTATGACTTGAATCCGGGTGATTTGGAAAAGGAGTTTTATGCTTGTGTGGCGCAGGCGGATTTGGCCATGGACGCTTTTGACGCTGGTTTGACTCTGGAGCAGCTGATGGCCTCGAGGGAAGTCGAGGCGAAGGCGGAGGCGGACGCGGATGCCGGGAAGACCATGGAGGTTGGTGTTGAGGCTGAAGGGACGCCGGCCTCCACGAAGCGTCCGGCCGACGACCTTGTCGTTCCCGCGGAGGGCGCGGAGGCGCCCACCGGTGGCGTGAAGCGCATGCCCGGCGACGTGCCGGCTCCTCCACCAAAGCGTTCGAGGAGGAGAAAGCCGGAGGACTTGGGCACGCGCGACGGGTAAATCCTCGCGTTGAGGCAGAAATTTTTGTAGTCCGTGCTTCTTGTGGTGATGCTTTCGTCGTTATGCAGGGAGCCGCTCTCGATTGATGTGGCAGCGTCCGGCGTGGTGGTCAAGCCTGCTTCGGAGTCCGCCCCCGAGGCCTCTGCGGCGCAGGCGGCTGGTCCGCCTCCAGAGGTGGCGAGGGCGAAGGCGGACGTGGAGTCGGACAACCGGGTGCCGGCAGATGCAGCTCCCCTTGTGGTCGATTTCGACCCTCCGGTTTCTGGTGGTGGTGCCGAGGTGACGGTGGATGCCTTCAAGACAGCTCCTCGGCCGGGCGCCGGGGCCGGAAACGACGCCTTCCCCATTCCTTCTTCGTCCGTGGCCGAGACGGCCAAGGACAAGGCCATCGCGGGGGCAACGGATCCGCTCCTTGGCCCTCGTCAGTCGATTTTGGTGTGCACTCCTCCGTATTCCGGCCGGTGCCGGCCCGGCCTGACGCATCGGGGGAATTCCCCCTCGCCGCGCTGGTGGAGCAAAAAGCTAAGGAGCAGATGGCCAACATCACACTGCTCCGCTCCTCGATAGAATATGCTTTCGCCGAGGCGGCCAAAGAGGCGACGATGCTCAAGCGGGAGTTTGAGGCGGCTAAAGGTTTGGTTTCCCTTCTCGGTCGTATTTTTCCGTCTTGGTGCCTTGTCTTCCTCTTGTGCGGCTTGATTTGATAATGACTCGACCTCCTCAGGCGACGCCACCTCCCGTGCCGGCTTGGAGAAGCAGTTGGCGGCCTCGGTTCCTCTCAGCACATATAATTCTCAGCTGAAGAAAAAGGATGCTGCCCGTGCACAGGTCGTGGCCGATCTCCAGGCGACAGAAAAGGTGTCGGAGGAGCGCCGCCTGGAGGTCGTCCGGCTGGGAGAGGAGGTGAAGAGGTTGCAGGAAGCTGAGGAGCGGAGGCTGGGCGAGGTCGAGTCCCTCCGGAAGAATGGGATGAACTGAGGCGCCAGCTGAAGGAGTCCATCGACGCCAATGACGTGCTCGCTCAAACGGCCAAGGAACATGAGCTCGAGCATGAGCAACTGGTGGGCGGTCTGATTGGGGAGGTTGAGCGTGTAAACGAGCTTATCCTTGGTACATGATGTCTCCTTCTCTTTTATCTCTTGCTTGGAATCTTCTTCTCGGTCTCATCGGCTTGAAATGCAGGCTTTTATCCTGAGGCGGATACACAGGTCCAGAAGGACGCTGCCTCGGCGCACTCACGGCCAGAGTCTTCTGGTGCTGCCACTGGGGCTGCGCCGTCTGCTTCCTCCTGTCTTCTCCAATTTGACCGAGAGTTCAAACTGCTGAAGGAAGCGGCCGGTAGCGTCCTCGAGAACTTGTGGCCGGACGCTCCCTTGCCAAATGCTCTCCACGATCTGTCCGTCCGGCTTGAAGGGGCGCCAGCCGGCATCGACGAGCAGGTGGAGATGGCGGCACGAGGAGGCACCGACATGGCGTTGGCCTTGGTGAAGTCTTGGTATCCGAACGTGAAGATGGATATGCTGGTGGGTGGCTTCCGCACAGGAACGTCCCTTGCGAGCTTGCGTCCGGAGATCCTCATGGCTTCAGGGCGGATTGCTAAGGCGGTGGACTTGACGCAACTGGTGCCTGCTGAGCCTTCTACAACTGAGCAGCCGACTGAGGGTGTCGAGGCCGGTGTAACACCCCAAAATTTCGTCCCTAATTTTAGTGGTGTTTTCCGACACCTGATTTTTTTTCTCTTTTCCTAAATGTTCCTCCAAAACTTTTGTGAATTATTTGACTTGGGAATTGCTCTCTCAAAAATTCCCCATCGTCCACGAACCATTCCCTCACCCGTGATAATTTTGATGCCCAGGTTTTCTCTCGAAAACCCTAGCCCTAATTATCGAACCTTTTAAACCCTTTTCTCCACCTACCAAAGGAAAACCTATTTCCATGGCTAGAAAATTCCACTGAAAATACCAGAGGACTCCCCTACCCATATAAAGGCAATCCATGCAAAAACCTTGCATGCTTCAATGCAATATTTCCAAGTTGGGTGTTATTTTCTAAAATGCCATTTCCAATCCAGGAATTACTTAGACACCTTCCACTCATCCAAAAATTCTGCAATTTTGGTGAGGTGAATGATTTAACCTCCTGAACACTTCACTCCATTGGACCAACCTCATTTGAGCAATATTTGAGGTACTTCCTTTGTAAACCCGAAAGGTTGCCATTTTGGTGCCTTCAAGCAAATCCCACCCTAGGCAAGTTCAATACTCATGAGACTTGGCCACATTGTCCACAAGATACCTAGACACACACACCCAGAAGATCACCCCAAGGTGAAGGGTGAAAAATCAATTTGCCATGACCATGCCATTATGTCCATTTTTGGACATCTTGTCAAAACCCATTTTCCCAGTACCCATATGAGCTCAAACTTCATGAACACTCTCCTGGTACCAAATGAACCCTGTGGTAATTTTTGGGGGGTTTTTCTGAGTGGTGCAAGACCCCTGTCAATTCGTCGAGCACCCTCTGTGCGCTAAGTTTTCAGAAATTTTTGCAGGGCAAAGCGTTGAGTCTGGAGTGATTCCTGCTTGCTTGAGTAGGTGTTGTTGTGGGGATCACGGTAGTGTGGTCTGTTGGTCGTTGCACCCATGCGAGACCTCGTGGCAGGGCCATGCCGCCCGTGGCGCGCTCCGAGCGCCAGGGCGCGCACTGGCCGGCGTCCACCCGCCTCGGGTCTCCCCTGTTCCTCTGGCTCCCCTCGCTGTTCCTCAGTCCCGGACCAAACCAGCAGCAACCGCACCCTCTCCTGCCTCCCTAGCTCGGACCGGAGCCGCCCCCATCCTCTCCCATAAATTCCCTGGCCGTAGTTAGGCGCCGACCGCCGCGTGTCAGCTCCCTCCTCGCCGCTGCTCTCGAACCCGAGTTCAACGTGCGAATTCCGGAGCCGTTCCTGCTCCCAGAGACCAGCTCGCGCCCTCTCTTATCCTCTCCCCTTCAATTCTTGTCCGAAGCGCAGTGCACCGGTGAGCATTCAAGCGCCGCGGAGTTGGTGGTCCGTGTGCTCGCCTCAGGCAATAAAAGGGAGCTTCCCGAGCCCTCTCTCGCCGCACCCCATCCTCCTCTCCCCCTCCTGGACCTCTCTGTCCATTTAATCGAGCAACGGCGGAGCCCTGCTCCGATCCCGGCCGAAATTGCCGCCGTCGAACTCTCGGCCGCAGCAAGCTCGAGCCAGGACCGTTCTTCGATTAAACGCGCAGAGCGCCTCCTACCCTTCCCCTCTAGCTCCCAGTGTGATCAGAAGAGCAAGCGGAGCGCGGTGTGCTCGAGTTCATCCTCAGCCGCCTCGGCCGTGCGCTCGAGCTTGGAGAAGATGGCAGTAGGCCTCTCCCCCCCCCCCGCGCCTCCAGCAGCCTCCCCGGGCTCGTCGCGGTGCGGCGACCTCTCGAGCGTCCCCAGCGTGTGGTGGAGTGCAGCACGGCGACGGCCTCGTCGACGTCGAGGCTCTTCCGTGCGTCCTCGTCGCCTGGATGAGGGAGCACAGTGGAGGAAAAAGAAGAAGATTTGTTTTAATCTTTGACCCGGCCCCACCTATCAGCCTAAGTGGAGGCGTATTTCGCCGTTTTCTGTCTTCCAGCAGAGAAGGCGCCTTTTCAGGAGTGCGCGGTCAGCGGTCAGCCCTTCCGTTTTTTTTCCCTGGTGAGCGTCGAATAGCTATCCGTCACACGTCCAAAACTTCCAAACCGTAGCTCCGTTTGGAGCGATTTAAATTCCTAAATTCATAGTTTGAAAATTCTATCCAGTGGTATATGTTTTATATTTTTGTGAGATGTTTAAATGCTCAGCACCCTTATGCACATGCGTAGGCGCTTTCCCGCGACGGCAAAATCGAGACCCTAGACCGCGACGTGTTCGTGACCCTCCAAGCCAAATGGCGTCGATCGTCGAAGGCAAGCTAACCCCTTGCTATGAGCCGTCCCGCAATGTTGTTTGTTGTTTGCTTATTTTCTTGCCGAGTATTATATGCTTGTCTGTTTATTTATGCATGACTGTTTATTGTTCTTGTTTAATATGGGACTGGTAGTATTACTCCTGCCATGTTTTATTCTTCATCCCTGTATGCATTAGATTGATGTATGAATTATCTGTGCGCCGTGCACTTGCGTGGCTTTGACAACTAAATAACAAAAACATGCGTTGATTGTTTGCTTCTTCTTCTTCGCCGAGGTGAAGAGCGGACGAATGTCGTCTTATGATCCTCGGAGTTGGGGGCATTTGCCAAAAGAGTTATTTGCTTCTTGTCCCTCTGTCAAATATGGTTGGCGTAGACCACCCGGACTGCGACGCTTGGGAGCTGACTTTTCATTTGGTTCTTTTTGCCAAGATTGCTGACACCACGTCGAGATAACCCTCGAGTGGAATGGATGCTTTCTTTCTTATGAATGCTTTTCGGTTCATTGTTTGGAGGCTACGTGCCTCACCAACTTTGTAATTGATCTATGATGACACCGGCTGGAGGAACCGCCACAGTCATCTGTTTGAAACACTATGTTATAATCTGTAGTCGATCTGTGATGACGCTTGTTGGCGGACTCGCCACGATAGTCACCCGGTCGACGCTAACCAACTAGTTGATCTGTGATGACGCTTGTTGGCAGACTCGCCACGATAGTCACCCGGTCGACGCTAACCAACTAGTTGATCTGTGATGACGCTTGTTGGCGGAATCGCCACGATAGTCACCCGGTCGACGCAAACCAACTAAACTATATCTTGTAGTTGATCTTTATTGTGTTGCTAATGTTTTGTTGTTTGATGATACATTATTATGTTATTGTGATTGTTGTGTTGGACTAACCCTTTGTTGCTTGGACATGTGAAAGGTGAAACTTGATTAAATAAAACACTCCTCCAAACATCGATAAGGTCTATTCATAGTGCCACTAATCTGAACCCTTGCATGCAATACCACCGTTGTCCCATGGAAACCGTGACCTAGTAGGTTGTTGAGCCCCTTTTGTGCCATCCGTTGGGCGCAGTCATTCGGTTGTGCTGTCCGAGGGGAGGGGTCGACAGGCACAGGTTCGACTGTGATAAGGAGTCCGGAGCTAGGAATACCCGGTAGCGCCGGGGGATGTGCCGGATTTACTTGCCCGTGGTACCATGCGTATAGGGTGGTGCAGGAGAGTGTCTTAGCAAGTGGACCGTCACGAGAATGTATTTTGCTTGGTACGACTTTGGGCGTGAGAAACCTGGAGCGTCGGCTGAGTGGAGTGCATTCTGATAGGTGGTAAAGCAAACTCTCGAGAGACTCAACCTAGCCAGCTAGCCCTGTTCCTGGGATATGGAACAATAGTTCAGTGTCAGTCACACTGTGTGTCTTTGTCGTGTCCGGAGGTTAAACTTAAGATCTGTTTGAAAGAATTAATGAACGACCTGACCTCACTTAATAAACAATAAGATGGTGCAGGGAACGTTACTTGAGATAAGGAAATATGATAAGGCCGGTGGGCCTAGCAGTGGTGACAGATGAGATTAGCCTCGTGAGGCTAGAGGCCAGTGAGCCTAGATGTGGTATTATGATTCATTGTTTTACTTGGTACCAACTGGTACCCCGTTATTCGCCACAGGTAAGCTCTTTGTATGACCCCCGGTACACGATCCAACCCCACCTGGCTTGGACTCTGTACTGGTGGTACTCCCATTTGTTTGCTTATACCATGTTTTATTATGATGCCATGTTGCTACCCACTTGGACTGCCGTAAGTAGTCACTTGCCATGTTTAGATTATTTTCTGTCGCTAGTTACTTGTTGCCTGATTGTTTGACTATTCATGTCTTGTGGTTATTTTCTTGCGAGTACGTCAATGTACTCAGACTGGCTTTTCATGTGGCCAGACTTTGAGAGGATCCATCTCCTACCATAGCAAGGAGATCGAGCAGGAGCGTGCTAGGATCAGTAGCCCAGCCAGATGCCTGTGGATTGGAGCCGCACCAAGCCGTTGCCGTATCTTTGTCTTCCGCTGCCAGTTAAACTCTGTCCCGTGCCATACTTGGCCATGATAATTCTTCATGCCTTGATGGCCATGTAAACCATTTGTAGCCCTTTGGGCCTGTTTGTGTAATGATATTTTCGCTATGTTGCATTGTCATGACGTGCGTCCAGATATCCTGGGCTGGCGCACGGGGCGACCACCTCTCTGGCGATATGTGTCAGAGGGGGGTGCCACAGCCGGCGACACTGCTGCTACGCTTCCCTGATTTGCCTTTTCCCCGGGATGCCGGGCGTATTTGTAGGAATTGTTGTTTTGGGTTGATGACTAGTTTGATCTGCTACTCGTCGTAATGTGGATCTGTTTCTTTGTTATTAATTGCTGCCTTTTGGAACGTTGTCCTTGCACTTGTTGGGCCTTCTTGCCAGAATTTGCGCTCGTCTTGGTGATGATGATCACCATGTCTAGCCCCCGAATTTTGGGCCGGCTTGAGTATCGAGCCGAGGTCGAAATTTTATGTCTTTTGTTCATCTTGCGCTTTCTTCCGTCGTCTTGATGACATGCAGCCCCCGAGTCTCTGACTTGGGGTGTAGTAGTTGATCGCCCGGGTGTGCGGAGCCGGCTTGGCGGCTGCGCAGCCCCCGGGAATGATTTTTGACGCCTTGATGACACGCAGCCCCCGGGCTCTTGGCCGGGGTGGAGTAGGTGGTCGTCCGGGTGCGCGGAGCCGGCTTGTCGGCTGCGCCGCCCACGGGAATGGTTCCTTTGCCGACTGACGGCGTTGCAGCCCCCGAGTCCATGGCTCGGGGTGTTTGATTCGTCCGGGTCTGCGGAGCCGGCTTGGCGGCTGCGCAGCCCCCGGGTATTCTTTTTACCGCCTTGATGGCGTGCAGACCCCGAGTCCGTGACTCGGGGTGTTTTGATTCGTCCGGGTGCGCGGAGCCGGCTTAGCGGCTGCACAGCCCCCGGGTATATTCTTTACCGCCTTGATGGCGTGCAGCCCCCGAGTCCGTGACTCGGGGTGTTTGATTCGTCCGGGTCTGCGGAGCCGGCTTGGCGGCTGCGCAGCCCCCGGGTTTCCTTGCCGTCTTGCTCCGTGCAGTGGCCGCATGTCGAATTTGCTTTGGTTTGATTCCTGCGCTCTACTTTTTGCCTCCTCGGCTTCGCCGTCCTTTGCGTTGGTGACCACGTGTCGCCTGGAGACGGGGCGTTGACGGTTGAGCTACCTTCGTGTTCCCTTATAAGTAGCGGTGCAGGTGCGCTTTTCTTGTTTCATCCTCTCCTCCCCTTCGCTCTTCTTCATCCAGGCATGGCATCGAAGAAAGAGATCGGGGTGGATTCTCCCGTTGTGGCTAAACGCGGTCGGGGTCGTCCGCCGAAGAAGGACATTGGAGGATCCTCCAATGCGGCAGCAAAGCGCGGCAGGGGCCGGCCGCCAAAGCTTGGACGCGGCGGCGGTGGAGATGCCGCCGTTGCGGCGACTGGGGGTAACCAGAGCCCCTCTCCTGCCCGCTTGGAGTCTCCGGTAGGTGGCTATTGGGACGACTTACCAATTTCAGAGTTCATCTTGACACTATACGAGCCCATCCAGCACGTCCAGTGGCTTCCTCGGGCCGTCGCCGATGCACTAGAGGGGGAAGGCCCCTTCAGGTTCCTTCTTCATCGGGTTGGAGCTCGTCAGGGGCCTTGGGAGGTGCTTGCTCGCGTCGTCGTCAGCCAAGAAGGTGGGGAGGTTCGCCGGCTGTCGGGGATATGAACCCCGGATATCCCTAAGAGGTCCATTTCTTCAAGAACTACATGGGCCGGCTACGCAAGTGCCGGCTGCGGCGTGCCGCCTGGAACCGGCCGGATGAAGCAAGCTGCCTCGTCTACCCGGAGGCGGACGGCCGGTTGGGCTCAAGCCGGCCGTACCAACCGACAGCTCCGTACAAGTGGGCCAGGATCGTATAACCGTTGTCGGGCATCTCCTGTACCCAATCATGACAACGGACTCCAGCCGGCTCACAGAGTAGTGATGTCATAGGGGCAATCGTGTAACTTCCTTGTAACCCATAAACCCTAGATGCTGCCTATATAAAGCATGCAGGGCCTCCTGCGCGAGGCAGACAAGAGAGGGAGGGACGAGAGGCACAGAGAGAGAGAGGAACCCTTTAGCATCATCTTCAACCTCAAGCCGGCTGGAACCTTCAGCCGGCCACCACTCGAAAATAGCTCAAGGAGCGCCATTGTAGCCCGATTTGTGATCAATCAATAAGAACAAGAAGAGCAGGACGTAGGGGAGTTACCTCCACAAGGAGGGCCCCGAACCTGGGTAACTGACGTGTGTTTGCATGTTTGTTGCCCAATCCCCGCGCGAGCATCCGATCGTCGCCTGCCCCGCATTCTTTTCCATCTCCGATGGATATGCCGTGCTACCCACCACGACATTTGACCGTCGCCTGCCCCGCACCACGACATTTCGCAACCGGCAGAGTTGCGAAATGGGCGATTAACCTGACGGCGCACGGAGTCGAGTACGACAAGAGAACAGCGATCAAGTCGCAGGAGCTGGCGGACTTTCTTGCCGATTGGATGGAGACGGACCACGTACCGCCGCCACCCAACTCCGGCGAACATTGGCTCATGCACTTCGACGGCTCCAAAAGATACTGGGGACTCGGCGCTGGAGTCGTCCTCACCTCGCCCAAGGGGGGCCGACTCGAATACGTGCTACAGATCCACTTCACGGCGTCCAACAACGTAGCCGAGTATGAAGCTCTCGCACACGGCCTCAAGCTCGCCAAGGCTATGAACATCAAGCGAATCCTCTGCTACGGCGACTCTGATTTGGTGGTCCAGCAGACCACTGGACATTGGGACGCCAAGGACCCCAACATGGCCGCCTACCGCTTCTTCGTCCAGCAGCTCGCGGGATGCTTCGAAGGATGCGAGTTCCACCACATCCACCGCTCCAACAACGAGGCAGCCGACACCCTGGCAAACATTGGCTCTCTTCGCGAGGAAATCCCACCCGGCGTCGCCCTCGAGAAGCTCTACAAACCATCCATCACGCCGTGTCCCGGCTCCGATTCCATCCGGATGCCGCCGGACACGGAGTCGGCTGGGCCGGCTCCAGGCGAGACGGAGTCCGTCGAGGTCCTCGTCATAGAAGAGGCGCCACCATGGACCCAACCCTTCCTCGCCTACCTCGCCAACAACGAGCTCCCGGCAGACGAGCTCATCGCCAGGCAAATCAAACGCCGGGCAAGTGCTTACACCATCATCAACAACGAGCTATACAAGCGCAGCGTATCCGGAATGTTCCAACGCTGCGTGAGCCAAGAAGAAGGGATCAGGATCCTAAGGGAGATCCATCAAGGCGAATGCGGTCATCACGCATCCTCAAGGGCAATTGTGGCTAAGGCGTTCAGGCACGGGTTTTATTGGCCGACTGCGCTGGCAGACGCGAACCAACTGGTCCGGCTCTGCAACGGTTGCCAACGATTCGCAACGCAGAAGCACACGCCGGCTTCGGCACTCAAGACAATTCCTATCACCTGGCCGTTTGCCGTCTGGGGGCTCGACATGGTTGGACCACTGAGGAGATCCAGTGGAGGCATGACACACCTGCTGGTAGCGGTCGACAAGTTCACGAAATGGATTGAAGCCAAGCCGATCAAGAAACTGGACGGACCAACAGCAGTAAAGTTCTTCAAAAGCATCATCTACCGCTTCGGCTACCCCAACAGCATCATCACGGACAACGGGACAAACTTCGTCAAGGGAGAATTCGCCAAGTTCTGCGGCAGGACCGGCATCCGGCTCGACGTGGCCTCCGTTGCGCACCCGCAGTCGAACGGGCAGGTCGAGCGGGCAAATGGCCTCATCTTATCCGGCATCAAGCCTCGGCTGCTCGAACCGCTCGAGCGCGTAGCCGGCGCATGGGAAGAGGAATTACCTTCCGTCCTCTGGAGTCTAAGGACAACCCCGAACCGTTCAACCGGCTTCACCCCCTTCTTCCTCGTCCATGGAGCTGAAGCCGTCATGCCAACAGACATCGAGCACGACGCACCCCGGATCGTGCTATACACGGAGGCACAAGCTAAGCAAGCCTACGAAGATGGAATGGACCTGCTCGAGGAGGCACGCCAGCTTGCCGAATCAAGGTCGGCGATGTACCAGCAGCAACTACGCAACTATCACAGTCGGCGCATCAAGCACGTCCACTTTCGCGAAGGCGATCTCGTGCTACGGCTCATCCAGGACACTAAAAACATGCACAAGTTGTCATCACCGTGGGAAGGACCATTCATCGTCAGCAAAGCGCTCATCAACGATGCTTACTACCTCATCGACGCCCGCGAGCACAAGAAGGACACGATGGACAAAGAGGGCGATGAAACGGAAAGGCCATGGAACGCGTCACTCTTGCGTCGATTCTACACTTGAGAAAGTACAATGTATGTATCACCTATGCTATCAATAAAAGAAACGAGAATGATGAACACATGAGCAGTTTTCCGCAACTTTTTCCGCATTTTTCTTTCCGGTTCTTCCGGCAGCCGGCAAGCTTGCTTTTAGCGGCCGTGTAGCGTGACTAACCCCTAAACGGCTAACTCTTCGAATCCGGTTAAGGCCGGCAAGAGAACAAGCTGGAGGGGGCCAACAACGTGAAAAACGCATAAAGGGAAGTCCTGCCGGCTGAAATAATGTTCTTCTGCAAACTCGGCCAAGCCGGCAGTCGGCAACCGCTTCTCCGATTACGGATGATTAACTACACAACGCTAAACGGCTAACTCTTCGAATCCGGTTAAGGCCGGCAAGAGAATAAGCTGGAGGCTGAGTGTATGCGAAAGACGTAAGAAATAGAAGTCGTTACCGGCTGAGAAAACTCTGGCCTAACAAACCGGATCCTAGCGTTGTAGTAGTGTGCATGATCCCGCTAGACGGTGAAGTGCACACGAACGGCGGCGGGAAAGGCTACAGGCGAGTGTGAAATTGAAATAAGCATAGTAAAAGTATTCTCCGTGATCAAAATAGCAAGCTAATCGCTTCGTCATTTCATTTCACGCGCGAAAACGCCGCCAACCGGCTTCGAGAGCCCAAGCCGGACACAGGCCCGACGAGCAAGGAATGAAAATTGCGCACAAGCAAACAAGTACAGGAACAAAAGCAAGTAGCATTAAACATCAAGGGCAAGGCATTACAGATAAAGGCTAAACAACAAAGCAAAAGAGGGAAGTCCACAGGCGGACCTTCCCCGCGCAACTACAAGGTCGAGCCGGCAGAGCTCCCTAAGCGGCATCCGTCGCCTTCCCGGATCCACCTATCTTCTTGCCAACCCAGTGCTTGATGCAGAGGGTGCCGTCGAACACCTTCACGAAGAAGACGCCCTTGTCACGCCGGAGACGGAAGCAGAGAATGAAGCCGGCTTCGAGCTCGTAGAAGTCAGCGAACTCGTCCCAACCCCTGACAAACTCCACCCTATTGACAACAGCATTACCCTCCACCTGGGAGGTGAACCGGACGGTTGCATTCCAGGGACCCTGGGAAGCACCCTCACGGAAGAGCTTGAACTTGAAGTGGCCAACGCCCGGCAGTGCGTCGGCGAAGGCATCGGGAAGCCTCTGCACCGGCCCAGTAACTGGCGAATGCAGGATCAAGAGGAACTCCCCGATAGGGAACACACCCCAGGCCGGGCGCCGCGGATTCTCCAGGGAGTCGGAAGAGGCGGAGGACAACTCCGCGCTGCTCTTCCTCGCTGTCGGCGACAGCAGAGGGAGCATATTTAGGAATCGGGTCAAAACCCGGAGGGGGAAGAACAGGGGTGGCTTCCTCCTCGCTCGACGAGTCGTGAAGAACAAGGAGGTTCTTGCCACGACCAACGCCAACGCTAACGCCGCCACTGACGGCACCCGCCCTCTTCAAGCCAGCACGGCCGCTGCCCTTGCCACGGCCAGCGCTGCTACCAGCGGCAGTGGAGGGGACCGCTTTTCCTCGCCCTCGACCGCCTCTCTTAGGGGGACGACCGCGCGGACGTTTCGCCGGAGGCGCAGCGATGGTCTCCTCAGCGGCAACATCCAAAGGCTCGGACTTCACCATGGCAGGGACGCGAGGGAACGATAGGAGGAAGACGAAGAGAGAGCAAGAAGGCGTAAGCAATGAGAACGAAGAACGAAAATTGTGAAGCTTTATAACACAACCAAGGGACAACGTGGGAGACCCAACCGTCACCCACGATCCCATGATCAACACGTGGTAACGAAACTCAGTTGACGGGACCTTTCAGTAACTGCAACCGGGTCCACGCACAGAAGCCAAGGAGGCAAGGCCAAGCCGGCAAAAAGATTCCCGGGGGCTGCGCACCCGCCAAGGCGGCTACCCAGACCCGGATGAATATATAAATCACCCCAAGTCACGGACTCGGGGGCTGCGAAGCCGTCAGCCGGCAAAAAGATTCCCGGGGGCTGCGCACCCGCCAAGGCGGCTGCCCAGACCCGGATGAATATATAAATCACCCCAAGTCACGGACTCGGGGGCTGCGAAGCCGTCAGCCGGCAAAAAGATTCCCGGGGGCTGCGCACCCGCCAAGGCGGCTGCCCAGACCCGGATGAATATATAAATCACCCCAAGTCACGGACTCGGGGGCTGCGAAGCCGTCAGCCGGCAAAAAGATTCCCGGGGGCTGCGCACCCGCCAAGGCGGCTGCCCAGACCCGGATGAATATATAAATCACCCCAAGTCACGGACTCGGGGGCTGCGAAGCCGTCAGCCGGCAAAAAGATTCCCGGGGGCTGCGCACCCGCCAAGGCGGCTGCCCAGACCCGGATGAATATATAAATCACCCCAAGTCACGGACTCGGGGGCTGCGAAGCCGTCAGCCGGCAAAAAGATTCCCGGGGGCTGCGCACCCGCCAAGGCGGCTGCCCAGACCCGGATGAATATATAAATCACCCCAAGTCACGGACTCGGGGGCTGCGAAGCCGTCAGCCGGCAAAAAGATTCCCGGGGGCTGCGCACCCGCCAAGGCGGCTGCCCAGACCCGGATGAATATATAAATCACCCCAAGTCACGGACTCGAGGGCTGCGAAGCCGTCAGCCGGCAAAAAGATTCCCGGGGGCTGCGCACCCGCCAAGGCGGCTGCCCAGACCCGGATGAATATATAAATCACCCCAAGTCACGGACTCGGGGGCTGCACGACATAACGACGGCAGAAGAAAAGCGAAAGGCGAACAAAAAACGGGAAATTTTGACCCGGCTAGATGCTCAAGCCGGCCCAAAATTCGGGGGCTAGGCATGGTGATTATCATCACCAAAACAAACATGAACCCCGGTACAAAGGCCCAGCAGCCACAGAGAAAACGACACTCACGATAAGCAGTCAACAACAGGAAGCAGAATAGCGAATTTTTACAAGGCAATCTCCAAAAGTGCACGACATAACAAGATGTGTAATGTGACAGGACAGTTAATAGTACGGAATGACAGTTACACCCGGCATCCCAGGGAAGCAGGCAAATCAGGCAATAGAAGCATCAGCAGCGTCGCCGGCTCTAGTATCTTCAGTTGGCTGCGGCGCCGAGGACGGTTCAGCAGGCACAAGCTCCGTCAGGTCCACCGCCTCGGCAATTCGCCCTGAGGCTACGGCGATTTCCGGACGCAGGCTTGCGAGGGACGTCCCAGTACGGAAGCCATTCAACAGGTTGCTCATCTGCACGCCAGGATACCACGACTTCACCAAGGCCAAGGCCATGTCGGTGCTCCGCGCGCCGCCATCTCACCTGCTCGTTGATGCCAATTGGTGCCCCTTCAAGCCGAGTAGATAAATCGTGGAGAGCGGCTGGCAAAGGAGCTTCCGGCCACAGGTTCTCAAGCACGCTGCCGGCTGCCTCCTTCAACCGATCGAACTCCTGGCCGAATCGAAGAAGACGGGAGACGGCTGTCGGAGCAGACCGACAGCGGCATCGGAAGACTCCGGTCGAGAATGAGCCCAGGCAGCATATCTTTGAATTTGCGCGTCAACCTCGGGATAGAGGCCTGCATTTCAAACCAATGAGGCCGAGTAGAAGACCCAAAGCAAGAAACCAAGGAGAAAGGAGACCTCACTTACCGAGGATCAGCTCGTTTACACGTTCAACCTCCTTGACCAGGCCGCCCACCAGCTGTTCCTGCTCAAGCTCGCGCGCCTTGGCCGCCTGGACGATCTTGTCGCTGTTCTCGACGGAAGCCTTCAGCAGATCCCTCAGCTCGGTCGCATCCCCGCGGAGAGACTCAATCTCGCTCTGTTTCCGGCGGTCAGCTTCCCGTTAGTTTCGCCGCCTCCTCGCCCAGCCGGACGACCTCGAGGCGGCGTTCCTCCGACGCTTTTTCCGCCGCTTGGAGATCGGCCTTGGACGAGGTCAAGGCGGCGTCCTTTTCCTTCAGTTGCTTCTCCAAGCCAGCACGGGATGTGGCGTCGCCTGAAGAGTTTGGACCATCGTCAAGCCAAGACGTGCAAGAGAAAAACGAAGAACGGCAGGACCGAGGGTGCGAGCGAGAAAAGAAGCTAAACCTTTAGCCACCTCAAGCTCTCGCTTGAGCAATGCCGCCTCCCTAGCCACCTCGGCAAAACCTCGCTCGACGGAGGAGCAGAGCAAAGTTACGTTGGCCAGGTTCTCCCTGGCCGTCTGTCCCGCCAGCGCGGCAAGGGGAATCCTCCCCGACGCGTCGGGCCGAGCCGGCACCGGCCCAGTGTACGGCGGAGAAGATACCAGGATCGACTGACGAGGACCCGGGAGCGAAGTCGTCGCTTCCTCAATGGCCCTGCCCTTGGCCGTCTCGGCCACCACCGAGGAATGGGTAGGGAAGGCGAGATACCCGGCCCCGGCGCTGGGCCGAGGAACTACTTGGAAGGCGTCCACCGACGCCTCGGCGCCACCAGCCGGAGGTGGAGGGGTGGAGTCGACCACGGGATGAACAGCACTCGTCGACATCGGGTCGACCACCCCCACGTCCGCCGTCGCCGCTTCTGAAGGCGGGTTAGCCGCTTGCGCCGCAGGGGCCTCGGTAGCGGGCACCGAGGCCGACTCCACCACCGCGACAACTGCCGTCTCCGCTATTGGAAGCGGCGCCCTACGAATTAAGGAAAGCGTCACCACCAAGCACAAGTAACAAGATTTTCACCACGAGGCAAAGGCGTACCCGTCGCACGAGCCCAGGACTCTGGCCATCCTCCTCCTCCTCAAGCGCTTCGATGGGGGGGACGGCGCAGCGTCGGATGGGCGCTTCACGCCCCCGGAGGGCACTTCCACGCCCTTCGCAGGAATGGCGGAGCCGTCAACCAACCGCTCCGCGCCAGCCGGCACCGCTTCAGCCCCAGCGCCGACCGAGTCGCGTTCTCCGCGGTCTTGCGGGCATCCGCGCTCGCTCCCACTTTCTCCTCGGCCGCCTTAGCAGCCGCTGGCTGCTTTGCAGCCGCCTGGGCATCCATCGACGCCCGGATTGAATCCGCCTGCGCCAGCTCCGCGTAAATAGCTTTCTCCATATCCTCGATACCCGAGTCATAACCAAGAACAATAGGAGGAGAAAGATTAACCACCTGGGCGCGGGTCTTGTCGGCGGCGGGTTCTGCCCTCTCCACGTCCGCCGCCTTCGTCCTCTCCTCGTCCTCCTTCGAGGCCAGCAGCTGCTCCATGGTCATACCAATGTCAGTTGTCTCCAAAGCCAAAACAGCCTGCGTCGTTTGAGCATAAAACTCCCTCTCCAAATCGCCCGGGTTCAAATCATAAATAAAATCACCGCTGGGAGCGCGACCAATCACCTCGTCTTTGGCCCCACCAGTCAGGGCCTCCTCCTCCGCCATCTTGGCGTCGACCTCAGCCTGGATCTCGGCCATGATCTCGTCCGCCCTGGCCTCGGTCTCAGGCGTCTCCGCCTTCGGTCTTCCGGCTGGCGACAGGCCGGCCGTGGTAGGCCGGGGAGATGTCGAAGCCAACTTTTTGGCGGGCAGCACGCCTCGCTTCTCGAATGCGCCCTTCCGCTTGGGCGGCGCGGTATTCGCATCGACATCGGCGGCCGACTTCGACCGCCTCTCCTTCACGATCCGCCGAGTAACGACCACCTTCTTCCGCGCCGCCGCCTCCAATTCCTTGGTCCGGCGGGTGGATATCGCCGGCTTAGAGGCTGGCACGGAAGAAGAACCTTCAGAGTCCGGCTCAGAACTGCTGGAAAGATTCACTACCACGCGCGTCACATCATCAGTTTGTCCGGCGACTCCGGGCTTGGAAGACTTACCGCGAGGCGGCAAGACCGGGGCCGGACGACGCGCTCGAGGCCCTCGTCCCGGTTGGCCGCCGGGTCGGAGTCGGAACTGGCGGAGGGGACAGGACTCGTAGCGGTATGGGCGGCGTCGTCATCGCCTCCGTCTTCCTCATCAACATCGGCGCCCCCACCAGACGATTCGGTGGAGTCGCCGCGCCCGTCCGAACCGGCGTGGCCGCCGCCGCCCGACTCTTCGTCAGCGGTGGCATCTGTTTCTTCTCCCGCCTGTTCGTCGACGGAATTCTCCGCCGTCTCCAGCAACTTCGTCAGCGCCTTGGTGAAGGGACCGCTGACGTCGGGCTCGAAGACGACTTCGAGGTCTTCCGCCCGTTGAAGGTCGCAAAGCTGCGCAATAGGCCGACTAAGTCAGGCGGCAGCCGGACAAAGGAATTGAAGACGGACAAGAGAATAAAGACTAACCACCGGAGCGGGCGCCGAGCGAGTGAAAGGATCGCACCCGAAATCCCAGCCGTCCTCGACCCTGTCGGTGACGAGACGGGAAGCCCATTTACGGAGGGCCTTTGGCTTCGGCAATTCCAAGTAGGCCCGGCTGGAATCCCGGATGCCGGAGTAGAAGCACATCTTGTGTGGACGCGTCCGCAGCGGATATATCCGCCTCGATAGCCACGCCATGGTCAGGTCCCGGGATGTCAGGCCATCCTCACCAGCTCCTTCAGCCGGTTGAACAAGATACTCTCAAGAGCCGAGTCCACAGGCGGCTTCCGGAGCCAGGACTTGGAAGCCGGCAGCTCATTGGAGAAGACCGGGAGGCCGATTCGGTCGGCGTCCGAGAGATTCCGGACGTAGAAGTAGGAGTTCTGCCACTTCTTGACAGACTCCGGCAGGCTGATCTTGGGCAGCGGCGTATTCCTCGCGCTGATAGAGACGCTGCCGCAGACGCGCTGCACCCCGGCGGTCGCTTGAGACCGCAGGAAGAAGAACATGCCAAAGATCTCCATGCTGGGCCAGAGGCCCAAGTACGCCTCGCATAGCGTGACGAAGCAGGACAGTTGGGTGAGGCAGTTCGCCCCCAGATGATGGGGTTGCAGCCCGTAGAAACGCAGGAATTCCGCGAAGAAGGAACTCACCGGGAGCCCCAATCCTCGCTCCAGATGCGCGGTGAATACGACAACCTCGCCGTTCTTGGGCTCGGGCGAAATTTCCTCTTCAGGAGGCACGCGGGCTTCCACATCGCCCGTCGCCCCCAAGAACTTGCCCCGGCGGAACTTCCATAAGTATTCCTCATCCACGATGGAGCCCATCCATGATCCCGAGCTCGCCATGGAGGTTCGATTTCCCGTCGCGAGATACGCGAATGTGAGGAAGGCACGCACGAGAAAGGAGATGAACAAGAGCAAGGAAGCACGAGAGGCAAGCGGAGGAGACGAGATAGGAATGGGGAGCGGTATCTCCAGCCGTTCCCCCTCTTCCCACTTTGAAAGCAGGGCAGGCAGAACCGCCCCGCCTGTCACGCCGCGTGGCGGGCAACCGCGCCGCACTCTCCGCAGACGATCCCGAAAGCAGGCAGTTGCCACAGAAAGTCCTGCCCGGAGAAGCAGAACATCAATGGCTTCCCGAAGCGGCGAAACGTGGCTGACGTAAGCCACGACCTGAGCCGCCAAGCCGGCCGCTCCGAGCCACAGGGACCTATTGATCCGGCTCCACGTGGCCGGACGAATCAACGGCTACTTCGACAATGTACGACCAAAGACAGGAGTGCCCGTGAGGCCCTCCCCACGAACAAGCTTCAGCTCCATCCGGTTTTGGTTCCAACCGGCGCCCACTCCAACCTCGACATCACAACCACAACGATCAAGATCGGGGAGAAGATCGAGAAGCCTTCCCAGCAAGCTAACAAGACTCCACGATCTCGGGGGCTAGTGTCGGGGATATGAACCCCGGATATCCATAAGAGGTCCATTTCTTCAAGAACTACATGGGCCGGCTACGCAAGTGCCGGCTGCAGCGTGCCGCCTGGAGCCAGCCGGATGAAGCAAGCTGCCTCGTCTACCCGGAGGCGGACGGCCGGTTAGGCTCAAGCCGGCCGTACCAACCGACAGCTCCGTACAAGTGGGCCAGGATCGTATAACCGTTGTCGGGCATCTCCTGTACCCAATCATAACAACGGACTCCAGCCGGCTCACAGAGTAGTGATGTCATAGGGGTAATCGTGTAACTTCCTTGTAACCCAGAAACCCTAGATGCTGCCTATATAAAGCATGCAGGGGCCTCCTGCGCGAGGCAGACAGGACAAGAGAAGGAAGAGAGGGACGAGAGACACAGAGAGAGGAACCCTTTAGCATCATCTTCAACCTCAAGCCGGCTGGAACCTTCAGCCGGCCACCACTCGAAAACAGCTCAAGGAGCGTCATTGTAGCCCGATTTGTGATCAATCAATAAGAACAAGAAGAGCAGGACGTAGGGGTGTTACCTCCACAAGGAGGGCCCCGAACCTGGGTAACTGACGTGTGTTTGCATGTTTGTTGCCCAATCCCGCGCGAGCATCCGATCGTCGCCTGCCCCACATTCTTTTCCATCTCCGATGGATATGCCGTGCTACCCACCACGACACCAAGTATGTGGGAGCTCAAAGTGGTGTCAAGAAAAGCACCATTTGGGTTCCCAAACCTATTGTGACTAACCTCTTAGGACCCAACTTGGTTGGGGACCAACAAGCTTCAACTTGATCAATAGGTGTTGGTGGAGGACATTGGAGACTTGGCTATTTTTTGAAGAATTAAGGGATCTTCATGGTTTTATTTCTCAAGCCAAGTCAATTGGATTACCACATACCTATCTCATATCCAATGCTTCCTCCTTGCGGTAACTTGTATTTAACTCATATATACATTGAAAGTTGCTTGCTCCCTTGCATGTGTTAGTTTTGTTCCTAGCATGTGCTTGTATATGATATGCTACCTTCCTACTTGTCTTGTTACTCAAGGTTATGTAAGATAGTTGTGTATCATATATGTGTAACTTTGTGTTGAGCCTTATTGGATCTTGTGTTGATTTCAATTGGCTCTTTTGAGATATTAATGGACTATCCCATTTTGGGGGAGTGATGTGCTTTGTGCACCTCACGAACCTAAAAATGTGTATACATGAGGCACACCACCTAGTATTGATATTTCAATATTATCTAGCTACTATGTGGTATGTTATATTCATGAGAAATTCAAATTCTACAATGTCCATTAATTTCTCTAGTTGGTTTTATTTGCCTTTTGTTTAAAAAATAAATAAATTATCACATTATGGGGGAGTAATAAGCTATGTGCATATTACAATCCCATAAAAATGTGAACATTTGAGGTTTGCCACCTAGATTTGATATTGTAAATTATCTTTTTCCTATGTGGCATGTTTGCTCGAACAAGTCCAATTTCCTTTTGGTTATCTTTTGGCTCTTGTTTGGGTGTGTTTGCTTGGTGTGGTTTTTCTCTAATATGCATTCCTATATATTTTTGGAGAAACCATTTGTTTCATCTTATTTTAACCATGGCTTTGCCGGTTGGTTCGAATAGTTGAAACTACCAACAAACCTTTTTCAAAATTTGGCGTCTTTAATTCTTATCCTTTGCCATATGCTTATTTTTTGTGAAGTTGGTCTTGATCATCATTCCTATATACCACCGAGAAATTTCTCCATATACTCCTTGTTCATGACAAGTGATTCTAGTAATTGTGGTGGGTTTTGTAGATCATCTTCACATTGGCACTTGCTTTTAAATTGCTCTATTTATTGCCCTCTTTGCCTCTTGCAAGGATCCTATCTTTCAATCGGTAGTGTTTAGTGTTTTAGATAAAATATGGAGAGTAATGATCCCTTGTGCATGCATTTTGTATTCAAATGCAAATATCTAAGATAATGCATTAATCTTGGGGGAGCATTCCTTTTATTTAGAACACTATTCTATCTATCAATTTTTGATCCTCTCAATTGGAATTTGATTCTTTATCTTATGTTTGGTACCTTCAATTGGTATTAATTGGAATTTAATATCTCCACCATAGATATTTGTTCCAATTGATATTTATTGTGGGAGTCTTGATACCTTTTGCCTTATTTTAACTTTACTTGATTTCGGTCAAGTATCACCCTCTTCTTGGTATCTTTTCTCCTAGTTGATATTTTTTGTTTTAATTGGTATCTTATTTTCAATTGGTGTCTTATCGATCATTTGTTGTGTTGATTTGATTCCTTTTGATACCACACTTCATGTTTTGATGTGTTTTGGAATCAATCATAGGTTGATTTGATTTCTCCTAATTCATGTGTTGATTTGGATTTTGATATAATTTGGACAACCTTTTTGGTTCACTTTGTGTTTTCGTCCAAATTGTATCTCTTTTGGTTCTAGAAAGCCTTTGCATGCTCGGTTACTAATTTATATTATTTTAGCATGCTTATCTTTCTTGATCAAATATATAGGGGATACTCCACCGAATCCTAAATCGGCTAAGATGTGCATGAAATTCATTTTCATATCTACATGCACATATTTATGTGGAGTGTTTCCAATATATTGTAGTTGATCTAACTACTATGGAACCCAATGAGTTTGGGAACCATTTTGTATTCTAATTTTGTTTTAGGTACAATGGAGATGCATTGGATGCTTGCCTCATTCATAAGGAAGGTGTTCTCACCGTGTGATTGTCGGAGTCAAGCTTTGATGTCAAACCTACTCTCATCATCTTCATCACCAATGTCATCTCGGTAACAAGTATCTACCCATGCATACTTTTCTAGTTCCAACCTTGTGTAGGTTGCCTCTTGGCATGAAAGCGTTTATATGCAATTGTTGTGGTTTTGGCCTATTTTCTTCACTTAATATATCTTTGTGATATGTGTGATGAATTTGAAAAAACCTTTTCTTCAATTGGTATTATTTCCTTGTGATACTTGTTGCCTAACTCAAAGCATTTCCACTATCTCTTGTTCCCTTAGCGATATGTGTGATGCATTTGATATATTTGAAGTTCATTTATATACAATGAGATAAATTTGAGGTTTGTGCTATGCTTTTATGTAATAATCTCGTTTGTATACTTATGACTTCCTTTTGGATACCTTGTTCTCTCTTTATCAACCATTTCATATGTGCAAGTTTCTTTGTGGATGTATATCTTCATTGATTTGTCTACTTAGCAACCTATACATATGAGAGAGGTCACCTTTTAGTTGGTATCCTAATTCTTTTGAGTGACCTTACTTTTGTCTATAATTCTTTGGTGGCTCCAAGTTTATCTCATGAGTGCTTGTCTCCTTGTTTATTGGTACCTTTGCACACTCATGTATTTGTTGAGGATTTTTTACCTCATTCTTACCATGGTGAGCATGTTGATTTTATTGGCTAAATGCTCTCACTAGCTTTTGGGTTTTTCAATTGGTTTTAGTTTCCAATTGGTATCCCTAAGCTTGTGTACATACTTTTTAAAGATCTTCCTTTATATCGGTTGGGCCTATCTTATGTTGATTTTTTGAAAATTGGTATCTCTTTTTGGCTCAACCACATCTTTGGTGCAAGTGCTATGATTTGCTTTTGCATTATGCACTTTTGCACTTGTTGCGTGTTCTAGATGATTTCGGGGGAGCAAGGATGCCATTGTTGCGCACTTCTCTATGGCGCATAAACATTGGGGAGCTTCTCCGTTTTTAGTTAGAACTCTTGTTTTGGATCTTTTTGATTGCTTTTCTCCTTTGTGGAGATGTTTAAAATGATTTCATCTTTTGCAATCCTTTGATCCTCAATATAGTTTGATTTCCTCTAATTATTCGTTAAAAGGGATTGTCATCACCTTTATGGAGGAACTCATATTATATTGGCTCTCTAAATTTTTCTTCCCATTTCGGCAATCAATGCCAATGGGGGAGAAGTTTAGAGGGTTTAAGGGAATTTGGGTTTTATGCTTTTGTTGCATTTGCCTTTAATGCGCTTTGCATCCTTACTTGTTTGTCTTGCAAGGATGCTTTATTCATTATATAAACCCTCTTAATAAGGGATTGTCATCAATTACCAAAATGGGGGAGATTGAAAGTGCATGGTTGCCCTCATGCATGGTTTTGGTAATTAATGACAATCTCTATGGACTAATATTTGTATTGAGCTAATTGTAGGTTGTGTCCATTTGCGTTGCTTGATCTCCATTTGTTGGAGTCAATGCTAAGAGAAGAAAATGATGTGTTGATAAAGGCTAAGTGCGTGTTTATCAACACTCAATTCCAAGTGAAGATATGCCGAAGAGTGCTTTCCCCATCTTGGTGTATGGGGAGCGTCATGTGAATCTTCACCAAGCGAAGCGCAATCAAGAAAGGTGGTGCATCTTGAGGAGATGAAGATCGTCTTCATCAACCTCAAGTGGATTAATGCGCAAGGCAAAGGTATGATCTTGATAGGGCTTTTATTTTACCGGTCTTATGATGTTAGTTGAGAGACCGGGTTATAGGATAGATAGCCGTACTATCAAGAGGGGCTCTCGACCGAGTATCGTGATCATATCGTTCGTGGAGAGCTCAAACCTTTGCATCCATGCAATCATCTTTCTTGGTTGTTATTTGGATTTTATCCATGTGAGAATTTAGAGCTTGTGTTCATCTCCATACCAAGCTCTAATTCATCAAAAACGGATTTCATGATTATCTTCTTGCGTTTTTTATATTGGAGGTTTTACCGGTTTGTCTCTTCTAAGAGAGGTCAAACTCTCTCCTTATGATTTCCTCCTCACATGATGGACTATGATGTGTATATGCATGATCTTGTAGGGCTTGTGATTATCTTTGAAACAAGCCCAATATCATAGAAAACGGAGTCTTGATGAAAAACTTGTTGGTTTTTGATGTTGGAGAATTTACCGGTTATTCCTTTTTAGGGAAGGTTTATCTTTCTACATTTTGTTTTATTCTCCTTTGTAGGAATATGATGTTCTATGCATGATCTTGTAGAGCTCTTCGTTGCGGTTCCAATGAGCCCAAGATCATCGAAATCGGAGTCCGGGTGAAAAAGTTATTGCAGTTTTCGTTTTGCTGTTTTTGCAGGTTTTCTGTAGGCCGGAGTCTCCGGCCCTAGACCGGAGTCTCCGGTCTGAAACTTTGGATTTTCGTCGAACGGGTGGCGCGGCTCTGTTGGCCTGCCGGAGACACCCCGGAATGACCCCGGAGTCTCCGGTTTGGGCCGGAGTCTCCGGCCTGGACAGACCGGAGTCTCCGGGGTAAGTTTTCCTGCAACGGCTCTTTCTCTTGGGGACCTATATAAGGCCCCCTTCTTCCCCAAAGAGCCAAGCACATTTTCCCCTCTCTCTCCCACCATTGTTGACCTTGAAAAGCTTGCCCCTCTCCCAATTCCTCCCATGATTCTTGCATATCTTTGAGGGAAAAGAGAGAGGAGATCTAGATCTACATTTCCACCAAACAAAATCTCCTCTAAGTGGGGGGAACTCGTGGGATCTAGATTTTGGAGTTCTTGGTGTTCCTCCTTTGTTCTTCCTCCTAAATCCCTCCATAGCATTAGTTGCTTTGGTTGGATTTTAGAGAGAAGGATTTGACCACTTGGTGTGTTCTTGCCTTTTGCATTAGTTGCATCGGGTTGCTCTCCCCACGGTGATACATGAAGTTGAAGGTTGAGAAGCTTGTTACTCTTGGGTGCATTGTGTTCCCAAGAGCTTGTGCCTCTTGGGTGCATTGTGTACCCTAGACGGTTGGAGGTGCCGCGAAGACTTCGAGTTGTGAAGCTTCGGCACGAGTTTGGGAGCCCCCAATTGAGTTGTGGGTGTGTGCCCCAAGAAGAGTTGTAAAGGGCTCCGGAATCCGCCTTGAAGGATTCCGATAGTGGAAGGTGAACCAATCCCTTGGGTGAGGTTCATCAGAGAATAGGGTGAGGCCTTTGTGGCATCTTGAGTAGGCCTCTTGTGGCGAGCTCACACCCCTCCAACGAGACGTACTCCCTTAACAAGGAGGAACTCGGGAATACATCCTCGTCTCCGCGTGCCTCGGTTATTTCTATACCCGAGCTTCTACTTATGCAATTTACATTGTGATAGCCTTCGTGCTTGAAGTTCTTATCTTGCTATCACCTTGTTGCTTAAATTTCTTAGCATAAGTTGTTGGTGCACATAGGTGAGCCTAGTAATTAGGTTGTTGGCTTGTTATTTTAAACACATAGTTTTATTCCGCAATTATCAAGCCCCTAATTAGAAAAAGTGATAATCGCCTATTCACCCCCCCCCCCCTCTAGGCGACATCTCGGGCATCGTTTGTTCTTTCACCGCGCAAGGACTCCAAACCATCCCGCTCTCCTGGCCGTTCGTGGTCTGGGGGCTGGACCTCCTGGGACACTTCCCGCGAGCGCTCGGGGGCTACCTCTACCTCTATGTCGCCATCGACAAATTCACCAAGTGGCCTGAGGTGGAACCCGTGCGCACCATACCGGCGAAATCAGCGGTGAAATTCATCAGGAGCCTGGTGTGCCGTTTCGGTGTGCCCAACTGCATCATCACCGACAACGGCTCACAATTCATCAGCGGCGCCTTCAAGTCCTACTGCGGCAGCCTCGGCGCCCAAATCTGCTATGCCTCGGTGGGTCACCCACGAAGCAACGGGCAGGCTGAGCGAGCTAACGCCGAGGTGCTCAAGGGCCTCAAGACGAGAAGCTTCAACCGCCTCAAGGCCAGCGGCAAGCACTGGATCGATGAGCTCCCCTCGGTGCTCTGGTCCATCCGCACCACGCCAACAAAGCCAACTGGCGAGACGCCGTTCTCCCTCGTCTATGGCGCTGAAGCCGTTCTCCCCAGCGAGATCACCCACGGCTCTCCACGAGTCTTGGCCTTCAAGGAGGCTGAGCTGGACAAACTTCGCAACAACGACCTCCTGCTGCTCGAGGGGCTCCACCGCAATGCGGCCCTGAGAGCGGCAAGATACCAGCAAGACCTCCGTCGCTACCACAGTCGCCACATCCGCCCACGCACTCTCGAAGCAGGAGACCTGGTCCTGAGGAGAATCCTCTCCGGGGCAGGCCTCCACAAGCTCTCGCCAATGTGGGAAGGACCCTACAGAGTCATGCACATCGCCAGGCCTGGCTCCGCGCGGCTCGAGACGGAGGACGGCATCCCTGTCGCCAACCCCTGGAACATCCAGCACCTGCGCAAGTTCTACCCCTGATCGTCCTCGACGAGCAATTTTTTGCATCAAGGGAGAGCCTCGCGCCATCATCCTCCACGAGGAAAAACTTCGGGCTCCCCTCTCTACTATACGTTGCCGCGGGCCGTTCGAGAAGACTCCCAAGCCACCACGCCTCGGCAAGGTGACTTCTTCAAGCACCATGCCTTGGCGAGGTGGATCCCCATGCCCAGCCATGGTGGACCGCAGGCTCTCAAAGCCACCCCCGCATAGGGGCCCCCTCTCTGAGCTCTCTCTACATGCGTCGCCTCGGGCCGCGAGAGTCTCAGCCACTCCATGTGGAACCCCATGCCCAGACATGGCGGATTTTGTATTTCTGGCCACGCCAGTGTAATGAACCTCTATTTCAGGTCACTTTGAACCTTTGCGCTTCGCGCCAGCATATGTTGTTGCTTTGGTATGCAGTTATGTTATTGCTTTTTATCCTTGCTCGTATGATCCCTCCTGTGTATCTCGCGAGCGGGGGCTGAGCATGGTGCCTGTGCCTCGGGAGCATCCCAGCAGCGCCTCAAACCCAAGGAATCCGAGCTCTGAACTCACGGGTCAGCTCTCATGCATGTCAACTCCCAAGGAGCTCTGAACTCATGGACCGGCTCCCGTGCACGTCAACTCACCAAGGACCTTGGTGCCTGTTCTCCTCGCGAGACACACATGAAGCAACCTACGAGCACGCATGAGTTATCTAGCTATGTATTGCTTGTGGGTGTGCCTATCTGTCCAAACGCAGGAAAGCAGGTTCAAAACAAGCCTCAGGCAACCTCGAGAGGAAAACGCCTCACCAGGGAACCAACACCCTCTCCAAGGAAAAAACGCCTCATCAGGGAACCAACACCCTCTCCAAGGCGAAAAACGCCTCGCGAAGCTAAGTCCAAACACTTGGTTAAATTTTCCTTTCGCTGGTTTTTGTCCCTCGAGCCTCTTTTCTCTCTCCTATGCCTCATGGGCTGCTTGCGCGTTAAAGGGGAGCCCCGAGCATCGCGCCTCGGGAGCTCTTACCTCTCGAGGCCTCATGCACCCCCCGGCCTTGTGGACCCCTGACTCTCACATACCGAAGTGGCGGTGGTGTAGCGCTAAGAGAGGGTCCTAAGACGTAGGGCGAAAAAGACATGAAAGGAAAGATAAAAGCCTCCTGAGGGAAACTCACCAAGCATGTTCAAACGACACTTAAACAAGTCTTTACAAAAGTTTTACAAGTAAATGCTAAGGTAATGTGTGCCTCATGCACATCCAGCCACAGGAAAAGCTCAGGCCGTCGGGCCTCCCGAGGTGCCCTCGTCGCCCACGGTGGCGCGTTCCTCCTCTTCCACAGCTTCCTCCTCGCCGTCGGCCTCGTCCTCCTCAACTTCGACCTGGTCGAATTTCTTGGCGTACTCCTCGGCGGCCTTCCGCATCCTGTCGCTCAGCGCGACGCGGCTGCTGAGATCGACGGGCGCCGTCACGGCCTCGAGGTCGAGGGAAGGCTGGAGCCTCCCGAGGTTGGCGAAGATGCGGCAGGTGGCGAGGACAAGGAGATCGCGGCTCTCCTCCACGACGCGGTCGTTGAGGTCCTTCGCGGCCTCTTCAAGTTTCGCGAGGAATTGCTCGAAGAAGAATGTGTACGCGGCCTCGTCGTTGCTCCCCCTACGGCAAAGGAGGGGACCTCGATCCTCAGACGGTCCCCAATGGCGCGCGCACGGAGCACCAGGTCTTGGAGCATGAGCTGGCGCTGACGCGACATGGTGCGGTCGACCTCCGCGTTGCTCCGTGCCTCCTCCACGAGGTTCACAACCAGCCCCACCTGCTGGTGGAGCTCGCTCAGGTCCTTCTTCAGGGTGGCGACCTCCTCTTCCGCGCGGGCCTGGGCAGCCCTGGCGCTCTGAAGTCGGGAGGCCATCTGCTTCTCCTCCTTCTCGAGCTCCTTGATGCGGTTTTGGAGCTCGTCGTGTTTCGTCGTGAAGCGCTCCTCCTGCTTCTTGACCTTCTTGCCATAATCCTTGGCGAGATCTTGGCGGATGAGCTTGACCCTGTCGTCGGCCTCTTCCTGGATTTTCTTCTGCTTCGCCGCGAAGTCGGTGTTGGCCGCCTTGAGGCGATCTGCGTAAGTGGCCTCGTCCTTGGCCACCTGCCCCTCGCGGGCCCGCAGCTGCTCTTCGCGGATGGCCTGGTCCTTCTCGAGCTGCTGGACCTGCTCCTCGCGCCGGCGTAGTTCCACCTCGCGGGGGGAGAGCTCTCCCTCGCATCGCGTGAGCTCTGCCTCGCGAGCATCCAGCCTCTCGCGGAGCTCCTTCAAGCTGCTCTCCACGGTTTTGGAGTGCGTGATGAAGTTTTGCTCCAAGGCCGCAACCTCCTGTCGCTTGGAGGCAGTTTTCGCCTCGAGCGCCTCCCGTGCAGCGTCCAGCTGATCCATGGTCTCCGCCGCCTCCCGCTTCACGCTGTCGCGGGTCTCTTCGGCGAAGCGCATGGCCTCTTGGCGTGCGGCCAGAGCCGCCGCGTCCTGCCGGCGGCAACTCTCCACGCTCTCGCGGAGGAGGGTCCAGCCCTCGTCGAGTCTCGCCCGCTCCTCCGCCCTGGCGAGTTCCTTTTCAACGTACTTCGCCTCCAGCTCGTCGAGCATCCGCCGCGCCTGGCTGAAGACGGCGCCGCGGCTCCCGCAGCGCCAAGGTCCCCGCTCCGCTGCAGGGTGCAGAGGCCTCGATCCTTGGCAAGGTGCCCGAGGCACCCTGCCTCGGGCTCACAGCCGCTTCTAGTGTGGCCTGGGGGCTCGTGCCGGTGCCTCCTTCGCCGCCCGCATCAGGAGCCCTCTGGGGGCTGGGCGTCCTCTCGCCCCCGGTTCCGGCGTCCGTGGGCTCCGGAGGCGCCTCCACCTCCTACTCCTCAAGGGCGTTTTCCGCCCCTTCCGTGGTGGCCGCGCCTGCCGTGGCCTCGGGCACGTCAGCCCCTCTTGTGGGAGCCTCCTCCTCCGGAGGCAGCTCCATGATGATCTCTTCAACCTCCTCCTCCTCCGTCGCCTCCTGCTGTACGGGAGGAGTGGCGGCCCGAGCTGGTGACGGCGCCACCTCTTCAATCACCTCCTCCGCGCGGTGCTCACCCTGCGGGAGGAGTGGCGACTCGAGCTGGCGACGGCGCCACCTCTTCAACCACCTCCTCCGCGCGGTGCTCACCCGCGGGAGGAGTAGCCACATGCTGCGGCTCGCCAGCCGCGGGCGTCGCCGTGGTGGCGCCAACGGTCTCCCCAAGCTTGCGGAGCCGCCGCCTCTTCGGCGCCGCAGGATTCCTGAAAAGAAAGACAAGCAGAAGACCCGTCAAGAGGGTTTTCGAAGGCAAAATGCTAAATGAAAGAGGAAGGACCAAAGCTTACTCGTCGGCCATCCTCCACACCCTCTTCTTCACCTTTGGCGGCGGGGGGCTGCTCGCTCTGGCCTCCTCTCGAGCCGCTCCTGCCTCCTCGCGAGGAGCGCCCCTCGCGGCTGCGGCGTTCCTGTCGTGGACGGCCTTGGAGCGGGGCTCGCAGCGTCCTCCCGTGCCGCCGCTTCTCTCCTCCTCCGTGGTGTGTCGGGAGGGAGCCACGCGGAAGGCGTCCTCGTCGTCGCTGGAGGAGATCACCTGGAGGTCCTCTTCAGGCGGTACGCTCCTTGGGGAGCCGGCGGAGCCTCTCGAGGGGTTAGCGCCTCTCGAGGCCTCGTCCTCGTCAGAGGGGTCGGCGCCTCTCAAAGCCTCGCCCTCGCTAGAGTCTTCAACCTCGTCCGGCTCTGGTGACTCGTCCATATGCTCCGGCTCCGCCGCCCACGGGTTGGTGCAGGGCCCGCGGTGTCCCGCGGGCACGATCCCCCATTTGTCGAATACAGGCAGGCGCCTGCGGTGCTCGTGCACGCTATCTTCAACAAAGCTGAAGAGCGTCCGGGCCTCGTCGCAGGTGGGGGATGGGATGTCCGTCGTGGCGAAGAGGATCCCCATGACCTGGTACAGCACCTCCGGTGTGAAGCTGTCCGAGCACAGGCGCATCCCGTCCTCCCTGCCTGTGTACTGCCACACCGGCTCTGAATGCCACTGGAGGGGGGCGATTCGGCGCCTCGTGAAGTCCTTCGCCACCATCTGGCCGATGAGTCCGGCGTCGCGAAGCCTCCGTATGCACTCGTACGCCGCGTCAAGCTTCGGGCCCTCGAAGCCTGCGCTCGCCCACTTCCTCGGGGGCGCCACGGGCACCTCCAGGAGAGGGTTGCTCCCCTTGGTGTCGACGAAGAACCACCGCTGGCGGAAGTCCTCCACCTTCTCCGTCACCTTGGTGATGGCGTTCTCACCGCACCATGCGATGGGGATGTAGTTCTTGCTCCTGGCATCGTCAATGCGGAAGGAGACGCATCGGATCCGCTCGTTCTGCGCGGTGGACCGGAGGGAGTAGAAGCTGCGGAAGAGCGCCACAGAGGGACGGATGCCAATGTAGGCCTCGCAGAGGTAGGCGAAGATGGAGAGGATGAGGATGGAGTTTGGATGAAGATGGAGGAGTTGGATCTGGTACACCTCCCAAATCCCCAGGAGGAAGTCGGAGAAAGGAGGAACAAGACCGGCGTAGAGAGTTTGAAGGAAGATGGGGTAGTACCCCTCGGGAAGCCTGCTGCCGGCCGGTCTCATGCCGGTAGCGCCGTGCTTGTTGGTACTCGCGGCCGCCAGGTGGCGCACCTTTTCAATCGCCGCCGAGTGGATGCGAGACTTCGGCAGCGCCCCCTCAAGTCCAGCGCTCCCCGACGCCGCCGCGGGCCTGCCAGCCTACGCTGGAGCCTTTCCCTTCACCGGGTAGGTTGTTTTCTTGGGCGCCATCGTCGCGGCAGAGAAGAGTATCTTGGAGGCGGAGCGCTCTGGGAAGAAGAAGATGTTTGGGGGAAGTGTGCGGCGGAGTAATGGACGAAGTGATGGGCGCAGTCTACGCACGCAGGCTTTATTGGCCAAAAACCAAGGACGTGGCGGGCCCCACCGGGTCGCCCGTTGAAGCCGAGGAGATCGTGGCCTCAGGGCGCAATGGCTGCCCCCCACGTGTCACGGCCCAGGCAGGCATCGTTGGGCCCCCGACGCTTCGCCTCCATCCATGGGCTTCAGCGTGCCCATTGCGGGCCCGGGGGCTACTGTCGGCACAGCGGAAACCAGGGTACCACGGGCCGGCCTGCCAGGGCCCACAACATTCTTCAGATGATTTCGCTAAGGACCAGGCTCTCCAAGCCTGGCGAGCCTCGCGAGGGTTTTTTCCCCTCGCGAGGGACCTCTCCTCCTCGCGAGGGCTCTTTCCCTCGCGAGGGACCTCCTCTCGAGAGGGCATCTCCAGGGACCAAGCAAAAGGCTCGGCGAGGCCTTCAGCCTCGCGAGGGTTTCCTTCCTCTCGAAGCCAGCTCTGCCTCCGCAGCAGAGCGCACATGGGCTCTGCACCCTCCGCAGAGTCACGGGCGCGCCAGCGCGCGGTGACGACCACGCCAGCGCGTGGTGACGGCAGCGCCACAGTTGCCATTCTTATGTATAAAGCAGTCAACAACGCTGCACCAAGCAAAGGAGCTCCAAGAATTGCCACTTTGGTGATAAGGGGACCGTCTGCAGCTACCCTCCAAGGGCGACGTCACCGTGGGACACATCCCACCTCAGCGGCGCCAGCCCACCGTCCTGGTTGGACGGTGGCTTTTCCAGCTTTGGTGACACCGCCCCCTGCCATGGACCGCGTCCATGGACTCTACCTTTATCGTGCACCCGTCCTACTCCCTCATCGCCATGTGGTAACCCTCCCCGTCAAGATATTTGGGGGAAGAGGTCCGAGACACCTATAAAAGGAGGGGGAGCACGCTAGGGCAAAGGGTTGGAAGTTCTGAGTTCTAGGGTTAGCCATTGTTAGCCACCTTGAGCTCGTCAAGCTCCCTTTGTACTGAAACCTCTCCAAGCAAGTGCAATACATCCAAGGTAGGACGTAGGGGTTTTACCTCTCCTAGAGGGCCCTGAACATGGGTAATACCATGCGTTCATCTCTGAAGTGCCGTCCCACAGCGAGCTCGACGAGCATCGTCGCCGAGGCACGTTGAGGGTTGTTTGATTCCGTGTTCAGCCCCTTACTCGATCCTTGTGAGACACACCCAGTTCCTGGGACAGTTCTCCCACATCCGTCTTGTGGTTGCGATCCGAGGCGTTCACCCTTTTATCCACGTGTTTTCCCCTTTGCGTTCTTCGTGTTCTTCGCCCTCCCTCCGTCTATCCGTGAAGATCGGGCCACGAGCTACATTATCAATACTAGTAGTACTAGGCAGCTCCCTTGCTATTTCCGTTCAAGTTATTATTCTCTGTGATTGTCCCTCGTTGTACATGCTCTACAATGGAAGCACACCAGCCATTTTTTCTCTCTCTTCTTCGGCATAAATGTCTTCGAGTGGCTTCTCTGCTCTCAGCCGGGCACGCCGCTTTTCGACGCGCAACTGATGAGAGCTGGATTTCACTATCCCCACCGATGTGCTACTTCTAGTAGAGCAGCTCGCCCCATCGAATCCAGTCAATCAGGTCGCAGAACCAGCCTCCTCGCGGATCGGCTTAACCCTAGCGCCAAACCGTCCACGCATAGCGATCAATGGCCCGGAAGGGTGCGGGGTTTGACGGGGTTTTGACAGGGTTTAAGTGATTAGGGTTAAAAACAAGTTCGGGTAGAAAATATGGGGATACATACTGCATAATAGTTGAGGAAGCATTGCAACATCAATACCACATACTAAATTTGAATTTTAGCTCAAATTAGAATTTTTGTTGAAACTTAAATTTTGGTTCAAATTTCTATTTGAATTTTAAAAATATGACCAGACAGGTTCAGATAGAAATATGGGGATACATAGTGCATAATAGTTTAAATTAAAGTCTTCACGAGACGGACAATCATCTAATGAAGGTTCAAGGCTTTCAGGCCAAATGATCAAGTCATGCATGGCCATAATTAACCATGGCTAATAATTAAGTTACTTATGTCATGACCCAGATTGGCACAAACTGAGTTTACACATTCTAAAAAAGAATGGCAAAAGTCAATTTAATGATGAAGTGATGAATGGTCAAATTGGTCGATCAATCGTCAAAATTGCAGAATTAACCAACCATGGAGTGCATGACCCAACGAATCCACCCACCAATCAGGCCGCAGAACCACCCTACTCGCGGATTGGCTTAACCCAAGCACCCGATCCAAACCGTCCATGCACAACGATCAACGGTCCGGAAGGGTACGGGGTTTCAAACGATGTTTTGATAGGGTTTAAGTGATTAGGGTTAAAAACAAGTTTGGGTAGAAAATATGGGGATACATCAATACCACAGACCAAATTTGAATTTTAGCTCAACTTAGAATTTTGGTTGAAACTTGAATGTTGGTTCAAATTTCAATTTGAATTAATTAAAAAAACATGACCAGACAGGTTCGCATAGAAAATATGGGAATACACATACTGCATATTAATAGTTATAAATCTCCATGAGACGAACTATCATCTATGAAGTCAAGACTTTCAAGCCAAATGAAATGATGAATTCATGTCCATAACCATAGAGACCTGGTTTTGCCTATTTGGAGACCTGGTGAGAAAATATGGGGATACATAGTGCATAATAGTTGAGAAAGCATTGCAACATCAATACCACAGATCAAATCTGAATTTTGGTTCAAATTTCAATTTGAATTAAAAAACATGACCAAACAAGTTTGGATAGAAAATATGAGGATACATAATGCATAATAGTTGAGAAAGCATTGCAACATCACCACGTACCACAGACCAAATTTGGATTTTAGCTCAAATTAGAGTTTTGGTTGAAACTTGAATTTTGGTTCAAATTTCTATTTGAATTTTAAAAACATGCCACGCATGTTTGAAAGAAAATATGGGGATACATAGTGCATAATAGTTTAAATTAAATTCTTCACGAGACAGACTATCATCTAATGAAGGTTCAAGGCTTTCAAGCCAAATGATCAAGTCTTGCATGTCCATAATTAACCATGGCTAATAATTAAGTAACTTATGTCATGACCCAAATTGGCACAAACTGGGTTTACACATTCTAAACAAGATTGGCAAAAGTTAAGTTAATTATGAACCGATGAATGGTCAAAATTGGTCGATCAATCGTCAAAAACTCGAAGAATTAACCAACCATGGAGCACCCCAACGAATCCACCCAATCAGTCCACAGAACCACCCTACTCGCATATTGGCTTAACCCAAGCGCCCGATCCAAACCATCCATGCACACCAATCAACGGCACGAAAAGGGTGCGGGGTTTCAGACGAGGTTTTGAAAGGGGGTTTCAGTGATTAGGGTTAAGCATGGCATGTCTTGTCCAAATGATCCTGTAGCGCCCTGACCCCAGAATTATACAGAGATGCTATGTAACCCACAATTCATGCTACACAATCAAAGGTTACTGGGGTTACCACTCCCAGGCCAAAACCTTTGGCAGACGTGCTCGGAATGGATCATCGGCAACGCAACACCTCTATCGTGCCATAATCACTGGCATAGCTATCAATGCATAATAGAGAGATCAAGACTGCGGAACATCTGGCACATCACAGACTCTACGACACAAAGAGATCATAGTTCAACTCATATAATGAGAAAGATAGCAAAATACATATCAGAGGTCACAGACCCAACATTACATCATGCGGAAGAGAATTTAGTTGTCTAAACAACAAGTTCCAAATTATGGCCTAAGAGGCCTAAAATAACATATCCCAGCCAGCCTGTTCCGTGACGTCCCAAGCTGCCACCTGGGAACCCCAGACTACTCGTCGATGTCAACAAAGAACCCACCTTCCTGGTCGGTGACGTCCTCCTCTGAAACAAAAATAATCAACAAAGCAAGGCTGAGTACAACATACTCGCAAGGTTACTAGAGCTATATACGCTCAGATGATTGGCTTCAAAGCTGTATAGTAGTTGTTTTGCATAAAGCTAGTTTTCTTTTTTAGAGACAGGACTCATGGCATCGACTACTCAGAAGGTTTTTCGAAAGTGGATAAGATAGTAAAACTTTCATTCTTCAGTTCACCTTGAACCAACAGTATCCATTTTTCACCAGTCATCTCCACCAAGGCACTCCCTCGAATCACCCTCGAGGAAATGAACCTTTTAACACATGTTCCAAATTATAATTAAGTTCAGGTTTTCTATGAGCTGATCTGCCTTTCCCAAGATTTGTCCATAACCGTGGACACAACTTTTGGAAAAGATTAAACCCTGTAGGGATGTACTGTTTTTAGCCATCGGTATCGTCCGGCTCGCCTGATTAGCTCTCTTCTGGGGAAAGCCGGCATAGTGGGCGCGGTAATACCTTTACCTCTCATGAGACTATCCAAGGATCATCATGATGACAAGACAAGTTCAGTGCCTATTTCAACACCCTGCCCCCATCACCACATCCTAAACACCACCGTCCTCATTGCGCCTTCATCCAACTTGCAACTCACACGCAAATAGAAAGCGCAAACTAGAGGACCCTTGGATACGCCTGCACAAGTTATTCGGTTAGTAAGGATTCCATATGTCCCACTGATGGAAGCACACTCGATTCTTGGTTGTAGCTAAAAGCACTCTCAGCCTAGGCGACAAGAATGACGCAAAACGCCACCAACCCCGATGGCAACTCATCCAAGCCTTTAAGCATTTTAATTAAGTACCACAAGTTTCCACCTCGTCCGAACATTCCATCAACTTCAGAATCAAGGAAATAATCACCGGACGACTAAGCATTCGACTAAGCATGGCTAAGCATAAATACAATAGGTATAACTTTAACTCAGGCCAACACCTCAAACCTATGCATCATAGGAAGGAAACAGATAGTGGTGTAGGGAACTAATGTAATTAATAGGATATTCTAACCATCGACCAAAATTGACATTGGAATCGAACCAATATTATGGTGGAGAAAATATTTGTGTAAACCAATAGGATGAGATATGCACAGAAGGTTAGGTTATCTCTTGCCTTGTTGATGGGGCGGATAGCACGGATCGTCGAGGTATGGTGGTGCAAACATCGACTCCTGAATCTACCGAAACACAAACAATAAAGGAGAACAATAAATAACACGAATACAAAAGGTGGCACACTCATGATGAGATGTCAAATTATGCACTGAAATGGTCTTGGGCATGACCTACAAGTTAAATGGAACCCCAAAAATAAATATCACAATTAATGGGTTAAAATTCCATACTTAACTTAGTGAATTAAGTTATTACCCAAAATGTACATTGCTAAAATATGAGGTCTACATGCATGGAAACGACATTATTAGATAGGTATTGTTCTCCTGATCATTTTGGTACCTCGTTTGTAATTTTCCGATTAACGATGAATAAATGGTGAATTAAACGGTTATTCAAATTTAATCCTTTTAACCATTTCGGAAATGACATCAAAGGAACAGTTGTTGTCATGCTGATCATTTTGTTATATCATTTGAAAATTTTGAACCAATATTTATTAAGTTATGATTTTCCCACGGAACAAGGCCCGGTACTACCGACCATGGTTCGGTCGGTACTTCCGGAAAACTGCCCGGTAGTACCGGACAAGTCAGTACTTCCGGAGCAACTTCCGAGCCACTTCCGGAAATTAACAGGAGGTATCCAGTACCGAAAAGATTTACGGTCGGTACTTCCGGACAACTGCCTGGTAGTACCGGACAAGTCGGTACTTCCGGAGCAACTTCCGAGCCACTTCCGGAAATTAACAGAAGGTATCCAGTACCGAAAAGTCTTATCCCGGAACTACGCTCGGTACTACCGTCCATGGTTGGTCGGTACTACCGGCTCTAACATCGGTACTACCGGCAATATTTACCGAGTCGAGGCCACGACCGGCGCGCGTGCGTGGCAGTGACCACCGGCGGCGTCGAGCACGCGCACGACGGACGCCAGCACATGGGGACGAGCTAAAGGGCGCCCTCGATGCGTCCAGCTAGGGAGAGCCAGAAACGGGCGGCGCCGCTACCTATTCGCCGCCGGCACGACGAGAACAACGGGGACCGGCGGCGGTCTAGGGCGGGGTTCGGTGACGCGGAGGAACTAGGGGGGAGGAGAGGAACGGGGATGTCCAGGAGAAGCCCAAGCTCACCCTCGACGCGTGCATGTGCTCGGCTTGAGTAGGGGAGGTCGAGAATGGCAGCGAGCTTGCCCGACGTGCGGCGGACGGAGAGGAAGAAGACGAGGTCGACAACGCGATTCCGGCTCCCCGGCTCGATTCCGCGGGCGAGGAGGTAGAGGGCGATGCGGCGGAGCTTTTTCCCCCGCTTCGATCTGCTCGGGGTGGTCTCTAGCGGCGGCGATGCGTGGAGGACGGCGGCGGGCCGATGACGTCCATGGCGGTAGGGTTAGGGTTTCGGGGAAAGGAAGAATGAGCGAGGGAAGAGAGAGAGGGGGTCTCGGCGGCCTTCTTATACACCGTGGAGGCACGGCAGCGTCGAGCTGGTGTGACGGGGACGTTGGCGACGAGCTCAGTCGCTACAGCGATGGAGCTATGGGAAGAAGACGACGCGGTTTTGCGCATAACCCCCTGTCCCAATTAAGGTTTATTGCATTTTGCTCCAGCAGTCTGTGAAGGATTTAAATTGAGGCACTTAAACATTTTTGAAAATTCTGGAAAAAATTCACATAGGAAGTATATTACATTAAAAAGCTGCCATAAAAGTTCCAGCCCATTTGTAAAACATTTGTGTGTAACTTATTTCAAAAAATGCTCACAGGCATTTTGGGGTCCTTGTTAAATTATTTAATTTGGCAATTAGATTTCCTTTGTAATATTTATATTTTTAACTCTAGGAACTTTATGGACAAATATGGAAGCTCATATTGAATTTTGTTTATCCAACAACATTCACCATCATTGATTTAGTTATTGTTGCCATAGCATTATTTCATGTTAAGCAATTTAAGTATGGATGCCATGATGCAATATGAAAAAGCAAAAGTGAAAATTTGGTTCAAATTTTACAATACCAAGTTGGGGATGTTACAGATCCCATATTTGGCATGGACCCTATATTTACACCCTATAGATGTCAAGGATGATCACTTAACGTGCATAATAGTTGAGAAAGCTTTCAACATCAATACTACGGGCCATTTGAATTCTAGCTCGAACTTGAATTTTGGTTGAAACTTGAATTTTTAATTGTTCAAATTTCAATATGAATTAGGTAAACATGACCAGACAAGTTCGGATGGAAAAATGGGGATATATAGTGGTCAATAGTTTAAAAGTCTTCACGAGACAGACTATCATCTACGGAGTATGAAGGTTCAAGACTTTAAAGCCAAATGATCAAGTCATGCATGGCCATAACCATGTGTAGTTACTTATATGATGACTCAAACTGGCACAAACTTGGGTAATTTACACATTCTAATTAAACAAGATTGCCAAAAGTTAAGTTAATGATGAACTGATGAATAATCAAACTTGGTCGATCATCAAACTCGCAAAACCAACCATGCATGGAGCGCCCCACCGGATCCAGCCATTCAGGTCGCAGAACCAGCCTACTCATGGATTGGCTTAACCCAAGCGCCCGATCCAAACCGTCCATGCACACCAATCAACGGCCCAAAAAGGGTGTGGGGTTTTAGACGAGGTTTTGAAAGGGGGTTTCAGTGATTAGGGTTAAGCATGGCATGGCTTGTCCAAATGATCCCATATTTGGCATGGACCCTATATTTGCACCCTATAGATGTCAAGGATGATCACTTAACGTGCATAATAGTTGAGAAAGCTTGCAACATCAATACTACGGGCCATTTGAATTCTAGCTGGAACTTGAATTTTGGTTGAAACTTGAATTTTTTATTGTTCAAATTTCAATATGAATTAGAAAAACATGACCAGACAAGTTCGGATAGAAAAATGGGGATACATAGTGGTCAATAGTTTAAAATTCTTAACAAGACAGACTATCATCTATGGAGTATGAAGTTTCAAGACTTTCAAGCCAAATGATCAAGTCATGCATGGCCATAACCATGTGTAGTTACTTATATGATGACTCAAACTAGCACAAACTTGGGTAATTTACGCATTCTAATTAAACAAGATTGGCAAAAGTTAAGTTAATGATGAACTGATGAATGATCAAACTTGGTCGATCATCAAACTCACAAAACCAACCATGCATGGAGCGCCCCACCGCATCCAGCCATTCAGGTCGCAGAACCAGCCTACTCACGGATCGGCTTAACCCTAGCACCCGATCCAAACCGTCCACGCACAGGATCAACGGCCCGGAAGGGTGTAGGGATTCGAATGGGGTTTTGACAGGGTTTCAGTGATTAGGGTTAAGCATGACATAATTGGTCGAAGCGATCCCATATTTGGCATGTACCCTATATTTGCACCCTATATAGATGTCAAGGATTTTTTTTTCCGCTGATCATTTAGAGAAGGTCGAAAAAACTCGCTTATAAACGGGGTTGCTTACCCTATCTTTTGGAGCTCATTCGGAGCATATTTTTCACGACTATGGGTTTTACTTCACAAAAGTGCTCGGATTGACCACTCAACGTGCATAGTATATTTGAGAAAGCATTGCAACATCAAGGGACTTTGCCCACAGTGACATTAGGTCATTGACAGGTGGGTCCCATTCCTGGTGGGACCCATAAGTCAGTGACTTAAAGTCAGGGATAGTTAGAAAGGAAAAGTGAATCCAAAGTGAGAAAAGCAAAGTGAATTACTGGGCCAGAGTAGTACTAGTACGGCAAATAAAAGGGAGCTGGGCACCCTTCACCGTCTCTCCATCTCAGACCGCAATTTCTTTCATTTCTTCCTCGGTTCCTCCTGCTCACTACGTCTTCGCAGCCATGTGTCCAGGGGGAAGAACATCTAGGTGGAGGCGACTTGCTATACACGAATAAAGAAATTTAAGATATTCAAAGCCTTGGGATTAATGGCCATGCATATGCATGCTAACCCATTTTGAAACGAATCAAACAAACTTCAAAAAAAATCATTTGAGTAGACAGTACTGAGCTTGGATGTCCAACTTACTACAGCTTGATCAACACCGTGCTACACGCTAGTCTACAAGAGGCCCATACAGCTCTAGCTAGCACAACAACATTACTATACTT